>CM031237.1:3304701-3625276 GCA_018340775.1 Taxus wallichiana var. yunnanensis
CCAAAGAGGGGCAAATGTAGACACCTATAATTACGCCCAAGCAATTTAAATACTTAAATTGCGCTAATTATCTCCTTTTCCACAAATAGATGACATATCATCAAAAGCACTCATATTCCCTCTAATTGTCATCAATTAATTACAATACACTAATTGATTAAGTCACCTACCCAGCTAACAACCTAATTAATGACCTTCCATTAATTATCACTTCCTCTATCTTGATTAATTAATTATTATTAATTAATTAGTCTTCCCCTTCATTTAAACTAGTAAATTGATATTAAATTGATTTAATCCCTTTCTAATAGCTTGAATCATATTAATAATCTTCTAAATGGATTTTATAAGCTTACACCTACCTATTAATTAATCACCTTTGATTAATTAAAATACCCCCAACTCCCATGACTTTCTAAACATGTATTAAACCCTTATAAAGTAAGGTTACCTTTAATAAAGCAACCTTATCCATTCCTAATCATGTTTTACCTTTATCCCACATTCATGAGAATGTGTTGAATCCTTTATCCTTTGGGCTATATAAAGATCCCTCCACATACCTTTTTACTTACACCTAAACTCCTTAGAGAGCAAATGCAAAACATATAGCAAAGAGACTAAGAGCTTGCACCTTGCCCTTTTGAGAGTTCATCATCTTGAAGAGTTAAGCCTATTTCTTAAGTGCTTAGGTCATATGGGAGGTGTCAAAGGGGTCTCGTAGCCCAACTTTGATAGGCCCTCATTCCTAGGTTACTTGGCATACTAAGGACAACTATTTTGATAGCAAGGAGCTTACTTAGGTCCATTCATTTATTTTTTGTTATAAAATAGAGGAGTTTAGATATTTAGCATTGTTAGTTTCAAAGATTGTATTGATGAATGTTACATCTAACCCTTGTTTGATTCTTATCTTAATGGTGTTTAGTTATTTGTTCAATTCTTGCTAAGTTAAGGCTATTTAGGTGTTAGTCTTTACTCATATTAGCATTATTTTGAAAACAAACACATGCACACACTAGGCCATATTGTGCTAAAGGAAGGACTGAAAATTGATCTAGAGAGGTTAGAAGCCATTCGCACTCTACAATTTCCAAGTCATAAGAAGGCTCTCCAAAGATTCTTAGGGAGGATAAAAAATTTCAAGTGTTTGTACTTGATTTTTTTTCTCTTGTGAAGCCATTAACGATGATTCTGAAAAATAATTTAGCTTTCAAATGGACATCGGAGGGAAATGAGAGTTTTGATGCTATCAAGCAGGCCATATCTCAAGCTCTAACTCTCATTAATCTAGACTTCTCCAAGTACTTCCTTCTATATGCAATCTTGGTGCAAGAGAATAAGGATTGGAATAGCCTATTACATTCTTTAGCCAATGCCTTTTAGACTATGAGGTGAGATATTCATCCATTCGAAGCATGTGCTTTCCATGATTGGAAGCTTGAAAAATTTTAGACATTTAGTTTCAAATAATAGGATTCATCTACAAGTCACACATGTTGGCATAAAATATTTTGTTTTAAACAAGGACCTCAATGAAAAAAGGGATGGATGAATAACCAAGGTTATAGAATATACATTGATATTAAGGTGACCAAGCTGGTTAGGGGGAAGGGATTATGTGAACAACTAGTTTAGGGACAACATGCTGAGTCAAGTGGTAAAGGAGAGGTTATTTTGGTGCTACGAGGTGATCAAGAGAAATCAGCTGATGCCTCACTTGATCCTTGTTAGACTCAAGATATAGTCCATTTTCTTCAAACAAGTCAAAGTCCTCAAGGGCTCAAGCAAGGCCAAAAGAAGATATTTAAGGCTCCATTGTATCCCCTTTGTATTGGTTAGTGGTATCTTGTTTGAAAAATATGTAAATGGTATCCTCCTAAGGTTCCTCAAGGTAGATCAGATAGAGAAGGTGTTACATGAATTTCATGACGGAGAAATAGGTGACCATTTTACAACAAGGGTGACATCTCTTAGAATTATTAAGGAAGGTTATTATTGGCCTAACCTTTTTCATGATTGTTGTACATGGATTATGAAGTGTAAAAAGTGTGCCTTATTCACAGGTAAAGAGAGGTTATCAGCCCTTCCACTCCACCCCATTTATGTAAATGAACCATTCATACAATGGGGGTGGATTTCATTGGGGTGATTAATCCAAATTCTATCTTGGGCCACAATTGGATCCTCATGTCCACATATTATTTCACCAAGTAGACAGAGGTAGTTGTGCTCAAAGAAGAAAATGAGGCTAGCATACTAGATTTTTATGAGGGGATACCGATGATGTTCACATTTTTGACCACTATTATATCGATAATGCTTTGGAAATCTTAGGTGCCAAGATCACAGAGTGGGAAGTCAAAAATGGGATATACTTGAACACCTCATCAAATTACTATCCATAGGGTAATGGGTAGGCCAAGTCCACCAATAAAAATATTTTGAAGATTATAAGGAGAACTCTATACGAGAACCAGAGAACTTGGCATGCCAAGTTGAAATCAGCCTTATGGGCTGATAGGATTACTCCCAAGAGGTCAACAGGGAATTCTCCTTATAGGTTAGTCTATAGAAGGGAGGTAAGGCTGCCTATATCCCTCAAATTTCCCACATTATAACTCATGAAGAAGCTAGAGCTATCTAAGTTAGAACCCATGAAAGCTAGATATGTAGAGCTCATGGAGTTAGAGGAGATGAGGAACAAAGCCATGCACATCATGGAGAAGGATAAAGTGTTGATCAAGAGGTGATTTGATAAGAAGGAAAAGGATAGAAACTTCCAAGAGGGGGACTTGGTCCTTAAATGGGATGTAGACAGGGAAAAACTAGGAAGGCACTCTAAGTTTTACGTAATATTTAGTGGCCCTTATATGATTTTAGTATTCAATGAAAACAATACTTTCTAGCTATAAAGGTTATATGGATAAGGACCGTAGATTCTAGTTAATGGAATCTATCTCCAACATTGTTATTGAGTGATAGATCCTTCTTGTACATATTAGTTTAGGAGTTGTGATTCCACCAAGTTCTTTAGCACATTGCATTTTTCTTCTTACGTTTATTTTGTAATAACTACTTGTGCACTCTCTGCATGTTCTATTTGGAATGTGTATGACATTTTATATTTGTACATAGTTGTGCCCTTGTTGCTCTTGCACTTTCTAGTTTCAGGAAAAGTTTGGTGAAGAAACAACCAATCCTCAACTAGGGATTTCTTTTGAAATGAAAATATCTAATAGTGCTCCAGAGGTTGGAAGATAGATTTTCAAGTGATGGGCTAGTTCAGAAATCAATATGACTCCATGCCCAATGGATCCCCTAAGGTCACTAGTCTTCTAGATCAAGCAAGAAGATCATCCCGCAAGTCACCAATTGTTATCCATTTTTCACCCCTACAAAATGTACAACTTAGTAGGTTGGAACATCAGAAATTGATGGAAAGAGGGAAAATACTTTTGTAGTATGTAAGGTAGCTCATGTGTTGTCTCGATGAGTTGGTTATAAATTACTACAAGCTATCTCACCGTAGTGAATCTTGGAGTTAGAAGTTGAGATTATTAGAGAACATGTTAAGGTCATGGTTGGTGGGGTCATGGTTGGTCGGAATATGGTTGGTTAGGTCATGGTCAATCGACGGGTTGGTTGGCATGGTTGGTCCGATAGGTTGGTCGAGTCATGGTTGGTCGACATGGTTGGTCATACTGGGTTTGTCATCATGTTGGTCGACAAAGATGGATGGATGAATTTTGGTCAATCGATGGTTTTTCAAGTAACGGGTTAGACACGTCCAACCCTGGTATGGAAGTTAGGTTGGATGGGTGATGGTTTGGTTAGGTGTGTTGGCTGGCTTTTGTAGCAGCTCGGGAAGGCATACGAAGCTTTTTCTGGCATACATGGATGTAATATAACCCCTTGGGGTTTGATGGCCAACATATATGGTCATCTTATAGTTGTAGGTCATGGTTGGGTGAGTCACCAGGTTGGTACTGCTCATCGGTTCGCCGGTTGGGAAGATGGATGGGTAGTGTGTCATATGGGAAGAGATAGACAGTTTTCCAACCTCCTAGGTTAGACATCCCAAAATTTAAGAGATGGAAACTCCCGAGTTAGTTGGTGACTAAAATCATGTATGGTCACGAAGATGATGGATGAAAAAGATGATGGATGAGTTATAAGCTAGATGAGGGTAAGTTGAATGAATGAACAACCATAATTAATGATACATGACACCCATGACCTCCCGTGAAGGAAAATTACCAAAATGAATGGTTTCCCATACCTCTTTAATGAATCCTACTAGTTGGTGACCCAAATTGCCTATATATTATAAAATTCACCTCATTTTGGGGGATCTTTCAAAAAAAGCAAAGGAACTCTATCAAAAGTTTTCCAAATATATTATGAGCAAAGGCCTCAAATTTGGGCTTATTGTAAAGGATTTTGTCTGTTGCTTATGGTATGATGGATTTTTCATGTTTCTGAGTAATAAAATTCATGTTTTGTGGCCATTTTCAACCTAACTTGTATGATTTGCATCTTTTTACTTCCATTATATTTATGAGTATATTGTGCATGTATCTATCTCATTGTAGGGTCTATAGTTTGTTATGATTAATGAATATAGGGAATTTATTGTTATCTTGGACTATGGTGATTCTACCAGCCCTCTCCTTCTTAGTTTCTCCCTATTTTTCACTCACTGGGATTGTATCAACCTTTCTTAGTGTATCACCTTCACTTAGAGTAGTTTTTTTCATGTAACTTTTTATCCCCGTCTCCTTGGAAAGCATTAGAATAGGAAGGATTATCCTACTTGCAAGGTTACACACCGTAGGATAATCCCATGTTATGTAGGTTACACTACTTACCTCATACACAAAATCAAAAGTAATCGGGGTCTGTAATTTTTCACTAATAGTCATTAATGAAACAAATTGAGAGGATTAACTACCTAATGTGGGTGACCTAGGTTGGTTACTTTTATTATGAGGTATTTGTGTTGAATTTGGACTCTTTGATTTCCCTTTATAAGATCATGTGTTTCTTCTAAAACATAGAGCTATATGAAACAATCTTGAATCCAACTGAGACCTAGTCATAATTCTCAAGAAATATAGTGTATATTAATAGTCAATATTTGAAAATAAAAGACAAAGTATATAAATAATTGTGTAATAATATAATTAAATTCCCTCCTTCTAGCATGAAATTTTCCTTGCTCCTATTGATGCATATTGGTTACACACCCTAAAGAGAGAAATGAAAGGCTCTTATGTCCTCCTCATTTTAGATTCAAGATGTGACTCAATGCACGAGATGCAAGGCATTAAACTTTGTTGATCAATGAGGAATGATTTACTGGATTTTGTGAAACCATCTAACACCACTCTCTGTACTTATTCACCATATTTGTCTTTTTTATTATTCAAAATATTTTTCTCTATATTTATCCTTAGTATTTATTCTAACTAAAAGGTGTTACTCAAAATAAAACTAAAAAGGAGTACTAGGGTAGAGAGGAATACGTTATGCAAAGATCGGGTTTCATGAAATTTACATTGAATGAATACATTATATTTTTAGAATAACTAGGATCACTTAAATTATTTCATACAAATATTAACATGTTAATGATGCAAATATTCAATGGAAATTATAACAATGATTGTAATAGATAATTCATAATTTGAATTTTTTTAATAAATTACTTAAATGCACATATATTTAATATATCAAACTAAAAATACTATCATGTTTCATTAACCTTACAAAAGTACAATTTAAATATCACAAACAAAGCACATAAATGATTTTAATGTCAATAACAATTCAGAAAGAACATCACAGAAAATGGAGATGAGAGAAGACAAATTCAACTTGCATGGAATAGTAAATACCATATTACATTCATTAATCATGAATTCAGCTTCCCTTGAAAATAGAGGCATTACATGTACTTATACAAAATTGGGGGCCTCATTCCACCACCTAAAATGGAAAGATACCTAAGATTACAAAGAATAAAGAAAGTACTTATAGAAATATCCTAATTGATTCTTTTATTATGATTACAAAAAGTTATGGTCCAAATGCCTCTTAGAATATTTATAAGTAAATACTCATTGATCTTTCTTTACAATGGGCCCGGTTTGGGTTAGATATGACTATGCATTCTCAAATCCTTGATTACCTTGATTTGTTTAGGTGGTCCTAGGATCGATCATGTAATGAAATGTATGCATATATTGTAGTCCCTCTAAAGTTTCTTAAAATCAATTATGGGTTGCCTAAAAATCTTAGGATCTTTATCCAATATGATTTTGTGAGAAGTGAAAATCTATTTCAATATTTTTGAGGGTCACTACTTTTTGAATCATCTCCTTAGCAGTAGAGATTAACTCAATGACATGGGAAAATCTACCTCATTTTTCTTGGATATATTTTTATGGAAGTGGGCCATAAATTGTTTTAGATTTCCTAAAAATCATCTTTTGTTATTACCTCTTGGAACTCGGTTAAGACCATAGGAATTATGGATTTTGTAAATATTCATCTACTACTTGAGATGAAATAATCTAGCTATGTTGATATCCTACTTAACTACTCATCACAATCCTCTAAATAAACCCCTTTATAGTTGGCAAGTGTTTGATGTATTCCAATGTATTCTATATTGAGAATTATCATGTCTTTACAAAATCTATCATCTACAATTTTGATGATGACTTGGACCATTCATTGCAAGACACCCATTTGTGGTGGAAGGCTTATTTCTTTCCTATGAAATCTCCCCCTTGTTATTTTATTCAATTCCTTCTTTCACCACCCCAAAGAGAGATAATAAGGATTTCTCCACATCGTTGGAAATATTTTCATAAACAATAGCTTTATGTTGGGTTTCTAAGGCCTAGTTTCTTGCTTGTATGACTTGGACCATTTCAACTTTAGCTTTTACAAGTTTAGATGAAATAAATAGGATCTTCTTGGTATTCAACTACATGATACCTTCATGGTTTTATTTTCTTTATTAGGGTGAATAAGTATTTACTAGTCTCATTACAGATGCGTGCTTGGTTTTTGGAAATTATTTTCTTTTTTACTCTTCTTATGGTATCTATCCTTGGATTAAATTGAATTCTTATTTGGGGTCATCCGTGTTATCAAATAAAATTTTTCCCTCTAATAAATTAATGTTTTCTCAATCCACCATTATTTAGGACCAAATGTAGGTATTTCTACAGAAGGTTGTTTAATTTGAGTCCTTTGAACCAATTCCACTTTTGGAGTGGCTTATATTTTTTTTGCAATGATATCTTACACCTCATATGATGAAGACACTTCATATGCTACTCATGATGTATCTATGGATATTTTAAGAGTGATCTCTTGTACTTTTGTAACATCCTCTAATTCATTTGGTTTGGAACAAAGAGTGTGAGAACTATGATGTTGAGACTTCCTTGGTGGTTCTAGATATGTATGGCTTCCCCTTCTTTTGAATTCTCTTCTAGTCCTCATTTTTTGGGGGGGAATTTCTCTAATCATTTACATATTACTTTGGATGAGCTTGTCATCCTCTTGGGTGATACACACCTAGTCATTAACATCTACTTCATGCACATATATGAGATTGATTTACCATTATAGTGATTTTAGGAGATTGTCTACCATATTCATTAGGTCATACCTCCTTCATGGATGCTCTAAATGGTTAAAATAATGGATATAGGGAGATATAACCTTAAGGTATAGACATATCTCATTTCATTTAAGCTAACCTTCAATTGTAGTGAAGGATGGGTCCTTAGCTTCTTTTCATTGCACTTATTTTCTATTCCATTCCTAATTTGGAAAAAATTTCTTGTTTAGCTAATTTATCTAGCACACATTAGGCAAGATAAAGTGGTGAATTATCTCATCAATCATAATTATAGTATATTTTGGATAGAAAAACATGTTCCTCATCCATATGCAAGATTTCAATAATTATGTAGAGAGTATTGGAATAGGTTTCTTCATGAAAAAATGTTATATTTTAGGGTAGAAAGTATTACATGATATCTTCAATGTGCAGATTTGAATCTATGGGAATAGAGGTATGATTATTATTCATTTACTTCTCTAATGCCTTCTAGTTTCCAAGGTGGAAAAAAATTAGGGCATATTAGGATTCCATAGATAACATCCAAAAATATGAAGCCATATGGAAGTACTTATTTTGAATGACATAAACATCCCTTCTTGTGAAAATTTTTGAAGATACTATGTGTCCAATGGCTAGTATTTTTCCTTTATTAATAATTAGAAAATTTAGGTGGACCGAAGAGACATCCAATTTAAAGATGGAGGGGTTCCCATAATTTTTTTCATTGATGTCAGTCTAATTTTCACTCCAAACTTGAATATATGGATAAAAATATCATTGAATTTGCCATCATACATGTTATAAATTGGGTTATTGACCTAATTCTACATAATGGTTCTAGTATCATAGGTGACCATCTAGGATTCAACTATTGTGGGATTGTACATGGTGGTAGACTCAAGTAGCTTATAGAACACTTTAAGAGAAGAAACAAAAATGGATGCTAAATTATTATTTTCATTTTTGACACTAAAAGCCCCTCTTTTGTAATAGTTAATATAAACACGAGAGAAAAAAATAGAAAATGGAAATACCTTAGGTTTTTCTAAAATTTGTGTATAGAAACCAAGCTATTTTGAGTTTCCTCATATTTTGGATCTCTAAACTTGATCTACTGGGTATGCAAAATTAATTAATGCCATCTCGTTGGAGTTCAAAATATTACCCTACCCCAAGTCATAGACAACTCGGGATTTTGAGGCAACATGGGATTGTCTCTTAGTTGTGGGACTTGTGAACTTGAGGAAGACCTCCGGAGAAGCCTGACTTCCTCTACCTATCCTAATGCTAACACTACTCCTAAAACTGAAATAAAATCCTAACCTAAACATGCCAAGGGACCAGGGATAGAAGGAGATGCAAAAAAGGGGAAATCCTAAGCTAAAGAAGGTGATAACACATGAAAAGGGTCAATAACTCTCCATAAAGGTGATCAAAAAGAGGGAAAATGTAGGAGAAAGTTTGGATGAGCTCACCATAGAAAAGAGCCACACATATCTAGATTTCTTCACATGAAGAACACATGAAATGGAACCTATAATTAAGAGGTAACATACAACATATTAATAAATGCAAACGGGGAGGCAAGAGGAGAAATGAAATGCAAGACCGGGGAAGAGAGATAGCCACAAAATATGATTTTATCGCTAAAGGATGCACAATCGATTACATTCATGGAATAAGGTGAAATACATTGCAAAAACAAAATACAAGGTCTAAAACCCATGGGAATTTGGCCACCATTTTGGTGTGGTTCTGTTACAACAAAGAGAGATTTGTTTTAATGAGCAAAACTCTTACATTTATAGAAGATGAGGGAGAGAAGAAAAGGAGAAAGAGAGGGAAAACTGAATTTGAATTCAACCACCAACATTAAGTTCTGGAAAAGATGGGAACCTCTTATTATCCACTACAACACACCATTTCCCAAAGATGGGCACACATACTGCATTACATGTTGGTAGTTGTGCCACATGGAACTACAATCTCTTGCATGTTAGAGATGTCTTATATTTTTTTGCCTAATAATATCCCCTTTAATTTATGAAATATGATTTTATTACGTGGAGGAGTCAATATTATTTAAATCATATCAGATTCAGAAAATCTAATTCTAAATCTCCATCAATTACAACTCCCATAGAAAAATGTTGTCCTCCTTATTACGACTCTTCAATTTTAACTCATGTAGTTTTTACCTTCATGACTTCATCCTCATGTTTTCCAAACTTTTGAATTCCACGGTATTTTATTCGATGCCACAACCTTTTTAATCCTCATGGATTGTTCTTTGTGGTGCTTACGTGTCTTCTTTTATCTCACAGATTTTCTAGCTCTTCTACTTTTACTTGGTGCCTCATCCATCATAATTACATTAATATAACATATGTGGTTCCTTTACTTCACTTTACGACCTTGTATTAAGTCCACAACTTTTTTACTTTGATGGCTTTATCCCCTTAGCTTCAACTTTTTCCTTCTCATCCACAACATGCTAAAATTATACCATGGCTAACATACCTTTACCCGTGTCTCTTGTCTACTTCCACGGCTTTATCTAACTCTTCATGACCTTTGTTCCAAGTCCGCAGTAGTCTAAGTTGTTCTATTTTTACAATGGGTACAAAAATAGACAACATTATTGGTGAATTTTAGGGGTCATATTCTGGTAGATGAATTAATCGTGGTTCAGAAGAATCCATTGGGCATGGAGTATCCCGATAATCTAAAACTTTGAAACTCAACCCCGAGTTCACTTGAATCACTACTTATATTTTACCTCTGCAAATGATCTATTGGGGCTGACAAATACACTTTAAAAGCTTCCCCAAAATATGATTCCACCATGAACCCGCAAAAATTATATAAAAAGGGAAAATGATACATGCCCTAAGTGGAATATGAAGAGTGTGCACAACACACTTGTTTTTCTGAAAACAAACCTACTCCTACCCTACCTATAATAAGAGATAAGAGAAGCTAGAAAAAGCTTGAAATAGGTAGGGAGAAGTAACTTCCCTTCTTTATAAAGTGTGGTCATGTAATTAATTTGGAAATAAAACCACATGGTAGAAGTGCAAACATGATCCAAACTTCCTCTTTCATCAAAGTATCAACTACAAATAAGATGTATACCTCCTCAAGTTGTTCTACATCTGGTTGGAGGTATTGCAGCTGACCTTTGGTACCTTGATGATCATCCTCATGCACTAAAGTGAGCATGACTAGTGGCAGCTCTATTTTTGACTCCAATCTAGCCAAATATTTGATTGAGCATGTGGCCTTGGGAATCCGTAATCGATCCTTGTGATCTTCCCATCCATTGAAGATTATCTCTGCATATGGGGACATCCTGCATATTTTCTAGAAGGGGTCTATTTGTAAGCTTACTTGGCTATTGTGGTGCTTCTACAAACAACTCATCAAAGGAATTTGTCACCTCTATGATGGCTGATATGTCATCATCCTTTTCTTCCTCCTTCATGGATGACTAATGAAAATTTATTGCATCAAGAGGCTCATTCTGTTGGAATAAAATTAGTGGGGCTGCAAAAGTGCTGAACTCAATGGGTTCTTATTCACTAATGCAATCTTCCAGGTATTATAAAAACAACATCTTCATGATCAAGTGCTGAAAAACACTCATCTCTTTGATCCATGACTTTCTCCACTTCTGACTCTATGAGATATGATGAATCAACAACCTCCATGAATATAGTGCCATCATGTACACTACATTTGGATAAGAGATATATTTTTTCATCCTCTTGTACTTGTTGTATGGAAGAATCATCTTCATTCCATGGATTTCTCAAACCCACATCTTAATCTAGTGTTACACGAATTTGATATAACATTCATGGATCCTTTACTTCATTTTGCAGCTCAGTTGAAGATTTAACCAACAATGGCATGTCATCAGGCTCAAAATTTAAAGCCCAATCTTTCAGATTTTGTATGAATTATTCTCTATTGGGATCTTCAACTAGTTTTTGTATTGTTTGTGGTGGAGGGGAAGGTGTGGGATCTTCTTTTGGAGGAGATGGAGTTTTGGAAGGGAAGAGGGTAGAGAACTAAAGGTGGGATGGAAGAGAAGAGGATGGAGAAGGGGGATCCTTAATGGGAGCAGGAAAACAAGAACTAGGAACATGGAAAATAGGATGAGATGGCATAGGTTGGGAAGGAGAAATAGTAGGGTTGTAAGATGGTGTAGAGTAACCCCATTAATAGGGATTCCTAACACCAGATTGGTAATCCTCCATTTCTTTGACCCACTCTACAATCCTCAGCATTATTTCCACTAAAAATGATAGCTTTCTTTGAGGGATGAACCAATTTTTGGTATAAATCTTATCCATGGGTAAGGCTTTCTAAAACCAATCATGGTTACCTTCACTTTACATGTAACTCTATCTTGTTTCATGCTCATCTCCATCTCTTCAATCTACCTCTACAAATCAGCATCATCCATGGGAATGCCACCATCATCTACATAACCTTGTTCTTGATAAACATTTTAGTTACATGAATAACCATATGGGTCAGTGGAGGGTAGGTTATACTCATATTATTCATGATAGGGTTCATAAAAATGACTTAGAGGAGGATTTTGGAAATGTGGGGATGGAGGGGAATGGTTTTGCTACTACAAATGAGAATCCCAACGAGCGAATGAAACCATGATTACACATATTCATGAACAAATGAAAATGGGAAGAATATGGAAAGAAAATGGATGAAATGGAAGAAGTGAATGGAATGAAAGGGGAAGGTATGCAACTTAGAATAATGGGTTACTTGAATCAGTGGAGTCATCATATATGCTTGAAACTACATCCAAAGGCTGAAATCTTCACTAAGTGCACATCAAACTCAACGAATAGAAGTGGTAAGGTGCTTCAAACATGTCCCACCAGGTGTGCCAAAAATATTGGAGTTGGTAGCACGATGGATAAGATATTATAATATAACACTTTGGAAATGTAGATATTTCACCTACTTCTCCCACCGGGCATGCTAAAGTTGTTGGAGTTAGTAGCATGATGGCTAAGATATTGCAATGAAACACTTGTGAAATGTAGATCTTTCACCTACTTCTCCCATTGGGCATCCCAAAACTATTCGATTTGGTAACATAGTGGCTAAGATATTTTAATGGAACACTTGTGAAATGTAGAGCTTTCATGTGCTTATCCCACTAAGTGTGCCAAAACTATTGGATTTGGTAGCACGGTGGCTAAGATATTGAAATGGAACACTTGTGAAATGTAGATATTTCACCTGATTGTCCCATTGGGCATGCAAAAAAGTTTTGAATTCAAAATTACACCCTTGCCCCAAGTCATATACAACTTGGGATTTTGAGGCAACATGGCACTTTATATCGGTTATGAGACCTACAAACCGAATGCAGGACCTCCAAAGAAGGCCAGCTTCCTCTACCTATTGAACGCTAACACTACTCCTAAAAATAACTAACCTAAATGTTCCAAAGAACCTGGGATAGAAGGAGATGTAGAAAAGGTGAAATAATAAGCTAAAGAATGTGATAACACCAAAAAGGGTCAATCACTCTCCACGAAGGTGACAGAAAGAGGGAAAACGCAGGAAAAAGGGAGGGAAATCTCACCACAGAAAAGAACCATGCAGATCTAGATTTCTTCACATGAAAACACATGAAATGGAGCCTACAAGTAAGAGGGAACACACACTATGCCAATAAATGTAAACATAGAGGAAAGGAGGAGAAATAAAATGCAATTCTAGGGTAGAGAGATAGCCACAAAATCTGATTTTATTGCTAAAGGATGCATAATCGATTACATTCATGGTAGAAGGTGAAATACATTGTAGAGACAAAATAAAGGGTCTGAAACCCATGGGAATTCAGCCACCATTTTGGCATTGTGCCATTACAATAAAGAGAGATCCCTTTTATTGAGCACAACTCTTACATTTATAGAAGATGAAGGAAAGAAGAAAAGGAGAAAGAGAGGGAAAATTGAATTCAAATTCAACCACCAACATTAAGTTCTCTAGAAAATTTGGGCACCTCTAGTTATCCATTGCAAAACACCATTTCCACAAGATGGGCACCCATACTGCATTAAATGTTGGTGGTTGTGCCACCTAGAACTGCGTATTCTTGCATGTTGGAGATGTCTTCTATCTTTCTTCCTAACAATATTCCCTTTTATTCATGAAATCTGATTTTATTGTGTGGAGGAGGTCAATATTATTCAAATCATATCAAATTTGAAAAATCTGATTCTAAATCTCCATCAATTACAACTCCTGTGGAAAAATGTGTTACATAGCTTTTCGATTTTAACTCGCATGGTTTTTACCTCTATGGCTTCATCCTCATGTTTTCCATGAATTTTGACTTCCAAGGTATTTATTTCAATGTCATGGCCTTTTTTAATCCTTTGTGGCTTTCCCTTTTTGTGTTTTGTGTCTTATTTTATCTCACAGATTTTCGATCTCTTATGCTTTTACCCATGGTCTCATCCATCATAGCGTAACTTTAATATAACATCTACGTGGTTCCTTTTCTTCACTCCATGGCCTTTTATTGTATCCATGGATTTTATACTTTGGTGGCTTTATCCCTTAGCCACGTATTTTCCTTCTCATCCGTGGTATGTTGAAATGCTTCTATGGCTAATATTCCTTTACCCACGGATCTATTCTACTTCCGCGGCTTGCTCCAACTCTTCGCAACCTTTGTTCCAAGTCCTTGGTAGTCTAAGTTTTTCTATTTTTACAAGGGGTGAAAATATAGAAAACACCATCCACCAAGGTTCTTTCCTACTAAATTATTGAGAAAATAGTTGAGTAGTGAGAAAATCATGTTCTAATGATGTAGGGTCAAAAACAATGTTTCTCAACAATATTTGGTCTTCATATGAATATAGGAATGCATCCACATTTTAGGACCATTCTTCTCCCACCATGGATATAGATTGTTTGATTCTTTAATTTCTTATAAAATCCTTATGGATTTTGGAAGCTTGGATCTTTGGATAGATGCTAAATTTGAGCTCTACAAATAACTCAAAAAACCTTTTTCATGATTTACCTTGGTTACGGTATTTATTTTAGATTTCATAATCTATCAATCTTGAATTAGCATGTTATACATTAATGGCACAAAATGCATGACTTTATGTTTCTTTATTATAAGGAACATTCCCCTTTTAATGGAGGTCTTACACTTTACAAGCTAAATTTGATCATATCCAATATATTTAATTTCCTATTTTGACTTCTTGATGCCACGTGGATGTCATATAGAAGGCCACATATATTAATTAAATTGGTTATTTTAATTTTATATGTTGTTGTGTCCTTTGACCCTTTTTCTCGCACTTGAGAGATGTGAGGATTCACAAGGGTGAAGTGTGAGCATAGTCTTTGAGTTTTCCCTTGTCTCATTCTTTGAGGTATGAGGTTTTGGATCCTTGAATTTGAAAAGTATGAATTGCAATTTTGGAGTCCTTTTTTATATTTGGACATTGATCTCTCACATTTAATAATTGTGAGGTTTTAATTATTGCACTTTAGAAGTGTTAGAACTTATTTTGGAATTAATTTCTCATATTTGGAATGTGGGATCCTTCTCTTTGATGAATTTGAGGATAAGTTAAATTAAGTGTTAGTATAATTCATCAATTTGAGAGTAAAAAATTATATAAAATGTAAAGTCAAGGAAAATTTCTAGATAGGCATGAGATGTGAAGAATAAGTAGAAGTACTAGAGAAATTTTGAAGAGAGAGTAAAAATAATTTTCAAATGTGAGTTTGAGTGCCTTAAAATATTGTAAGTGTGATTTCCTTAAAACTTTATAAGTGAGACTGCAATGATGCATTGAAATATGAGTACTTAATAAAGGACTTGGGAAAAATAAGGAAAAAACACTTAAGATAATAGTGGTAAATACCTAAGTAGTACCAATTGTTTTAAACCCAATTGGGTCCCTATTTTTAAATATTATCATTTTCAAAATTGTGGGTGTTATGAAGTAACTAACTACTCATATTTCACCCCAAGATTTCATATCTTAGAGCCCATGTATCCAAAGAAAAATATAAATTTGTGGAAGGAAATATCACTTTGGCTGAGTTGGATGTTACTTTTACGAGGCATTGTGAAGTAAAGTGTGCAATATCCACAAATACAAAGGCATTATAAAAAACTTCATGAGGAAATAAATTATTGGTAAAGATCCCTTTGAATTTTATGTATAGAAGTGAAGGGTGATCTAACCCACTAATACCACACCTTAACCAATAATGTATTTCATAGAATTAGGCCTTTTTACCGTAATATATATTAAGTATTCCATATATGATATAATTTCTATCCTAGTGTTAGCATATTATGCTATTCATGGTTCACTTCACAATTCCGTGAACAAAACATTCCACAAGATACCTATATTGTTCCTTTGAGATAATTTGGTGGGATGCTAAGTAAGTGCACACCTTTATCAATAATATTAGTGTTTTGAATTTATTTATCTTTTATCCTATATGTATTAAGAATTATTATAAAAATTTATTCTTACTAATAATCCCAAAACAACACCATCCTTTTCAAACAAATCACATCTTCCATCCATATCTAATCATACATGTCCCACATCTACAATTTCCCCTATTATCAGTCACCCATATAATTCTTATCAACTACCCATGTCACTCCCGCATATTATTTTTCATTATTTTTCATCTATATGTTTTCCTAAGCTTTGTCACATGCATGAATGGTTTGTGATTTTAAATCATTTAACCAAATTTATATCATGTCATTTTTACATTTTGTAATTCATTCATTCTCTTTTATGTGCATATTTTGTAGACCCCTATCTTAATCATGCCTTCCATATTACACTCATTTTCCAAACCATCATTATTACTCTCAACTTAATGTATTCCATTTATCTATGAATTTTTGGTCCTTTATAGTAGTGGCATATTACCTTATAGTCACTTTTCGAGTGGTACTTGTTCCACTTAATAACACACACTATGTTTCCCTTTGGTCTATTTGCACTTATACCATGGACAATGCTCTCATATTTCATTAATTATAGAATTTAAATTCTCCTACACTCCTTATGTCATCTCCAAATTTCCCCTTGATCTCAAAATTATATATTTCCATCTTAAGCTTCTCATCCTCTCTCTTCATGAGATAACCATTGGTGTCACTCCCACTATTGTTTCCTTTGTTTACATCTTCTTAATCTAATGTATTTGATTATATTTTACACCTATCGTATTCCATAACACTACCCACCATATAATTATTTCACTTCATTTGGCACTATTCATAAAATTTCATCTCTTCCTAGTCATAGGTGTGATTGAGACTTTGGACACCTCCCTTTCCCTCTCAAATGTATTCCTCATGAAATTTAAATCCATGACCTATTTTTTCACACTCATGACCCCACTATGATATCACCACCATCAACCTTAAATTTCTAGTGTTATATCTTATTCACCATCTACAATAACTCTACACTAATTCACCACTATGACTATTGTCACCCCACAACATCATAGTTGTGCCTTTCCTTATTAATCTAGATATATCTTCTTAGTCACTTCACCCCAATTTGTCTCACTAATATTAAAAACCATCATTTCTACATATTTTGTATCATTTTTATCCTTTCTTTCCTATGAATTGGCCTTTAAATTATAAGAATTGTTTTAATTTCACCTAGACTTATCCTTTAAAATATTTCATCATAGTCCTTTCCATTTTTTTCGTTTCCTAGTTTCTCGTAAGACTAGTTCAAGTCACATTTGTGATAGTGTATCACTTGTTGAATATTTGTCATTGTTATATATATTATCATTAATGTCAAGATTGATGAGTTGATATCAAGTTACATTGATGGAAAAATGATTCAATTGGTAAAGTGAGCATGTGAAGCAGATGAAGGTTGATTGGTAGTGTTGGCTCACAAAGGATTTGAGATGATCAAGGATAAGTCCTAAAGGACTTAGACAACATTTGAACAAACAGTGGATATAAGGTAAAAGTTGGTAAGTACATAGATATCCAAGGAGTAAATAATCTCTAGGAAGGAACCACGGATGAAAGGAAAGATTCAAAATAAGTCGCCAAATGAAGGAGAGTGCTGCAGAGTGAAGAAGGTAAAGCCACAAATATGAAGATTTGGAGAATGTCGCGTATAAAGTAGAAAAGATGCAAAATCGTTAATAGAAATAAAAGTTACTAGGTATAGAATATTTTCATAGATAGAAGGAAATCCACAAAGAACTAGAAAAGGAGAAAATACATAGAAGGTAGAAAACAAGGAGGAAGCCACGAGAAGTTGAAAAGGTTGTACAAAGCAGAAAGATTTCTGAGATAACTAAAAACTGCATAAAAGAAGGGAAAAGTTGAAGGACAAAAGGAGAAGCCGTAACATGAAGGAAAAGATCAAAGATGCCAAAGGAATTCATGGAATGATCAAAGTGAACTGGAGTGGATCAAGGACAATTAGTTAGAGTTTAAATTGAAAGAGTAAATGTTTGCATTCAGATTTTGAAGGAGACTTGATTGAAGAGAATTACAAGTAATCGCAAGTACAATTGGAACTTCACATAAACCAATGAAATTCTCTGTTCCAGCTACCAACATTTAATGCATGTTGACCACGAGGAAATTTGGTTCTAAACTTGATGGATATTCGTGATTTCATGGAAAATTAAAATAATACAAATAATATGGATCACCATTTTAATTTCATGATGCAAATTCTAAACAATGCAATTTTTATATTTTTAGAAGATGACTATTTAATTAATTTTTCATATGCATGGAAGGAGGAATGAAGCTGAAAAAGGAAATAATAAAATCTAGACTTAATTGGGAACATTTAATGATCCGGATTCACAAGTAACAAATAAGGAGTACATGATGCAAATCTCAAAGCAAGCTCTTTGAGAAATAGGTGCAATAAAATAAAATTTGTTTCTCGTGAGAGAAAACTAAAGCTCTATATCCAAAAGAGTGTGAGAGGAAGAGAAAAAAATACGATGCAATCAAAATAAGAAGAGCTACAATGGTGAAATAGAGAGAAAGGTTGATATTGAGAAAATAATGAATAACATGATCGGATAAGTAGAGAATAAAGGTGGAAGTTTGAATGAGTAGAAGAGAGTGACTAAGGAAGAACAAAGAATGATCTAGGAAAGTGATCATAATTCATTGTATTATCAATTAATGTAACTACATGATCAAAATGTCTATGTAAATAACTCTAAGATGTAGCTTAGCACATTCAGGAGTTGTAGCTTCATTCAGGTGTGGGTTTATACAAATAAAAATATCTTATGATGCATAATATTCACTTGAGTCCTTTGTTATGTGTAATATCAACATAGGTGTAGGGGTTGGTGCTCCTTGTTGGATTGGCATATCACTAAACAAATTTGATAATATGTGTTATATTCTTATGAGTCCTTGTTTTGTGTAATATAAGAAATGGTTTTGGGGAATTTTTCTCCGTAAGGGTTTCCCATGGTAAATATCTATGTTCAGTGTTTATGTGTTTGATGAATACTTGATTTATTATATGTTTCTCATACATATAGATTGCTAAAGAATATAAAATTCAATCAAGATTGTAATTTTTTAATCTGCATTGATTCACCCCCTCCCCTCTCATTTTATGTGATCTCAGTAAAATTGGTATTAGAGAAGGTCTTCATTACAAAAGCTTGACATCTTTGAGGAGATCCTTCTATCACAAGCATGACATCAAACCAGACACAAGGAGGTTTGTCACTATCCAGATCACCTTTGTTCATAGGAAAAAATTATGTATTCTTGAGAATAAGGATGAAAACATATTTGATGTCACTTGGGTTTTACATCTTGTAATGTATTGAGATAGGATATACAGCTCCATCCACACTGATCATCTCTTCAATGGATAAGGAAGAATATGAGTGCAAATCAAGAGCTATGAATGTTATTTTATGTGGCTTGACTAAGATAGAATTTTTGAAGGTAATGCAATGCACAAAAACAAAGGAAATGTGGACAAAACTGCAAAGCATCTATGAAGGATATGAGAAAGTTAAACTGGAAAAGTTGCAAACTTATAGAGCTCAGTTTGAGAATCTAAAAATTAAGGATGATGAGAGCATTGCGCCATATATACGAGAGAACAAATGATGTCATAACCATGATCGGGCACTTGGGAGAAAATCTAGAAGAATCTATCATTGTTAAAAAGGTTTTGAGATATCTCGAACAACAAGTATGATGTAAATGTTTCCACCATAGAGGAAGTAGAGGACATGAAGCCTCTCACAATGGATGAACTATAGATAACCATTGTTGCGTATGAGATGAGAACTATTAGAACCAAGACCACTAAGAAAGATGTGGCATTCAAGGTCAAGAAAGAAATAAATTCCAATCAAGAAGATGAAGAAGAATCGGGATCTACTCAAGATGAGATGGATGAAGAAAAATTGAGGCATTGTTTGTGAGGAAATTGAAAAGAGGTTATGGTAACTAAAAAGGAAAACTCCCATTCAAATGCTTTGTTTACGAGCACAAGGTAGTTCATTTTTCTAGTAGATGCCCAAACAAGAATAAAGATAATCAGTATGAACATGAGGAGCATAGTCATAAACATAATAGAATAGAAACTGAGTATAAAAAGAAAGATAACAAGAAAAATTATTCAAGAACAAAATAAAATTCTACTCTAAAGAAGAATCTAGTGAATTGGAGTTGAGAAACAAAAAAAAACACGAAAATGAAGATCAATCAGAATGTTTGTTTATGGCTATGGATGTGGATGAAGAAAGTAGCTCCAGAGGGAAGAACTCAGTTGAATATGAAGATTTTGATGAAAAGGAAGATGAGGTAAATCTTAAAGCAATGTAGGTAAGTGCACTTGAAGAACTGTAACTATGCACAAAGAAAAATTATAAAATAAGATGCAAATTAAAGGATTATGAGGAAAAAATCCACATCTTTCGTAAAAGACAAGAACAAAAATAATAAGAGGAGGCTAATGAGCTAAAGGAACTTGAAACTTAGCTAGAGAATATCTCTAAGTCCTACAAATCAAAAGAGGAGTGCTCAAATTTTAAGACATAATTAACGAGACCTTCAAATGTTCGATTTGAAATATAAGATGGACCAACTGTTCAACAAACTAATTATGTATGAAAATATTCAAAAAAAAGAGTTCTATTTTGTTAAATGGCATACTCATTAGCCAACGTGATACAACTGTTGATAATTCTAGAATTGGATTCAAGGAGAAAGCAAGGAAAACTATCAAGTCAAAAACTAAAGAAAACAAGTTTGTGGATACACCAAGTCTTTCCTTTGCTGCAAATAAAGGTTTCCACAAACATACGAGAAGAAGAAACTATGTTCTATGATCACCCATGAAATGAGGTACACACATTCCTGTTATGGGTATTGTTTCTCTTGTAATAAATTTGGAAATAAATACATAAAGTGTAGAAAGAACTCTAGAGGCTATAGAATAAATTTTGGCCCATCTTACACTAGTTCAAAATTTAATGCTACTCAGTACACCTATCACAAGAAAATAAATAATCCACCAAGTAAGGAAACAAGAGTTGCCTAAACAACAAAAGTGGATATATGTGAAGAAATATGTGAATAAGAGAAAAGAATTTTTCTCAGTAGTACAAACCGCATTCCATGTACAAAATGAAGATAAAATTTGGTATTTAGATAGTGGTTTCTCTAGTCACATGACAAAGTGATAAAAGTAAATTTATTTATCTGTCAAATAATGCATCAGGTGCTGTGAGATTTGGTGACAACAACTCTGCAAACATAGTTGGAAAAGGGACATTAAGTTTGGATAATGGAAAGTCTATTACAAAAAATGTTCTATATGTTGAAGGCTTTAAACATAACCTGTTAAGTGTGAGTCAAATGTGTAAGAGAGGATACAATGTCATATTCAATGAATGCGGATATGATATTATCAATGAAAATACTGGAAAAAGAGTTGCAAATACCAAGAGGATAAAGAAAAACATGTATGTGCTTTGAATGAGATAAATAGTGAGAAATGTTTTGCAGGTGAATTCGATCATAAATGGCTATGACACAAAATACTTGGACATATGAGATTTGAGAATTTGGTTAAACTGAGTGTTAAAGGGTGTGTGAGACACATTCCTAAGACTATCAAACCCACGGATATAATATGCAAGGTATGTCGGATGGTTAAAAGATAGGGATGTCATTCAATTCAAAGGAGTACTCTATAATAAGACTAGTGGAATTGATTCATACGAGACCTATGTGACCCTACTGAAGAAAGAAATGATGGAATATCAGTGAAGTATATTTTATGTTTCTTATAGATGATTATATAAGAATGACTTGGGTAGCATGTTTAAAGAAGAATTATGAAGCCCTAGATAGATTTAATAATTTCAAGGCATTATTTGAAAATGAGAAGAACAAGAAAATCAAATTCCTAAGATCAGATAGAGGCGGTGAATTATGGTCAAATGAGTTTGATGATTTCTATGAAGAACATGGAATTAGGAGATAATTCAGCCACACGAACTCCTCAACAAAATGGAGTTGTTAAAAGTAAGAGTAGAACAATGAAAAATATGGAAAAGACCATTCTAAATGAATCCAAACTCCCGTCTGACAAGTACTAGAGTGAAGCAAGATATAAAAAGTTCTATCTTTTGAATAGGGCTCAACCGAGAGTAAAAAATGGTAAGACCCCATATGAACTATGATCCAAAATAATCAGATTATTACTACCCGATCTCGGACCCTTGTAGGCTTTAATTATTTTCACGATAATTTACTCCTTTTAAGTAATCAATTTTAAAATAATGCAAGACAAAAATGACAATTGCACACGATTGATTACGGAGTTGGCAATTGCCTACGCCTCTCGGGTTCGTGGTCGAACCGCTCCACTAGTAAAAACTTGTAAAGTTACAATAGTACTTTAGCAAGAAAAACTAATGGAATTTTACTTGCCTACCAAGACACCAAACCTTCGACGACAAGGGTGAAAAATAGCACCCGACTTCCACCTTCCCGATGCACAATCTCCTTCGGCTTCGTGATCAGCCTTCCCGACACAAAAATACGAAGCTAGCACTCTGGTCAACAATCCAGATTTACAAGTAATTGGTGTGGCTCAATGGGCCAACTAGGTAGTTTGAATAACTCCTAGCCACAAATATTTCATTTATTATTGCCTAAAAAATAATAGGTCAATAATATAAAATATATTGACAATGCCTAAATAATTTAGGTCTTCACACAACAATTTCTCATTCTCCTCTTGGCTCGGACTTCGCCTCCAGCGCTCTAGGAATGAGCTTCTCTCCAAGTTTGTGTGTGTAATTTTTGTGTGTTACAATGAACTAGGTACCCTATTTATACATTTTTAGGGCCCAAAAATAATGCATTGCCTATCATCCTTAGGCTATTTTAGCCTCACCCGTACATAGAAATTGGGATTAAATCCCAAATTGGGCGGATGTAATTTTAAATGGGTTAACATCCCATGTTTGACACGGCATACATATTTAAATGGATTAAAATCCCATGTGGAATGGATTTTTTTGAAATGGGATTAATTCCAATAAAGCGGCTAAGGCTAATAATAGTTTAGGCTTTATTAAGCCTTTCCATGTGCATGAAGTTTCGAGCATAACGCCCCCTACCACCTTGTTCATTTCCTTCTTCCACGTGGCAAGGCTTAATGCCTCCCAAACAACCGCTTCACCACTTCCACGTGCTTCAAAGCATAGCAATAACATGGTTTAATACTAATGTTTTAAACATTAATATATATATGTGGCATTTGAAAAGTGGCCTTACCAAGTAATTATAATTTCAACCCATACAATGTGGCCTAGAAATAAATTAACTCGGTAATCCACGTAGTCCACTTTTCGTCTCTCGATAGGAAAATCGAGCGAATTGACGAGTGTTGGCAAGCCACGTGTCACAACTCCTTATGTGATTGGTCCAATATTGACTAGTTGACCGCAGTTGACTTTCCGCTGACCGAAATTTGACCGAACATATCTAGAGCTCCCGATGTCCGTTTGTCGTGTTCTCACAAATCGCTGGAAAGCTCTCGAGATGAAATTCTACACCGACACCATTTAGAGATGTTTAGGAACTTTCAGAAATGATCCCTTGATCACACCTCCCCATCGAGAAAATCTTTTTGTCCCAAAAAGCTTCCATACTTTCCTGAATCTGGAAAAATCTACTGCCTCCTCGGAAGTGCTGCTATAGTAGACCCTTGGGTCTTCTCCTCCAACCTTCTCACTTCGAAAACTCTCGCTCCGATCCCGGGACTTGTGGGTTATGGACCCATGATGCTTCCACCGCGCCACTCATATCCGAAGAAGACCTCCACGCCTCCGCTGATGGTGCTAAGTTTCAAAGAAACCTCAACGCTCCTTCTATGTGGTGCTAAGCTTCTTGATATCTGACAACAAGGATCTTATTTGACTCTATAACATAGTTCCTGGCTCCGAGTTGATTCCGTAGAATCCGAACTGGCTTTCAAGGCCTCCATGCATGATGTTAAGCTCTTTCAAGACCTCGAGCCTCGATGCGATGACAATGCTCTAAGTCCCTTTACTGCAGACCTCAACGCCTCCGATACATGATGCTAAGCCTCTTTCAAGACCTCGAGCCTTCGATGCACGATGCTAAGTCTTTGTCTGTAGACCTCAACACCTCCGATACATGATGCTAAGCCTTTTTCAAGACCTCAAGCCTCTAATGCACGATGTTAAGTCTATTACAGACCTCAACACCTCCAATGCATGATGCTAAGCCTCTTTCAAGACTTCGAGCCTCCAATGCATGATGCTAAGTCTGTTGATCAGCTACCATTCGTATGTGTGGTCGCAATGCCTTGACACCGAATGACATTCCGAGCTGATCCTTTGAGAGCTCCTCTTGTTGACATACTAATATCAGGTACCATTCTACTGCACGGTCACAATGCCTCTACACAGAATGAAGTTCCGACCCGACGTCAATGCCAATGATGATTCAACTACCATTTTGTTGCACGGTCACAATGCCTCTACACAGAATGAAGTTCCGAGCTGATCTCTGCGAACTCTAATGTCCCGCAAAATGGCATATCAATCTCCAAGCTTTATATGAGTCAAATCCCAGTATCCAAGCAGTAATGTGTACTCACATGCCGATTAGAGATATATTTGGAGCATTAATCAAATTTTCTAAGTAATAAAATCCACCGAGTATTGTACTTTGCAAACCTTTCTCTCATCATTTTTCTCACAATATCTCGATCTCCAAACTTAATACCGCATACGATCCATCAATCTAAATTATGTAATATATAATTGAAAAATTGTTGACTTACCCATTTTAAAGGACTTTCACTTTCGTGTATTACTCGGTCCCGGGTCGACTTGTCAACTATTGTGGTGAGTAGAAACTCTCTCTCGCCTTTGCAGTAATAGGCCTCCATTCCATCTTTGGCTTTCCATTACTCGATGGCGAGATGGATGCGTTTCAAGCAATTTTCCACCCAATGCCCATTCCTCCGCAATGAGCACAAAAATTCCTCTTAATCTCCTTCTTTCGGGATGAGGAACTCTTTTCTCGCCATTTCGACTCTCGCATGACGAGATTGGTCTTTCTCGATTTGCCGTGTTCTGATTTAACGGCATCAACTTCTTCATCAATGTCCTTCTCTTCCAAAGATCTGCCACCGAATGGTTATGCAATCCACAAAAAGTACATGGAAAAGAATTCCACATCTTTCAAAATCATAACCATACTTCTTAAGCTGAAAAAGTGGATTAGAAGTTTATTGTGCTTATGATTATGGTAAGAAACCTGGAGGTGGAATCTCATTACCTCTTCATTGATTTCTCTTACCACATCTTTCCTGTGACAACGAAGCACAACTTTCCTGCTCGTAATCTTCTTGCGAAGGCAGACTAGTGGGGTAATCACTTTGCTTTCGGAAGCTTGTCTCCCATCGCGTCTTCGAGCATTCTCCAATTTCCATTCCCACACTAGATAACCCAAACCTCCGCAAAATGAGGATGATCCTCGACTGTATTGGGTTAGCAATGCCTTGCCATTTTTCCCAAGGCCTCTTCCATCAAATCCCATTTTATCTAGTAACTTGGATCCAATGCCTCTAGTATGATTTTCAAACAAACCAAAGACTTCATTACCTGAATCCAAAACTGAATGGGAGGAAGAAGAAGATTCAATGGTGAACAACTTACACAAAGTGTATCATCTCGCATCATGGCCTCTCGCATTTGAAGTTGAAGGTATTTCCTTCCTCTCGATCACCACATCCTGCAACCTTGCCAAGAGCTCATCCTTGGTTTGCAGTTTCATGATTTCAAACGAGCATTCTCCTCTTCCAAGGAGGAATACATTGATCGCAGGAGAGAATTCTCTTCCTGGATCTGGTGATTATAAGCTTCAATTTCCTCGAGCTTTTCCTATTTAGACATCTTGCCCATAGTGCACTTGTACCCTATTCACACAAATTAAACCAACTACACCAATCTTGAAGCAATCACTCTGTTAATCAGATTTACTGAAAAACAAATATGGAGCTAAACTAGCTCTGATACCAAACATGATCCGAAAATAATCAGATTATTACTACCTGATCTCAGACCCTTGTAGGCTTTAATTATTCACCGATAATTTACTCCTTTTAAGTAATCAATTTTAAAATAATGCAAGACAAAAATGAAAATTACACACAGATTGATTACGGAGTTCGGCAATTGCCTACGCCTCTCGGGTTTTGTGGTCGAACTGCTCCACTAGTCAAAACTTGAAGTTACAATAGTACTTTCACAAGAAAACCTAATGGAATTTTACTTCCTTCAAGACACCAAACCTTTGGACGACAAGGGTGAAAAATAACACCGACTTCCACCTTCTAGCGATACACAATCTCCTTGGCCTTCGATCGCCTTCCCGACGCAAATCAATGCAAAGCTAGCACTCCGGTTGACAATCCAGGATTGCAAGTAATTGGTGTGGTGCAATGGGCCTTATTAGGTAGTTTGAATAACTCCTAATCACAAATATTTCATTTATTATTGCCTATCAAATAATAGGTCAATAATATAAAAATATACAATGCCTAAATAATTTAGGTCTTCACACAACAATTTCTCATTCTCCCTCTTGGCAGTGTTGACTTCGCTCCAATGCTCTGGAATGAGCTTCTTCTCCAAGTTTGTGTGTGTAATGTGTGTGTGTTACAATGAACTAGGTACCCTATTTATACATTTTTAGGGCCCAAAAATAATGCATTTCCTATCATCCTTAGGCTATTTTAGCCTCACCCGTACATAGAAATTGGGATTAAATCCCAAATTGGGTGGGTGTAATTTTAAATGGGTTAACATCCCATGTTTGGCATGGCATACATATTTAAATGGATTAAAATCCCATGTGGAGTGGATTTGTTTGAAATGGGATTAATTCCCAATAAAGCGGCTAAGGCTAATAATAGTTTAGGCTTTATTAATCCTTTCCATGCGCATGAAGTTTGGAGCATAACCGCCCCCTACCACCTTGTTCAATTTCCTTCTTCCACGTGGCAAGGCTTAATGCCTCCCAAACAACCGCTTCACCACCCACGTGCTTAGCAATAACATGGTTTAATACTAATGTTTTAAACATTAATATATATATGTGGCATTTGAAAAGTGGCCTTACCAAGTAATTATAATTTCGACCCATACAATGTGGCCTAGAAATAAATTAACTCGGTAATCCTGTAGTCCACTTGTCGCATCTCCCGATAGGCAAGTCGAGCGAATCGAAGAGTGTTGGCAAGCCACGTGTCACAGTGCGATTTGGTCCAATATTGACCAGTTGACTAGAGTTGACTTTCCCATTGACCGAACTTTGACCGAACATATCTAGAGCTCCCGATGTCCATTTGTCGCGTTCTCAAAACATGTCATTGGAAAGTTCTCAAGATGAAATTCTGCATTGACACCATTTAGAGATGTTTAAGGAACTTTCAGAAATGATCCACTAGTTCGATCAAACTATGGAAGAAGAGGCATGCAAATTTGAAGCACATAAGAGTGTTTTGAAGTAAATGTTACACCAAAAGGGATGAAGAAAACTTAGGAAAATTTTGATCAAGGAGTGATGAAGGCATTTTCCTTGGATACTCATTGGTTAGTGTAACCTATAGATGATATTATAACAATTAATCAAAAATATAGTGGAAAACACTAATGTGAAGGTGGATGAGGAACAATATGGAAAATCCATCACTCGTAATACTAGAAAAAATGAAAAAAGAAGATGATGAAAACTTTTACAGTCCATGTGAAGAATAAAAATAAGAATAAATACCAGACACTAAGGAACCCTCTAAGAAAGTCAAGAAGGATCATCTTACAAATAAGATCATTAGAAACAAGGATGGCGATATCCTAACAAGAAGGATACTCACACATGGAGTAGCAGAGTTATGAAGATATAACACTCCTTTCCATCATATAACCCATGGACATTGGGTATATGCCATGAATGAATAATTATATCATATCAAAAAGAATGAGACATGGGAACTAGTACCCATGCCGTGAGACAAGAATGTGATTGGAACCAAGTGGGTCTTCAGGAATAAGATGAATGAGAAAGGAGAATTTATGTGCAACAAGGCCAGAATAGTATATAAAGGATAAGCACAAATGGAAGGGATTTACTTTGATGAGACATTTACACCATTTGCAATAATGGAGGCAATAAGGTTGTTACTATGGCTTACGCAGCAATATAAGAAGATCAAAGTTTTCCATATGGATGTGAAATCATTCTTCCTAAATGGTTTCCTAAATGAAGAGGTATACATTTAATAACCGCTAGATTCTCACCTGGACCGAAGATAAAGATTATGTGTGTAGGTTGAAGAAAGCTTTGTATGGATTAAATCAAGATCCTAGAGCTTGGTACAATAGATTAGACTCATACCTCATTGAGAAAGGTTTCAAAAAAAGGATTTACTAGATAAAAATCTATACATAAAATAATAAGGAGAACATATTCTCATTATAATAGTATATGTGGATGACATCATTTTCAATGGAGATCATGACAAGATGACATATGAGTTTG
This sequence comes from Taxus wallichiana var. yunnanensis, assembly GCA_018340775.1. Taxonomy (NCBI): domain Eukaryota; kingdom Viridiplantae; phylum Streptophyta; class Pinopsida; order Cupressales; family Taxaceae; genus Taxus; species Taxus wallichiana. The sequence goes on from CM031237.1 coordinate 3,333,546, forward strand.
CAGGCTTGATGAAAGAAGAATTTGAGATGTCAATGTTGGGAGATCTGTCTTTCTTTCTGGGACTATAGATCAATCAATCAGACAGAGGTATGTTCATCTCAAAAAGCAAGTATATCAAGGAAATGATGAAAAGGTTTAAAATGGAATAATGCAGACCAATTGGTACAGCAATGGAAATTAGGTGCAAGCTGAGCAGAGATGATGATTCACCTAAGGTAGACAAAACACTTTACAGATCAATGATAAGAAGTCTACTTTTCTTCACAACATCAAGACCTGATATCATGTAGGCGGTAGGCATTTTTGGAATATTTCAAGAAGATCCAAGGGAAAAAAACCTCAAGGCTATCAATATTATTTTAAGATTTCTCATAGGAACACTTAAGTATGGATTATGGTACCCTAAAAGCAATGAATTCAACATAAAAGCATATACAGATGAAAATTTGGTAGGAAATGTTGATGATAGAAATATAACAAGTGGAGGAGCATTCTTTATTGGAAACTACCTAGTATTTTGGCTGAGTAAAAAATCATTAGTGGCCCTCTTAACATGTGAAGCGAGTATATAGTTGTCGTGATGTGTTGCACACAAGTTCTGTGGATGAAGCAAACATTGGAAGATTACAAGGTGAAATATGAAAATCTAATTCCTTTACTATGTGATAGCACAAGCATAATAAGTGTCTCCAAGAACCCTGTGTTCCACTCAAAAACCAAGCATATACCTATAAGGTATCACTTCTTGAGGGAACAAGTAAATGACAGGAAGATCAGTCTAGAATATGTGAGCACTAAAGAAGAAATTGTAGATATAATGACCAAGCCACTACCAAAAGCAACGTTTGAGCACTTAAGGAATGAGTTAGGGGTCATTCTTGAACCCACCAACAACTAAGAAGATGTACAAGAAGCACAAGGGAGAATTCTCAGTAAACATCAGCTCCTAAAAACTAGTGCCAAAGTAAGGAAGAGCTAATCTATTAGCTCAAATTTATCAAAGCATGCATCATCTTAGGGGAGCATTACTGTGGAAACACCAAAATAGATTGATAAGAAGCATAAGCCTAGGGGGAGCCTCTTGAGGTAAGGACATGAAGAAACCAACTTACAAGTACACTTAGTTATATGTGGCATAAATGGACCTTTTCATTGTTGTAAAGAGGGAGATATAAAGAAAATAGAAACTAGTCTACGAATATATAAGAATAGGAGAAAGGCATCCGTAGACATAGAAGAAAAGGAGAAAGGAGGATTCAGGTATGCAATCATTTTTCCATGAAAAGGTTATAAGGTTATACAAGTTTTTATAGGTTGGACTATTTAAATCAATGAAAAAGGGGTAGATTGTTGAATATTTGTCATTGTTATATATGTTTTCATTCATGTCAAGATTGATGAGTTGATATCAAGTTGCATTGATGGAAAAAGATTCAATTGGTAAAGTGAGCATGTGAAGAAGATGAAGGTTGATTGGTAGTGTTAGCTCACAAAAGATTTGAGATGATCAAGGATAATTCCTAAAGGACTTAGACAACATTTGAGCAAACCGTGGATATAAGGTGCAAGCTGCCAAGTACATAGAGATCCATGGAGTAAAGAAGCTCAAGGAAGGGACCAAATACTAAAGGAAATCTCCAAAAGAAGCCGCCAAAGGTAGGAGAGTGCCACAAAGTGAAGAAGGTCATAAGGTAAAGCCGTAGATATGAAGATTTGGAGAATGTCGTGTATAAAGGGAAAAGATGCAAAACTATTGATAAACAAAAAGATGCTAAGTATAGAATATTTCTATAGATAGAAGGAAATCCATGAAGAACTAGAAAAGGAGAAAATTAGTGGAAGGTGTTGGAACATAATGATTAAGTGGTCTATCCAACCCTTAATTAATATGGGTCCATCACTGTTATTATATAGGTTAAATATTTAAAAATATGAAATAATTTTCTATTATTATATATTCAAACCTAGGTAATATACATTAGGTAAGTATTTAATAAATCATTTATGTTTATATTGATTAAATACACTCACTTAGGTATATGTGGCAACCATTTTAGTTTAAAAAGGTGGGTCGGGAGACATACCCAATCACCTTATATAAAAAGCACTTTAGGTCCTCATTTGATATATCTAGGAAATATATCAAAGGTGTGCAAATCAAGTGATTTGGTTTTACCATTGGTAAATAAGGTTTTAAGGAGGATGTGATCTTCTTGGATGTAAAATAATTTCTCGAAGTAAAAGGTTATTTTCAAAGTGGTTTTTACCCTATTGGGGTTTTCCACTATAAATATTATGTCACTGTGTTATTTATTTCGTAAGTATTTATTAATTATTTATGTTATGATATAATGTTTATTTAAATATTTATTGTAACATTATAAAAATTTAAGTTGATTAAATACATATTTATTAGAATCCTCAAATTCTAACAAAAGGTAGAAAACAAGGAGGAAGCAATGAGAATTTGAAAAAGCCTCACAATGTAGACAAATGTGCGGATAACTAAAAGATGCATAAAGAAGGAAAAAGCTGAAGGAGAAAATAAAAATCCATGACATATGAAGGAAAAGATCAAAGAATGCAAAGGAATCCATAGAAGCGATCAAAGTGAATTGGAGTGGATCAAGGACAATTAGTTAGAGTTCAAATTGAAAGAGTAATCATTTACATTCAGATTTTGAAGGAGACTTGATTGAAAGAGAATTACAACTACAAGTACAAATGAAAATTTACAAAACCAATGAAATTCTTTATTGCAGCTACCAACATTTAATACATGTTGACCACGAGATAGTTTGGTTATAAAATCGACCGAGATTCCCAATTTCAAGGAAAATTAAAATAATGCAAAGAAGATGGATCACCATTTTAATGTAACACCTTGTCAAAATTTTATATTCTTCTTTTTCATTACAAGCATTGACATATGATTTTCAGGGAAAATGTATGCTTCATGGTTGTTGAAAAATCATGCTTGCCATGGATAAATCATTTACGGTCTTTTATTGTAGGGCTGATATGTTGTTGCTTGCAATAATCTATCTCACTTCTTAAGAGTAAGTTGTAATCTGGTTTTAAGAGTTACAAACTTATCCCTTGCAATTGGACTCATCCTTGGATCAATTCCATTGATCCAAGGTATATTTTAAATCTTCTTATCTAAACCGAGTGAAAAGTTGACATTCATTGTTTAAGAGAATTACAATAAGTTCATGATGATACTTAATATCTATAAAAAAACAACAAAAAAAAAAACAAGGCAAGATCAACGAGGAAAAATTGATCCACAAAAATCCCAGCCCGAACCAGTAGAAACAACTAAACAAAAACCACCAATCAGCACAAAGGCCACAAAAACCCTATTTATTCCTGGACCTAGTACGAGAGCTTGGCCCAGCTCCATCCACACCACCCACATAGCTATCTTCCTCCTTAGAGGATGAAATGAGCAACTGTCTCTTTTACCTGTAACACTCACCACCAAACCTTGAAGGGTATCCACCCTATTCTCCAAAGCTCTGATCTCCCCATTCGACCTCTGCACTCCCCTAAGAAAATTCCTGTTCTAAGCTTTTACTTGGGTAATCAGATTCTTCCAAGGCTTCTAATTTACTAGCCAAAAAAACAAAGACCGAATCTTTCTCCCCTTCTTCCACCTTCTCACTAGCTAAATCCTACAAAGCCGACACTGCATTTAGCTCCTTCACAGCCCTCTCCTTGATTTTCAAAAGTTTAGCATGATCAGCCAATGGAATGTAGTCTTCCCAATCACTACCCAAATGCCCACTGACCCCTTTGTATTTAAATAGGTTTTCCATCTCTAACCAACAACATAATTAATCCTTGATGCAAAATCAGCTCTGTTTTCTTCTCTTTAAATTTTTTAATTGAGGCACTCAGAGAATTGAAAATATAAAATGGAATACTAATCTTCTTATTTCACCTGAAATGGTTTAGCAGCATAAGATGATGAGAATGAACCTTCCTGTATCTTCCATCCAAGCGTAATATATTTCATAAGATGGAAACAAACCTCTACCCACCGACCTGGTAAAGAGTTACAAGTAATTCCATCCTCCATAAAACAAATTCTTTCCTCATCTTCCAAGAAAATATGAACCTCTTCCTGAAGACGAGATCTATCCTTAAAAACTTTGCTACCTTCACAATCCATTTTTGTTACATTACCAATTAAATCTTCAGACACTAAAAACTTACCCCTCTCATCGAAACCAAGCCCTTATTCCAGGACAGAGCAAACTCCCATGAAATAACATCATCCGAGCCCCTCAAACTTTGAATAAAAAAGGAAATACCACCCTCTTTGAACAGATCCCAAATAAAAGCATCCGTTGCAGATCAGGAATATGATGATGGCTCCACCCTAACCCTAGCACCCCCATCTTAAAATGCCTTCTAAAAAGGGAAACAGATACATACCAAAACTCTTAACCAGGCATTTTAAAAGCCCACTACTACCCACGGTAGTCAGACTAATGATTTGAAAGTATAAATTCACCGTGATGAATTTATTTCCCAGATCACAACACTCCCAAACTCAAGCACGAATCCTCCTTTCTACATAAAGTTTGTCCTTTGTACTTTGCGGTAACCCTTCCTCATCCCACCACCATTTTTTATGATTAGCTAAAATACCAAAATTTGCTAATGTGTCCACACATTCATTTGCTTCCCAAAACACGTGCCCAAACATAATATCTTCAAAACTTGACATTATAGATTTTGCATCCCTTATAATGGGATCTATATTAATATGATGTCTTACCTTACCATTCATAACATTTATAATATATTGGGAATCTCCTTCCACATAAAGCTTTTTGATATGTAAGGACTTTTCCCAATGTAACCCAATTAACATAGCATAGGCCTCTGCATAGTTATTAGATTTATTACCAATGGCCTCAGCATAAGAAACCACCATCTTACCAATTTCATTTCTAATAATTCCCCAAACCACGCTAACCCCAAACTCCCCTTAGCAGCACCATCAAAATTTAACTTCAGCCACCCATCAGAAGGAGTAGACCATTTTGCACTTCTTCTCTCCATAATCTTAGCCATAGAAGAGTTCTTTACAATTATTCCTAAAGAAAGAATAATTTCCTGCTCATGGTAAGGCAATCCCCCTTTCTCCTTAATCTTTACTATAGAAATATTATTTCTCAATGCTCCAGAATATCACTTCCCACCCTAACAGGGTTTTTTTGTTTTTCTAAAATTCTATTATTCCGTTTCAAGCCAAATTCCCCACAAAAGATGAGGCAAAACCAAACTCTAGGCCTTAGACAGATTCAAAGAAACAAAAGGACTAACCCATTGTTCATACCAGTCAGCAAAAGTCTCTAGTAAGAACCACACTATTTGAAAAAATTTCAAAATATGAGCCATAACTTTCTGGGAGAAAGGACAGTGCATAAAAAGATGTTGAACGATTCATTATTCTTTTTTCATAAAACACACCAATTTGGAATCATCATACCTCTTCTCTACAGATTATCAATAGTTAAAACCTTATTCTGAATAGCATGCCATAAAAACAAATTGACTTTAGGGGTTAGATCTTTATCCCAAAGATTTTTCCACACAACTTGTGGAGGAGGGAAATTTCTAGCAATAACATACCCTGACTTAACCATGTATCTTCCATCCCTTGTCATAGACCAAAACATCTCATCCTCCCTCTGACCCACCGGAATATGCAAACCTCTTAAATTTTGATTTAAATTTCTTATGCTAGCCTGTTGAGCATCATCCATCCCTTCTCTATCCAAAAGTTTCCAAGTCCAGCCCCAGTTAGACTCCTCCCAGTAGTCTCTAATCCATACACCCATAGTCAACTGAAAGTGATCCACCATATCCCTTAAAGGAGCTTGACTAGCCAAAGGGGCCTCCAATAACCACCAATCTTCCAGAACTTAATTTTTGACCCATTACCAAATAGCCATTTATGGCCTTTTAACAAAATATCCCTACATTTACCCAGACCATTCCAAAAAATGATCCTTCATGATCATCATTAGCAAGACAAAAATTACTTGATTATCATTAGAGACAAAATTTACCTAATTAGCCATTAAGTACTTTGACTTTAGAATTCTGACCCACAAACCTTGCTCATGCTCCAACCGCCACCCAATTTTGGCCATAAGAGCTAAATTCATACTTTTTATATCTTTCAACCCCAAACCCCCAACTCCCTTTGGAAGGGTAACTTTATCCCAAGCCACCAAAGGAAGTCTATCTTTAGATTCCATTCTAGACCATAGAAACCTACATTGAATCTTAGTAATAATGTGTTTAATCTTTGTAGGCATTAGAAACATAGACATAAGATAAACCACCATACTTTGGAGACAACTCTGCAACAATTGAAGCTTACCTGCTTGAGAAAGCAAAGTTCCTTTCCAAGTTGACAACTTCTTTTGAAACCTCAAAATAAGGGGATTCCAACATTCCATCTACATTCTACCTCTAAACAATGGCATTCCAAGATAAGTACATGGAAACTCTTGTATAGAACACGCCAAAATATCCGCAATTCTGGTTTGGATTTCCCTATCCACATTGAAAAATAGAACAGAGCTTTTCCTAAAATTTATAAGTTGACCCATAACTTCCTCAAAATCCTGCACAACTTCTTTAAAATCTAGAGCCTCCGTATCTGGGTTGCATTTCCCAAAAGGAAAGTATCATCCATGAATTGTTGTAATATTATAGGATCAATACCATTAGAAATGATTAAACCATGCAATTTGTTTTTTTGTTTATAGTCCACACAAAGTCTACTCAAAGTTTCCACAACAATGATATAAAGGAAAGGAGAAAGGGGATCACCCTACCTCAGCCCCCTCCCTGAAGAAAAGAAACCCTCTGCCTTCCCATTAACTAAAACAGAAAATTTAGGAGTAGAAATGCATTCCATAATGATATTTATAAAATGCCAATGAAAACCCAATTTTCCCAAAATAATTTTCAGGAATCTCCATGAAATTTTGTCATAGGATTTGTTCATGTCAATTTTAAGCATCATAGCAGCCCTTTTAGAAACTTCAACCGAGTGAACTACCTCATGAATAGTTATCACACTATCCAGAATCTGTCTTCCTTCCACAAAAGCTCCTTGATTTTCTAAAATAAAGTGTTCTAACAATCCTTTTAATCTTGAAGATATAATCTTTGTTATTATCTTATACACTATATTACACAGGATTATAGGATGATAATCCAACACTTTCTTCCCCCCTTGCACCTTAGGAACAAGAGAAATGAAAGTTGTATTAACTTCCTTCAATAATTTGCCACTTTCAAAAAATTCTGAATAGCTTCTTCCACATCCTTATGAATAATATCCCAAAAGGATTGGAAAAACAAAGCAGGAAAACCATCTAGGCCCGGAGATTTATCCCCATCAAGGTAAAAAACAGTAGTTGCAATTTCCTCATAAGATGGATTTTTATCAGCTCTGTATTTTCCTGATGAGAAATAATAGTTTCAAAAAGATTTGCAATGTCACTTTCCTTACCCAAATCAGGATCCTTATCAGCTGAAAGTAGATGAGAGAAAAATCTAACAAATTCCTAAGAAACTTCACCCCGATTACTTACCAACAAACCCCTCTCATCCTCAATTTCCCCAATAGAATTTTTGTTCTTATGCACAAGTAGAGAGATGAAAAAACTTTGTATTCATGTCTCCCTCCTTTAACCATTGCACCCTAGAATTTTGTTTCCAATAGGCCTCCTCTTTGGCTTCCAAATTATGATACTCAGATAATAGAGATTTCTCCTTATCTTTCAACTCTATAGTCAAACCAGAAGACTCCACCTCTTCCTCCATCCTCTTCAAAGCTTCACTAATCTCAGATTTTTGAGCAAAAATGTTACCAAAAGTCTCTTTATTCCAAACCTTCAACCTAGACTTTAAGAGTTTCAATTTTGCCACAAGTTTAAACATCAGATTACCTCTAACATTACTTTTCCAACTCATCCTTACCTCTTCCTCAAGACCAGGATGCTGAAGCCACATCTTAAAGAACCTAAAAGGTCTTCCACCTACCTCATTTTTAGTCTAGTTTGAAGGCTAATAGGACTATGATCCGAACCGATTCGAGGAAGATCCCCACATACCCAGCGAAATTTTGAAACCAAGATAGATTTATAAAAAACCTATCCAACCTAATTTGAATCAAATCATCCCCCAATCTCCTGTTTGACCAAGTGAAGAGGGATCCTCTTAATTCAATATCCACCAAATTACAGGAAGTTATAAAGTCAAGAAAATCCTCCATACTATCACTATAAACCCCTAACCCTCCTTTTTTATCTTCCATAAACAGAGGAGTATTAAAATCCCCACCAATTAACCAATTTAACTCATTATATTGACTACGAAAAAGACTAATATCAGCCCAAATCTTTCTTCTTCCCAACACCAAATTTGGAGCGTAAATATTAGAGCAAATCCACTCATAACCATCTAGTTTCTCTTTAAACAAAATAGCAACATGATTCTGAGAACAAAACACCAACTTACCTTCTCTATCAATAGGATTCTAGAAAGTCACTACACCCCTTGAAGCCCCACAGATGATGCACTTTGAAACTCAGATCTAAACCAAACTCTATTCTTCACCTCCTTCATTTTATCAATAGACATCTTTGTTTCTTGAATTAAAAGAATATCAGGCTTATTCTTCTTTCTAAAAGAGGCCAAAATATTTTGTTTATTAGGGTTATTTAACCCCCTTATATTCCATGAGATAACCTTCATTTCAATTTATTTGGAGAAATACTCTCCTCAATGGAGCGTTGTCTTCCTGAATCAATTTCCTTTGCTGCAGCTTTCTCCCTCCTATCCCTATTTGTCAAATTTCCTTTTTTTGCTAGAATCTTCCCACAATCTACTTTACCTTTGTCTTGTTTTTGAGAACTTCTTGTGTTAAACCTTTTTTTCTTCCTTTCCATCTTTGATTTTTCCAAATTGAAAGAACAAGGACTTCTTCCATATGGACCATCATTTTCTCCTCCTGAGCATCCAACATACTTAAAAGCTGCTTTACTGGACTTTGCAGAACACTTATGCCCCCACTAAAATCTTGATCTTCCAAACCCAAATCTTCCTCATTCAACACCTCCTTTTGATACTGAGATTTTTCTCCTTCCTCCTGCAAATCCCTACCCTCCAATACATTTTCATTACTAACTTGAAAATCATTTTTTGTTCACCTTCCTGTTCCTTTTCCTTATCTTCCAACAAATGAAATTTGTTTAAAGAAACAAAATTCAAAGAACTATCCCCTTCCATCCTAGATTCCTTTTTTTTTTTCATACATCTGCTTCCCTTTCTTACCCTCCTTACACTGCCTTTGCTCATGTCCCATCCTCCTACATTTTTGACAGAACAAAGGAGAAGCTTCATATTCTACCTTCTAGATCCACTCACCAAACTTAGATTTAAGAAGAATTTCTTTTCTTAATAAGTTCCCCATAGAACCAGTAACGCATAGAAATGAGCATACATTAATCTTGTTCTTGCCCTTGTAACAGGATCAAAAACCACCAACAACCCTAATGCATTTGCTATAGCTATTAAAATTTCATTTTCCCAGAACTCCATAGGCAAACCCGGAAGCTTAACCCACACAGGAAACTCATCTAGTTTCTCCTTAAATGGATCAAAACCTGGAGTCCATTTTTGGATCAAAATACTTGATCTCCCCATAAACCATGGGCCACCAAGAAAATATTTTTGCAGTCCTCCTGGTTTGAGAGGTTTATAATAAAAAACCCATTCACATATAACGCAATTTCAAGTGATCCCTTTGATTCCACTTTATTTTTTCCCATTCATGAAACCATTCTACATTCGGCCTTGATCCATAAAATTTACCAACCAAAGCATACTCCATCCTAGATCTAGCCCGATCTGCTAACCCATCAGGGATATCAAGACTAATCAACCCATCTTTTTCCCCAGCCATAATGTTTTCGTTCAGAGGATGATTCCCAACATCCTTTCTACGGCCTAAATTGTCCATCTATGATATAGGTGAAGACAACTTACCTCCTTCTTGTGTCATACCTTGGGACCCCTACCTGATGTCCCTCGATCGTGGGTCACCTATGTCTACAAAAATTCCCACTCTCCCAATTTTTGAAAATCTCACTCTTTCTTGCTCCCACTCCATATGTGTTAGGTTTTTCATAAGATCTTTTTCATTACCCCTAGTTTAGAGGCATTTCACATGGCTGGCTAAGCTTTTTTGAGCTCTTGGAGAGGAATATTGGGTGGAGGAAGAGGAATCTGAGTATAATAGATATGATAGAGACAATTGAATTTGTAAATTCTTTTTTATCTTTAAAGACCGTGCCCACATTCTATTTTGTGTTATGATAGACACTTTGATTGACCCTTATAGGGTGCTTAATGACGTTAAGGAAAGTAGAAACCTACTTGGATTCTAAAGAAAGTGAGAATATAAACTTGACTATATCTATTAATGTCTATCCTAATGGATTCAAGAATCGTGTGATTTACCTAACTCTTTCTACGCCACTCTATGTGGATGACATCCTAACCTTAGTGTTAACACTAAGTTATTATGAATGGTAAATAACCTAAGAGATGCTAAGTTATTTCTAACCTATTGTATTTGGCTAAACTAAGACCTAACCTAAGGTGAAAATGAATATTATTCAAGGTTATATATTTAAAATTAACCTAAGATCTAACCTAAGAAAATTATGTCTATCCTAAACTAATGGGATATGAAAGGGAACCTATAGGTCATTGGAAAGTGGGAGATAGCAGTGGTGGTTCCTATGATATTAATGAGATGTGATTTTTGTATTTAAAAAGGCATAGTACTATGATACTTGGTAATTACATGGAAATTTGGAGGAACCTACGTGAGGCATCACTAAGTTGGAAATGCAAGTGGAAGTTAAATTTAGTCATTTTCTCCTCCCGAGCGTCCAACATACTTAAAATATGCTTTACTAGACTTTATGGAACACTTATGCCCCCACTAAAATCCCGATCTTCCAAACACAAATCTTCCTCATTCAACACCTTCTTTTCGAGCATCGAGATTTTTCTCGCTTCCTCTAGTAAATCCCTACCCTCCAATACATTTTCATTACTAACTTGAAAATCAGTTTTTTTTTCACCTTCTTGTTCCTTTTCCTTATCTTCCAACGAATGAAATTTGTTTAAACAAACAAAATTCAAAGAACTATCCCCTTCCATCCTAGATTCCTTTTCTTTTTTTTCATACATTTGCTTCCCTTTCTTACCCTCCTTACTTTGTCTTTGCTCATGTCCCATCCTCCTAAATTTCTAATGTAACAACGGAGAAGCTTCATATTCTACCTTCTCTGATCCACTCACCAAACTTAGATTTAAGAAGAATTTCTTTTCTTAATAAGTTCCCATAGGAACAATAACGTAGAAACAAGCATACATTAATCTAGTTCTTTCCTTGTAATAGATCAAAAACCATCAACAACCCTAATGCATTTGCTATAGATGTTAAAATTTCATTTTCCTAGAACTCCATAGCAAACCTAGGAAGCTTAACCCACACAAGAAACTCATCTGGTTTCTCCTTAAATGGATCAAAACCTGGGTTCCATTTTTGAATCAAAATACTTGATCTCCCCATAAACCAAGGGCCACCAAGAAAAATATTTTGTAGTCCTCCCCGGTTTGAGAGGTTTATAATACAAAACCCATTCACATATAACGTAATTTCAAGTGATCCTTCGTATTCCACTTTTTTTTTCCCATTCTCAAAACCATTCCACATTTGGCCTTGATCCATAAAATTTACCAACCAAAGCATACTCCATCCTAGATCTAGCCCGATCTCGCTAACCCATCCGGGATATCAAGACTAATCAACTAATCTTTTCCCACCATAATGTTTTCGTTTAGAGGATGATTCCCAACATCCTTTCTACGGCCCATTAATATTGTCCATCTATGATATAGGTGAAGATAACTTACCTCCTTCTTGTGTCGCACTGACCCATACCTAATGTCCTCGATCGGCTGGGTCACCTATGTCTTACAAAAATTCCCACTCTCCTAGTTTTTGAAAATCCCACTCTTTCTCCCACTCCCACTCCATATGTGTTAGGTTTTTCATAATATATTTGTCATTACCCTCAGCTTAGAGGCATTTCACATGGTATTGAAGCTAAGCTTCTTTTGAGCTCTTGGAAAGGAATATTGGGTGGAGGAAGAGGAATCGAGTATAATAGATATGATAGAGACAATTGAATTTGCAAATTCTTTTTATCTTTAAAGACCGTGCCCACATTTTGTTTTGTGTTATGCTAGACACTTCGATTCGACCTTTTGTAGGGTGCTTAATGACATTAAGGGAAGAAGAAACCTACTTTGGGATTTCAAGAAAGTGAGAATATAAACTTGACCTATATCTATTAATGTCTATCCTAATGGATTCAAGAATCGTGTGATTTACCTAACTCTTTCTACGCCACTCTATGTGGGATGACATCCTAACCTTAGTGTTAACACTAAGTTATTATGAATGGTAAATAACCTAAAAGATGCTAAGTTATTTCTAACCTATTGTATTTGGCTAAACTAAGACCTAACCTAAGGTGAAAATCTATTGAAGGTTTTGAAGGTTATATATTTAAAATTAACCTAAGATCTAACCTAAGAAAATTTTGTCTATCTAAACTAATGGGATATGAAAGGGAACCTATAGGTCATGGAAAGTGGGAGATAAGCAGTGGTTCCTATGATATTAATGAGATGTGATTTTTGTATTTAAAAAGGCATAATACTATGATACTTGGTAATTACATGGAAATTTGAGGAACCTACGTGGAGGCATCACTAAGTTGGAAATTCAAGTGGAAGTTAAATTTAGTCATTTTCTCCTCCTAAGCGTCCAACATACTTAAAAGATGCTTTACTAGACTTTACGTAACACTTATGCCCCCACTAAAATCCCGATCTTCCAAACCCAAATCTTCCTCATTCAACACCTTCTTTTCGATAACGAGATTTTTCTCGCTTCCTCTAGTAAATCCCTACCCTCCAATACATTTTCATTATCTAACTTGAAAATCATTTTTTTTTTTCACCTTCTTGTTCCTTTTCCTTATCTTCCAACAAATGAAATTTGTTTAAAGAAACAAAATTAAAGAACTATCCCCTTCCATCCTATATTCCTTTTCTTTTTTTCATACATTTGCTTCCTTTCTTACCCTCCTTACTTTTCTTTGCTCATGTCCCATCCTCCTAAATTTTCGACGCAGTAACAACGGAGAAGCTTCATATTCTACCTTCTAGATCCACTTCACGAAACTTAGATTTAAGAAGAATTTCTTTTCTTAATAAGTTCCCCATAGGAACAATAATACGTAAACAAGCATACATTTATCTAGTTCTTTCCCTGTAATAGGATCAAAACCACCAACAACCCTAATGCATTTGCTATAGATGTTAAAATTTCATTTTCCTAGAACTCCATAGGAAAACCCATAAGCTTAACCCACACAAGCAACTCATCTGATTTCTCCTTAAATGGATCAAAACCTGAGTCCATTTTTTATCAAAATACTTGATCTCCCCATAAACTAGGGGCCACCAAGAAAATATTTTTGTAGCTCCTCCTAGTTTGAGAGGTTTATAATACAAAACCCATTCACATATAATGTAATTTCAAGTGATCCCTTCTTGATTCCACTTTATTTTTTCCCATTCACAAAACCATTCTACATTAAGCCTTGATCCATAAAATTTACCAACCAAAGCATACTCCATCCTAGATCTAGCCCGATCGCCAACCCATCTGGGATATCAAGACTAATCAACTGATCTTTTCCCCTGTACCATAATGTTTTCATTTAGAGGATGATTCCCAACATCCTTTCTACGGCCTTGAATATTTTCCATCTATGATATAGTGAAGATAACTTACTCCTTCTTGTGTCACACCGGGACCCATACCTAATGTCCTCGATCGCTGGGTCACCTATGTCTTACAAAAATTCCCACTCTCCTAGTTTTTGAAAATCCCACTCTTTCTCCCACTCCCACCCATATGTGTTAGGGTTTTCATAAGATCTTTGCCATTACCCTCGCTTTAGAGGAATTTCACATGGTGGCTAAGCTTTTGAGCTCTTCGGGTGAGGAATATTGGGTGGAGGAAGAGGAATCTGAGTATAATAGATATGATAGAGATAATTGAATTTGCAAATTCTTTTTTATCTTTAAAGACCGTGCCCACATTTTGTTTTGTGTTATGCTGTACACTTCGATTGACCCTTATAGGGTGCTTAATGACATTAAGGGAAGTAGAAACCTACTTTGGGATTCTAAAGAAAGTGAGAATATAAACTTGACCTATATCTATTAAGGTCTATCCTAATGGATTCAAGACTCAGGTGATTTACCTAACTCTTTCTCCGCCACTCTATGTGGGATGACATCCTGACCTAAGTGTTAACACTAATTTATTATGAATGGTAAATAACCTAAGAGATGCTAAGTTATTTCTAACCTATTGTATTTGGCTAAACTAAGACCTAACCTAAGGTGAAAATCTATTGTTTGAAGGTTATATATTTAAAATTAACCAAGATCTAACCTAAGCAAATTCTGTCTATCCTAAACTAATGGGATATGAAAGGGAACCTATAGGTCATTGGAAAGTGGGAGATAAGCGGTGGTTCCTATGATATTAATGAGATGTGAGTTTTGTATTTAAAAAGGCATAGTACTATGATACTTGGTAATTACATGGAAATTTGGAGGAACCTACGTGAGAGCATCACTAAGTTGGAAATGCAAGTGGAAGTTAAATTTAATCATTTTCTCCTCCCGAGCATCAACATACTTAAAAGATGCTTTACTAGCCCCCACTAAAATCCCGATCTTCCAAACCCAAATCTTCCTCATTCAACACCTTCTTTTGATATCGAGATTTTTCTGCTTCCTCTAGTAAATCCCTACCCTCCAATACATTTTCATTACTAACTTGAAAATCATTTTTTTCACCTTCTTGTTCCTTTTCTTTATCTTCCAACAAATGAAATTTGTTTAAAGAAACAAAATTAAAGAACTATCCCCTTCCATCCTAGATTCCTTTTCTTTTTTTTCATACATTTGCTTCCCTTTCTTACCCTCCTTACTTTGTCTTTGCTCATGTCCCATCCTCCTAAATTTCGAAAGAACAACGGAGAAGCTTCATATTCTACCTTCGGATCCACTCACCGAAACTTAGATTTAAGAAGAATTTCTTTTCTTAATAAGTTCCCCACAAGAACAATAACGCGTAAAACAAACATACATTTATCTAGTTCTTGCCCTTGTAAGAGGATCAAAACCACCAACAACCCTAATGCATTTGCTATAGATGTTAAAATTTCATTTTCCTAGAACTCCATAGGCAAACCCTAAGCTTAACCCACACAAGCAACTCATCTGGTTTCTCCTTAAATGGATAAAAACCTCGGAGTCCATTTTTTTATCAAAATACTTGATCTCCCATAAACCAAGGGGCCACCAAGAAAATATTTGTAGTCCTCCTAGTTTGAGAGGTTTATAATACAAAACCCATTCACATATAACGTAATTTCAAGTGATCCCTTCGGATTCCACTTTATTTTTTCCCATTCACAAAACCATTCTACATTCGGTCTTGATCCATAAAATTTACCAACCAAAGCATACTCCATCCTAGATCTAGCCCGATCTGCTAACCCATCTGGGATATCAAGACTAATCAACCGATCTTTTTCCCCAGCCATAATGTTTTCATTTAGAGGATGATTCCCAACATCCTTTCTATGGCCCAGAATATTTTCCATCTATGATATAGGTGAAGATAACTTACCTCCTTCTTGTGTCGCACTGGGACCCATACCTAATGTCCCTCGATCTGGGTCAAAACCTATGTCTTACAAAAATTCCCACTCTCCTAGTTTTTAAAATCCCACTCTTTCTCCCTCTCCCACTCCATATGTGTTAGGGTTTTTCATAAGATCTTTGTCATTACCCTCAGTTTAGAGGCATTTCACATGGCTGGCTAAGCTTCTTTGAGCTCTTGGAGAGGAATATTGGGTGGAGGAAGAGGAATCTGAGTATAATAGATATGATAGAGACAATTGAATTTGCAAATTCTTTTTTATCTTTAAAGACCGTGCCCACATTTTGTTTTGTGTTATGCTAGACACTTCTTGATTGACCCTTGTAGGGTGCTTAATGATGTTAAGGGAAGTAGAAACCTACTTTGGATTCTGAAGAAAGTGAGAATATAAACTTGACCTATATCTATTAAGGTCTATCCTAATGGATTCAAGAATCAAGTGATTTACCTAACTCTTTCTACTCCACTCTATGTGTGATGACATCCTAACCTTAAGTGTTAACACTAAGTTATTATGAATGGTAAATAACCTAAGAGATGCTAAGTTATTTCTAACCTATTGTATTTGGCTAAACTAAGACCTAACCTAAGGTGAAAATCTATTATTCCTAAGGTTATATATTTAAAATTAACCTAAGATCTAACCTAAGAAAATTCTCGTCTATCCTAAACTAATGGGATATGAAAGGGAACCTATAGGTCATTGGAAAGTGGGAGATAAGTGGTGGTTCCTATGATATTAATGAGATGTGATTTTTGTATTTAAAAAGGCATAGTACTATGATACTTGTAATTACATGGAAATTTGGAGGAACCTATGTGGAGGCATCACTAAGTTGGAAATGCAAGTGGAAGTTAAATTTAGTCATTTTATCCTCCTGAGTGTCCAACATACTTAAAGATGCTTTACTAGAATTTATGGAACACTTATGCCCCCACTAAAATCCCGATCTTCCAAACCCAAATCTTCCTCATTCAACACCTTCTTTTGATACTCGAGATTTTTCTCGCTTCCTCTAGTAAATCCCTACCCTCCAATACATTTTCATTACTAACTTGAAAATCATTTTTTTTTCACCTTCTTGTTCCTTTTCCTTATCTTCCAACGAATGAAATTTGTTTAAACAAACAAAATTCAAAGAACTATCCCCTTCCATCCTAGATTCCTTTTCTTTTTTTTCATACATTTGCTTCCCTTTCTTACCCTCCTTACTTTGTCTTTGCTCATGTCCCATCCTCCTAAATTTCTGACAGAACAACGGAGAAGCTTCATATTCTACCTTCTGGATCCACTCACCAAACTTAGATTTAAGAAGAATTTCTTTTCTTAATAAGTTCCCACAGTGAAAATAATAACGCAGAAACAAGCATACATTAATCTAGTTCTTTCCCTTGTAACAGGATCAAAAACCACCAACAACCCTAATGCATTTGCTATAGATGTTAAAATTTCATTTTCCTAGAACTCCATAGGCAAACCCGGAAGCTTAACCCACACAAGAAACTCATCTGGTTTCTCCTTAAATGGATCAAAAACTAGAGTTTCATTTTTGATAAAATACTTGATCTCCCATAAACCAAGGGGCCACCAAGAAAAATATTTTGTAGTCCTCCCGGTTTGAGAGGTTTATAATACAAAACCCATTCACATATAACGTAATTTCAAGTGATCCCTTCGGATTCCACTTTATTTTTTCCCATTCACAAAACCATTCTACATTGGCTTGATCCATAAAATTTACCAACCAAAGCATACTCCATCCTAGATCTAGCTCGATCTCGCTAACCCATCTCGGGGATATCAAGACTAATCAACCCATCTTTTCCCTCACCATAATGTTTTCATTTAGAGGATGATTCCCAACATCCTTTCTATGGCCCAGAATATTGTCCATCCATGATATAGGTGAAGATAACTTACCTCCTTCTTGTGTCGTACCTGTGACCCATACTTGATGTCCCTCGATCAGTGGGTCACCTATGTCTTACAAAAATTCCCACTCTCCTAGTTTTTGAAAATCCCACTCTTTCTCCCACTCCCACTCCATATGTGTTAGGGTTTGTCATAAGATCTTTGTCATTACCCTCAGTTTAGAGGCATTTCACATGGCTGGCTAAGCTTCTTTGAGCTCTTGGAGAGGAATATTGGATGGAGGAAGAGGAATCTGAGAATAATAGATATGACAGAGACATTTGAATTTGCAAATTATTTTTTATCTTTAAAGACCGTGCCCACATTCTGTTTTGTGTTATGCTAGACACTTCTTGATTGACCCTTGTAGGGTGTTTAATGACGTTAAGGGAAGTATAAACCTACTTCGGGATTCTGAAGAAAGTGAGAATATAAACTTGACCTATATCTATTAATGTCTATCCTAATGGATTCAAGAATCAGGTGATTTACCTAACTCTTTCTACACCACTCTATGTGGGATGACATCCTAACCTAAGTGTTAACACTAATTTATTATGAATGGTAAATAACCTAAGAGATGCTAAGTTATTTCTAACCTATTGTATTTGGCTAAACTAAGACCTAACCTAAGGTGAAAATCTATTGTTTGAAGGTTATATCCTAAGGTTATATATTTAAAATTAACCTAAGATCTAACCTAAGAAAATTCTATCTATCCTAAACTAATGGGATATGAAAGGGAACCTATAGGTCATTGGAAAGTGGGAGATAAGCAGTGATTCCTATGATATTAATGAGATGTGATTTTTGTATTTAAAAAGGCATAGTACTATCATACTTGGTAATTACATGGAAATTTGGAGGAACCTACGTGGAGGCATCACTAAGTTGGAAATGCAAGTGGAAGTTAAATTTAGTCATTTTCTCCTCCTGAGCGTCAAAATACTTACTTGATGCTTTACTAGACTTTTACAGAACACTTATGCCCCCACTAAAATCTGATCTTCCAAACCCAAATCTTCCTCATTCAACACCTTCTTTTGATACTGAGATTTTTCTCCTTCCTCTAGTAAATCCCTACCCTCCAATACATTTTCATTACTAACTTAAAAATCATTTTTTTTTCACCTTCTTGTTCCTTTTCCTTATCTTCCAACAAATGAAATTTGTTTAAAGAAACAAAATTCAAAGAACTATCCCCTTCCATCCTAGATTCCTTTTCTTTTTTTTCATACATCTGCTTCCCTTTCTTACCCTCCTTACATTGTCTTTGCTCATGTCCCATCCTCCTACATTTTTAATAGAACAACGGAGAAGCTTCATATTCTACCTTCTGGATCCACTCACCAAACTTAGATTTAAGAAGAATTTATTTTCTTAATAAGTTCCCCATAGGAATAGTAATGCAGAAACAAGCATACATTAATCTAGTTCTTTCCCTTGTAACAGGATCAAAACCACCAACAACCCTAATGCATTTGCTATAGATGTTAAAATTTCATTTTCCTAGAACTCCATAGGCAAAACCCATAAGCTTAACCCACACAAGAAACTCATCTGGTTTTTCCTTAAATGGATCGAAACTTGGAGTCCATTTTTGATCAAAATAATTGATCTCCCCATAAACAAGGGGCCACCAAGCAAAATATTTTTGCAGTCCTCCTAGTTTGAGAGGTTTATAATAAAAAACCCATTCACATATGATGTAATTTCAAGTGATCCCTTCGGATTCCACTTTATTTTTTCCCATTCACAAAACCATTCTACATTCGGCCTTGATCCATAAAATTTACCAACCAAAGCATACTCCATCCTAGATCTAGCCCGATCTACTAACCCATCTGGGATATCAAGACTAATCAACCCATCTTTTCCCTAGCCATAATGTTTTTGTTTAGAGGATGATTCCAAAATCCTTTCTATGGCCTAGAATCTTGTCCATCCACGATATAGGTGAAGAAAACTTACCTCCTTCTTGTGTCATACCCTGGACCCCATACCTGATGTCCCTCGATCCGTGGGTCACCTATGTCTTACAAAAATTCCCACTCTCCTAGTTTTTGAAAATCCCACTCTTTCTCCCGCTCCCACTCCACTCCATATGTGTTAGGGTTTGTCATAAGATATTTTTCATTACCCCTAGTTTAGAGGCATTTCACATGGCTAGCTAAGCTTCTTTGAGCTCTTGGAGAGGAATATTGGGTGGAGGAAGAGGAATTTGAGTATAATAGATATGACAGAGACATTTGAATTTGCAAATTATTTTTTATCTTGAAAGACCGTGCCCACATTCTATTTTGTGTTGTGCTAGACTCTTCTTGATTGACCCTTGTAGGGTGCTTAATGACATTAAGGGAAGTAGAAACCTACTTCAGGATTTTGAAGAAAGTGAGAATATAAACTTGACCTATATCTATTAAGGTCTATCCTAATGGATTCAAGACTCAGGTGATTTACCTAACTCTTTCTACGCCACTCTACGTGGGATGACATCCTAACCTAAGTTGTTAACACTAAGTTAATATGAATGGGAAATAACCTAAGGGATGCTAAGTTATTTCTAACCTATTGTATTTGGTTAAACTAAGACCTAACCTAAGGTGAAAATCTATTGTTTGAAGGTTATATCCTAAGGTTATATATTTTAAATTAACCTAAGATCTAACCTAAGAAAATTCTATCTATCCTAAACTAATGGGATATGAAAGGGAACCTATGGGTCATTGGAAAGTGGGAGCTAAGCAGTGGTTCCTAGGCTATTAATGAGATGTGATTTTTGTATTTAAAAGGCATAGTACTACCAGACTTGGTAATTACATGGAAATTTGGAGGAACCTACGTGGAGGCATCACTAAGTTTGGAAATGCAAGTGGAAGTTAAATTTAGTCTCGCCAACTTTGGATGGCGATGGC
The DNA here is from genome assembly GCA_018340775.1 of Taxus wallichiana var. yunnanensis. Lineage (NCBI taxonomy): Eukaryota > Viridiplantae > Streptophyta > Pinopsida > Cupressales > Taxaceae > Taxus > Taxus wallichiana. The sequence goes on from CM031237.1 coordinate 3,354,310, forward strand.
AAGGAGAGATAGGTAGAAATATTAAAATTAATGGCATTAATTCACCTCGGTTTTGGTGAGCAAGTTTCCTTAGAAGGCATGCTGGTGGATTTGTTGGGGTTTTTTTTTCTTTGCATGCTTCATGATTTTTCTCTGCATGGAACTATCTAGTTTTTCAAACTAGCAGTTTGATCTGCACTTAGTGGCTATTTTTGAATTATCTGACCTATTTTTGGTTTGAGGAATGTATAAGAGGCATTGTGGAAAAATATTATTATTGTTTGATCTTGCTTGGAGAAGAAGGGGTGTTGGAAACTTGGCTGGAAGTCTTCTTCAAATCGGAAGAGGCACTATCAGGCATGATAGGCTCTACCCATTAAGATTTCTTGCTTTCTTCTAAATGATTCATTAAAATAACTCTGCTCACTAGATATATATTTTTCATGATGTATCTAGTTATTTACTTGCTTGTTTTCTTGAAATTTATGTGGGTTTTGGAATATGAATCCTTGGCTGTTAGATGGTAGTTCTTGTGAACTTTATCTATTCTAGTTCTGGTTGGTATTCAAATGAACTTGTTTTAGATAGCTCTGTAGCTTGTATTCAAGTCTGGTGTTGTCTGAATGGGCACGTGTTTCCATATGTTTCATTCTGAACTATCATTAAGAACATTAGTTCATTGAGCTTGAAGTAGAGTTCCTTGGCCGTTCTAAACTGGCATTGTTTTTGTTGGTTTTGTATCTCTATTTAAGTTTTGTGTTTTAGGAGTAGTAATAGAGCTCCATGGATGTTCTAAGCTTGTGAAGCTTCGTGCTTTGTTACGATATTTTTGGGGCCTTGTGTTCATTTTAGACTGAATGAACTCATTAAAGATCTAAACTGTAGGTTGAACCTTCATATTTTGACACTATACTTATATTTAGTTCTCATGTTGAACTGGTATTCGAGTTGTGAGTTTTGCTCTATACTTTTACTCAGAGCTAAGGTCTTATTCTTAATTATGGAACTGTGAATACTAGACTCACATTGGAATGTTGTGTTGATAGAGTCAGTGTTAGAGTCTGGAAAATTATGAACTTATGTTGAAGTCATATTTGACATTGTACAGGTATTTTAATTTTGTGTGTTCTGGATCTATGTGGGAGTTGATGTGTTTACTTGTTTCATGAGTTAGGTTTTGGTTGGTTTTGGTTTTTAAAGCTTTAATCTCATTAATATAGTCTACCCAAAGGGACCTTTGGATTTTTTTATTGGTTGGATGTAGACCAAGTATCTTCTTTTCGAAACCTCCTCTGTCTTGCTTCTTGTGCAAGAATTGTTGTATTACTTCTATCTTTTCAGGATGCACGACATTCTTGAATATGAAAAGGTGTGTGTTTGAAGTAAAACCTCTCCCTCTCTTCCCTGAGTGAATCCCGTGTCATGTAGGGAGCTTGGTTGTTTAATTCTCATGAATTAATGGACTGGAACTGCAATCTATTTTGGGATAGTCGTATCGATTGTAGAGGCATATGGAATGTATTATTTAATTCCTTTTTGTCTTTGATGTTGAGAAAATTATTACCTGTCATAAGATTTTAATGGAACTCGAGGGGCTTGTGGTGATTCTATTCAGTCGAGTGGAGGAAGTTGGGGACAATACTTGTCTTGAACAGTTTGTTTAGTTCCCTACTCTCTTCAGATATTTCATCTAATTCGTGGGTTTTAATTGAACGATGAATTTAAACCTATTTTCTATGTGTGTCGTTTGAAAGGAATATGGTATCCCTATTCTGAATGCTTGGGAAATTCAGTCCATGGGACTGTGAGTTTCATCAACCCTTGTCTATCTTGCACTATTGTGTATTTCTATTCCTTGTTGATTTCTTGAATGGATCTCTGGGTTTTTGACAGAGAAGTGAATAGGATCTCTTGGGAGACAGTATGTTGTTTAGAAAATATACTGTGAATTTCATTTTGAGATTGAATTTGGATTTGAGCTTGGTGAATGAAAATAGGCAAGTAGTTGTGAGTTTTGTAATGGATGATGGTAATGTGCATCCCTTGATTGTGTAATCTATTTGAGTTCTCTTTTGGGAACTAGCTATAGAATTACTAAGTTTGTACTTAATAAAGGATTTCATTTCATAGTATAAATGAAATGAAATAAGGATTGGGTCCATTTTGGTTTGAGATCCTTTTATTTTGATTGTTTAAGTTCATTGATTGAACTTCTCATTATATGATTCTCTTCTAAGATGGAAATTTTTTAGTGGATTGGTTAAGAGATTTAACTGCCAAAGTATAGCTTGGATTTGTGGGAAGTCTGAGTTTCAGAATTTTGCATTATATCTACTAGCAGATAGAAGTTAGTAAGGCTTTCTTTTAGACTATTTTTAATCTGCTTGGAATTGAATTGGGATTCTTGTTTTGTTGTAGCCTCTTTATGTAAGGACTCCTTCTTTTGTCATCTTTGGACTGAGGCAGTGATGCGTGTTCTAAACCTGATTCTTTCCTTCAGAGAAATTGTGTTTGAGAAATAAATATGTATTGATTCTCTCCTTTGTCTATATGGAAAGATGAAGCATACTAATATGAGATATGTTGTAACTAACTCCTTTGCTGCTTGGAAAAGTTAAATGTGTTTCTCTATCCTTATGAATTTATGAAATAATGGAAGGACAAGACTTGTTGACTATTTAAAAGTAATTGATAAGATCAATTAAGTCTTGTGATATAATTATGATGTTGCAGATTATAATATGCTCTTTTCTTAAAAGTAAATTCAGATTTTCTTATTTGTACTTCTTTCTAGATGTGATTACTTATGATTATTGTATGTTGTATATTAATTGTTTCATTAAAGCAGATTCGTTTAATGAAACAATTAGTGGAATGCACTTTACTTTAATGCTTAGTGCTTATCATGCTCAGTTCATTGAACTGACCCATGCTAGAAATTTTGAGATGGACATCATAAGTGATAAAGGAAGATAAGAACTTTCATGTTGTATTGGGCTTATTTAATTATGGATCTTATGTAAAGAGTTTTAGTTCATTCTTGATTTGTATTGAAAATGAAAGTTGTATTATTTTTGGAATAAAGGTTGTTTGTTAAATCAGTATGCCCAAAATACAAAGTCTTGTAATGTATAGTTTTATAATGATGAATTGAAAGTTGAGATTTACTTGTATTGGTTGTGTAAATTACCTTGTATATATGAAGAAGATGGAAAACCTATCTTGATGATATTTTTCATATCTGTTATATCCTTAATTTGGGTAAACTTGATCAGTTGGTTAAAGGGAAATAATTGGATTCCATTATTAAGATGCAACTTGTTAAGTTGCATAAGATAACAATTTTATCTAAACAATTCTAACATAGTATGGAATGTGTAATGAATATGTAGTAAAACTATAGAAATTGTGAAAGATAAGAAGGGTACGAAAAATCTAACACTTAAATCATGTAGAGGAAGATTCTTCCTCACTCAAAGAAATGTAATCTAAGGAATGGTGATGTGATTGTTAATCGTTAGACCTCATTTCCTATAGAGTCTATTGCTAGTTGAACCTATTTGGTTATTACACCTTCTTTGAATGGTTAAGTTACATTTAATGGGAATTTTGATGTTACTTATCCTATCCCTTGGATATCGATTGTTAAGCCAAGTAAAATGAACCTAAAAAGAAATCATAAGTTAAGGAAGTTATTTAATGACTAAATGAATCAAATTTAGAAAAGAACTTATGGAGTTTTGGATTAGGGTTTAGCAGGGTTACTGTAATCGGTGCAATAATCTAAATTATAAGGTATTAATAACCTCCTTGGAGTATGTACATCTTGATGAGGAAGCTTCTGTAGGATTTTTACACACACCAACTATAGGATTGTACCTTCTAGAAGACAAGGGTCTTCTCGAGGATACAAAATTGTAGTTGACATGTGGCAATACCCTTCTGCATTGATCATCTAGATCTACACACAAATAAGGAATTGAACTTAGTTTCTCTCTAGGTCAACTTAGTGGCATGTTTAGGATAGGTGGTAGGTTTCAATGGCTCAGGGTACCTTTACACATCTGGTTGATTTAGTTCAACCGAGTATGCCCATATACCCTAAGAAATTGTGAGCTTCTTCCTATAATAAATTATATTTCTAACCATGGCTAGGGTTAAACCTTGGATAAGTGGATTGACGGTAGTCAGTAAAGACCATTCTAGATAATAGAAGAGTGAGGTGAAGGACATATTACAAAATGATGAGTATGCCATCTAGGAATAATAAAATGAATGGTATGTTGAAAATCTTTAGCCAAAGTATCACAAGCTACTTTGGTTGTGTTATCCTATGTCACCTAGTTTAAAGCAACGTGATGTCAGATGAATATTGGTAACAAATATTTAGATAGGTTCTTTAAATAGATCACTCGGTACCCAGAATAGGGTAGGAGAACCAAGTATACATAGTATACATAAAGTATTCTATACTTAAGTTAACATAAGAGATCGGTTGGTAATCGAGTAATGGAATGAGAGATCAGTATCATACCGAGTCATTATAGCTGCATGTGGTTATCTATTATGAGATTGATTGGCATGGAATGTGTGTTCTAAATGATTTTTATTTAGAACAAAGAACATTATGTAAGAAAACAATTTTTCCGTTGTTTCTAAAGTCTTAAAATGGGAATGTTACATTTGATCACTTTACAAATTATAAACAATTTAATTTTTCTATTTTTTAAGATGGATATTTAATTGGTTTTTTAGATTCATGGAAGGAGGAATGAAGCCAAACAAGGAAAGAATAAAATCTAGACTCACTGGGAACATTTAATGATTTGGATTCATAGGCGACAAATCAGGAAGAGTACATGATGCAAATTTCAAAGTAATATTTTTGAGAAATAGTTACAATAAAAAGAAAAACTCTAAGTGATTTGTTAGTTGTTTGCTCATGAGAGAAAAATAAGGCACTAGAGCCAAAAGAGTGGAAAATGTAGAGAAAATAGAATATGATGCAATCAAGCTAAGAAGAGCTACAATGGTGAAGTAGAGAGAAAGGGTGAGATCGATAAAATAATGAAGAACATGATTAGATAAGTAGAGCATAAAGGAAATAGTTTGAATGAGTAGAAGAGAGTGACTGAGGAAGAACACAGATCAAGCTAGGAAAGTGATCATAATTCATTTTATTAGTAATTTTTGTAACTACATGATCAAAATGTATATGTAAAGAATTCTACGTTGTATCTTAGCACATTCAGGAGTTGTAGCTTCCTTATAGGTGGGTGCCTATAGAAAGAAATCTCTTGTGATGTGTAATATTCACTTGAGTCCTTTTTTTGTGTGTAATATCAACATAGGTGTAGGGGTTGGTGCTCTTGTGGGATTGACGTATCACTAAAAAAATCTTGTAATATTTGTTATATTCTTATGACTCCTTGATTTTTGTAATATAAGAAACGATTTTGGTGGGTTTTTCTCCCAAAAAGGTTTCCCATGGTAAATCTTTGTGTTCAGTGTTTAAGTGTTTGATGAATACTTGATTAATTATATGGTGCTCATACATATAAATTTGTAAAGAATATAAAATTGAATCAAGAGTGTAAAATTTTTAATCTACACTGATTCTCCCCCTCCCACTCGGTGCTTATGATTTGTAACATCACTAATGTCATACATCACTGAAACCTAGTTCCCATCTTAGAACTTCCCTTACAAAAATCATTCCAATTCACCAAAATCCTTAGATTTCCTTACATGCCCTAACTCATTAGTAGTGTATCAACTCCAACTTATCTCCTCACTTATTTATCCACTTTTACAACTTTTAACTATGCAATCCACTACTGTAGTTGGTTCTATATCCCAAGGTATGTCCTCCTCCTTGTAGTATGTTTCTCCAAACTATGTTTCATGATATGTTTTTTAATTGGACTTTCTATCATTATTATTACTTGAACATTATTAGTCATCATCATAGTTTATTTTATGACCTAATTTTCCATGATAGGTCACATTTATGATTTTATTATTCTCTAGTGCCACATTCAAATACTTGGAACTTTGTATAAAATCCTATAGTTTTTTATTCCATACCTCTCCCTACCATTGTAATTCACTACCATAACTTAGTGTTATCATGGGGTTATTGTTTCATCCGCTACATAAAAATTTATATAATCCAATCTTATCCCAAGATGTTGAGGGTCACTATAAAAAATTCATATTACACCCCTTTAGATAAATTCCCGACTTGGTGAACTCACATTACTTCATATTTATTACTCCGCTTGACATCCACCCGAGTCCACTCTACTTAGGCTCTTGAATGAATGAATCCTCCCACCTTCATCTCCATTCCATGCTATCAATTTTTCTATTATGACCTTCAATTTACCCCTATCTCCTTTAGTAAATCTTCACGCCATGAATAAAATGCTTAATAAAACTTACAACTCTCATTTGGGTTTCACACCACCCCATCGAGATATTTACTTTTCACCTCTAGTATTGTTTCACTAAAATGATTTCATCTTTGTTTCTAGTATGAAATTTTCATCCACTTACTAATCCAAGTAGCATACATTTTACTATACCACACACCTCATTGACTTCCATAAGACTCACTCAATCAAGCACACAATTATAAGCCATGTTTTTATTATGACTTATTGATTTCTCCAACCTATTTGGATCAATCCAAATTCTTCATAGTTATACCCCACATTCTCAAAAAAATATTTTAGACCTATGGGAATAAGTATCTTGACCTATTCTTAGTCATATGTATGCCTTGATTGTTTTAGTTATTCAACCTTTGATTACGTTTTTATCCATGCCTATAAATCACATAATCATGATTGTTTCTTCCAAATTATATATTAAATTAACATCAATGTATCGATCCTTTATGACATGATACTCAATTCCTCATGACACCCTATAGACAAAATACATTAAGGTTATTATTTATACTTCCTAAGAACTCTACCTTTTATGTAGGTGTGAATAATATGTCACCAACTCCCCTCCCTTGCATTAAAACTTGATATATTCCATATAAATAGTAAAATACTATTTTTTTATTTTTAGGGTGTTACCCCAAACCCTAGGCCCCACACCCCCTAGGGTAATCACACCATAATTCAAATAACTTGTTATTATCTCCATCTAATGTATTTTCTACCTTAAAAATACCTTTTCATTCATTCATCCTACTACATATTACCTCTTACCCAGTTTCACAATGTATCACTTCCATGCTTTCTCCCACACCAATGCACTCTACCAACACCATTGAGATCTCTTTTCTTAGATTGAGTCCTAAAATTTTGGGTGACATACACCCAATATGACTTATCCCCAAATTTTCAATGAGCCTATGCACCCTATGGTGCAACACTACCCTTATGCATGACATTTCAAAACATTCACATTTGACAAATTCATTGGCACCAAGGATCCCATACACCACCTACACCTCTTTATTTTTTCATTCTTCCTCATCCAACATGACAATTCCCTCCTTTTATGTAATTTTTGATATCACTTTCTAGACATGCACTCATTTTGTATTCACGCCTCTCACACTATTACATTCACAAATTGAGTAGCTTACTAATGCCTTTATCATACAAACATTAATTCACATTTATCCTAAGGCATCATGGGCTTAACTTTACATGTGTTAGAAATCTCATGAAAATTTTATCATAACTTTTTTCACGTTTTTTCACTCTTAATCACCACATCATTTTTATTACTAAAATAGAATCTCATTGACCTATGCTCAAAAAATTGTATCCCCCACAATTTTTGTCACTTGAAAATTAATCCATTTAAAACCTTTGTTGAGGCCATGTATATGTCTCAATTCCTTGAATATTTACATCTTGGGTTCATAATACCTTTCCACATGCTTCAATTAATCCCCTACTCTTTCCACTACCACACTTGCATGTTTAAAATGTCATCCATCGAGATACTCCACCCACCTACTTGTATATCACACATACATCTTTATATCTATTGTGTCCTCCTAAGGATTATCAATTCATCTAACCCACTCATAAGTTCATTCCATTTAATGGATACATTTTTTTATTCTCAAAAATTTGTTTTATATTTTATTGATCAACCTCCCATCCATTCCAACCCCACCCTTTTGGCATGCCTCCCATGACCAAGATGTTTAATAATCACACTAAAACCATCCTAAAAAATCATATCCCTCCACATCATAGATGATATGTTGATAAGGATGACATTTTTGTCAAAGATTTGTTTCATCCTACTCCACCTTCAAACCCCAATCAATTATTTTCACAAGATACTATTGCTGCCATTTATTCTTTATGCATAATTTATCTCTCATCAGACTCATCATATTCCACTATCCCCAAATCATCATTATCACCTTATTTATCATCATCCACATAATTTTATCCTCATTTGTATCACCTCCATCCTCAATTATAACCATTTTACCATTGTGTAATATTATTTTTTCTTTTGTGTCCTCCACCTCATCCTTCACTTGGGTTTTCTACAAACCTCTTGTCATTTCTTCCTTCCCCACACCCACATCATGTTTCTCACCTTATTCTATTACACCATTTGTGTTTTAAACTAATATATATTCTTATAAACACATATTATTACCCCCATTACCACTCATTTTAGTTTCCTTCCTATTATCCTCTCTCCCTTTCTTCTCCCACATCATCTATCATTAAAAATACACACTTTTTATTTTACATATTCCTTGCAATTCATATTTACTTTCTATCCCATATCTCCCTTGGATTCTATGCCACTTGATTTTCTCTTTGTATTCCACATTATGAGGTCTTACTTTTAAACCTTTATTCACCTCATCATATTGCATGTATTCAACCTTTTATTACCCCAACTCCTAAAAAATCACAGCACTTGTGAGCACACTACCTTAATAAATCAACTTGATTTCCAACCCTTTTCCACTTGATGAAATATACAAAAACTTTAATCAACCCACTTTCTCCTACCAAAGACCTATTTGTGAGTCCTCATCCACTAGACATTATCATAGATCCATAAACAATGACACCAATCTTATTTTATCTATTTTTTATATTCACATATACTAATCACTACCATATTATAGTACATCCTTGGTATCATTTCTTCATTACTCACAAGTTTTATCAAACACAATCCAATTATCTACCTAATTTTCAAAATTCTTCTATACTTTAGATTTTTGTATTTTTCATAGTACATAATATTGAATAATGATTTCAAAATAAACTGTGTAAGTGCTTTTGATCAACACATTCTAAGTCATATATTATGATTAAAATCATCAAAAAAAAAACATCATGGTATTTCATGATGATGAATAATTGGTGATGATTCAAAACATTTTTGATTAAAAACACTTACAAACTTTATCCTTAAACAAACTTTAAATTCTTCTATACATAATGTCTCTCATTTGTCAAGTCCCTCCTAAGACTAAAGGCCTTGAATTTATCTTTACTATCTCACTCTTCCCAATATATAAATCACTTTCCTCTTCATCTAGCATATATTTGATACAAATATTCATTATCCACACATTCTACTATATACTCCTTGACACAAAAAAACCAAACTTATTTAAACATTTTTCAAAAAAAGATATGTATATATCAACCATAAAATTTTAGTAAAATAAAACTTGTTCATAGATGTTCTTCCATCATTATTGTTTTGTCAATTCATATTCCATTCCAATTATCTATTCACTACTACATAATTCACTTATAATTCATTCACATTCCCTATCATGGTTTGCTTCATATATTTTTGTGAACTTTTGACCATATTATCTACACATTTTTTTAATCACCGGTATCTATTGTAGTCATTTGACATTATTCTATCATCACTTATTGAATTATTAAGTATCTCAACACCATTACACACTTTAAAACATGTTGTGAAGTCCCTCAAGCATTATCTATTGACAATATGCAATGTAGTCACTACAATCATTTCCACTTATTCTATTAAGCCATTAATGGTTTTAAACCCATTTAAATAGGAGAGAGTTGGATGTCTTATCAAATAAAATATAAATATAACAATCAACATAAAAATGCAATATAAAGGAACTCTTTCTAAGGGAAATTTCTATTATCCTTACGGTCTTATGAATTCTTGGATGGTAGTAGAAAAATATTACAAATCAAATTAAAAACATCTCTACTTTGGGGCTATAGATTCTTTGTTGGTAGTGGATCCATGTAAAAATTCCAATTGATTTCTAAATTTCATCATCTATGATCAAATATTTTGATCAGCCCTATACCCTAACTAGTGTATTTAATTACTATTAGTATAAGTATTCACTTCATATAATAATTAAATTTAACACAAACACCCTAGATTTCAATGATACATACAACTAACATGTTTCTAGGTGATGTATAGACATTTTCAAAACTCTTTTTCAGTCTACTTTTTATCTCATGCTATGTTCTTTTCAGATCATCATAGTTCTCACCAACATATGCTAATTCAAACCATGTACACTATTTCATTACTTTATATATATCATTATGTATTTATCACTTACACACTTAAATTCCATTTCAATGAGAGAAAACCTTTGTGGACATTCTTTCAATTTTATACATTTTTATAACGATCACTTTTCATTCGTACTAAACTCCAACTATGTTCCATCATCATTGTTGGTTTATGGAAACACTTTTCTCATGCTCTCTAACTCACATCCAATTTTGTATTTTTCACTTATCAAATTTTTATTTCATATGGTTGGGGTAAGATTTTCATAGATTAAAAAATATTTAACTAACCAATATCATGTTCTATAATTTATTAATTGTCACTTTGCATCCTATGTTATGCTAGGGAAACCTAAGGCAAAAAAATACCACTTGAGTGATGATAATATACCAATACCTTATCATAAATATTATGAAACTAAATAAAATTATATCTTAGTCAAACAACCAAATAGTATCTAACTTATGAAATCAACCTATCTATCCCCTCATAAAATCTAGTTGAAGTGGACCATTAATTACATTTATAGGTTCATATTTATCTAATCAGCCATATAATCCTACATGTGTGGAAAATAATTTCATATGGTTATATAAAACCCATCTCATCATTAGTTTTGTGTTTCATCATTCTTATTGCATCATGTCTTTTGTTGTTATGTAAAATGTCTAGCATGAAAATTTGAAACTTTTGATAATGACAATCAATCCCACAATTGAAAATTATTCTTCCAGATCACTGTGCATTCATCCTCTAGCCATCTTGCCCTCAGATCTACCCTCACTCAAGATCAAAGGAAAAAGATAAAAAAATTAAATTTTTTTAGTGTGCAAAGAATATTTCCTAATTAGATTGATGAAATTATTGAGATTCGATGAAAGACAACTTCCTCTGGAGGCCTAAAAAGGTCATTTTTAGCCATTCTGCAGCTGGTAAAAACCCTTAGGAAAACTTATTGGAAAATATGAATCATATATGGATGGTTTAGAATATAATTTAAGATGTTTTAAGGATTTTAGTAAAATTATTTAAAAAAATTTGATTCAGGAACAACTTGTGCAACATCGGGTGATTCTGGGTATAAGGAATGAATGTTGTAATAGAGATAGCTAACTTCTCTAGATGATTCTAGGAGTTATAGGAGTTAGGAGGAAAAACACTAATCATCAGTAATCTATTAGAATCCTCTACAAGATAGAAATGTAAAACTTATTCCAATGGTCAAGTATTTCTGAAGAAATGTAGAACATAACAACTAATCCTATCGGTTCAAGATGAAACATGGCCTAAAATGAAATTTCAAGAATAATTATGGTCTTAATGATGGTAGCTCCAATGATTTTATTAAGTGTTTTTGAGTCAAAATAACATAATTTTTGACACCTAAACACTTTCCTATGCTCTTAGAGTGAAATTTTCACTCCCGGTGTTGTGAGTTAGACACGATGAGTAATCCCAACTTTCCAAATATAACCAAGTCACACTTTTTCACCTCAACTATCCCCAATATACCAAAAGGTACAAAGGGGAAAATGGGGACACAAAATTGTTACCCATTTTCATCCCAAATTTCCATCGCTTACTCCTCACCACTTCTGCCCTTAGGTTTCACAACTTGACTCTACCACTTGCCCCCTTCATGATAGTTAGCCCTCAGGTTGCACTTTTTCACTTTAGTTGTCCCTACTATCCCCTAAAGTAAAAATGGGATATAGGGGACACAAAATTGTGTAACCTTTTCCATACATCCCCTGGTCACCATAGAACCTCATCCAGCCCCTCTCGTGCTCATTCGCAGTCCCTACTCTCACCCAAGTCACACATTTTCACTATGACTATCCTTGATGTCTCCCTAGGAGATAAAGGGATAGAGGGAACAAAAAATTGCAACCTACACTCTCCACTCCAAATTTTACCCAACCTTGATAAGGAAATTATGATCACAAGTGGTATAAAATTCACATAAATCAAATTGACTCCTCTCACAAAAATTAGTCATTTTTCAAACAAATTATTTTTGATTTCCCTCCCAAAATCCATTAATTTCCAAGCATGCTACAACATAAATTTTAAATTTTCATAAATTTTTCTTTTTGGTTATATGGAGATCTAGGAGGCATAAAAACTTGAAAATTGGAGCAAAGTGTCTGTCACAAAACAAAAATTTCTTAAAGTGTTTTCATTGCTGACTTTGATAGTTATAAGTTCCCTTTATAAAAATATAAAATACATGTGGATTTGCATATATAGAAATATAAATTATTCAAAAAGGGTGAATTATCAGCATCCACAACATTCCAAATGAGAAAGAAACATCGACTGACAAAATGCTAAAAATTTACTAAAAATAACAATCCTAGGTAGGACCTGCTAAAAATAGAAAGTTTTGTAATTGATTTTAGAAATCTTGTGGAAACTCCCATTCTACCTATATTATTGATTTTTTCCACCATTGAAAGGATGGGAATTTATCTCATGGTTCAGATAATACATAAAACCCCGCATTCTCCCAAAACATTAGTCCAAAAGTTATTCATGCATGACATAGTTTGGTACAAGAAGTTGGATGGTTCAACTCATCCAAATTGTGGTAGAATGGATTCATCATGTTTGAAATCATTCAAGAAGGATATGTATTTATCACTAAGGTGAAACAATAATCTCCAAAAAAAATTCTTAATATATTCTTTCAACTTATGCAGAATGTTTTTGAGCCACCGAGGTCGATTCCATCCCATGAAGGAGATCTATTTTTCACAAAGGTGTGATTAATGAAAAAAATGAGCCACGAGGAGGAAATTGAAGTTCTCATTCCAACTACATTTTTATTATCTCTCTTTCAAATGATAAGGGACGTCATATTGTAGACACCATTTTTTTTTTCACCTTCCTACACCCCATATATTCACATTAAAATATTTAACCTATCATTCTAACAAATACTAAGTCACTACACTCACCCTCATAAAATAATTTCCCCCCGTAAATCCTACTTACTTATCTAAACTTACCCTAACCTCCATAAAACATCCTAACCACATATAACCCATCCTAACCTTTTTATCCTTACCATTCAACTCTCTAACCATGCCTAACCTCTTCCCTAACCTTCTACCCTTGTCACTATACCCAAAACCCTCATTTTGGAGGTGGTTGAAACCAATTCCAAATGGGTTTCTCCATATTTACAAAATCATTGCTGATTTCAACAAATTACACATGATTAGAAATTGGATCTTAGAGCTCCTAATCCAGGATATTCAATATTGAATAGTCAAAGTTGTGAGAAAAATTCTATCATTCCAGAAATCTCCAAGCCCTATAATGAGACCCTACCACTTCAGGAATCCATAAAACATTAGTTTGAGAAGTCATAAATACTCAAGGCTTTTCTAACATCATCAGAAAATCAGAAATTTCATCACCATAAGTTCAACTAGTTATTTTAAGAATTTCATACATGTTCTCACATCAAAGGTAACACTTATCTGCTTATTATTGTCAAAACAATCAATTTTTCCATAGGAGTTGTCCACAATTCCCTCAATCACAAGAGATTATCACTAATCAAATGTGATTTCTAACAATATAACCATGTTTGTTAACCATTTCTTTTCTTCATATTTTATTTATCAATATGGACTTAATATGTATATTTACAATATGTCTTTTCTTGTAGATGACTATTCCAGGACAATCCCATCTAATCACAAGCATTTACAATCTCCCAATAGCCAAATAATTGTTTTTGTGGGAACAATTTGACATCCTCCATGAGATCACTTTGTATGCCATCATATTTTCACCAACCCTTGATGATATCGAAGAACAATTTGAGATCCTTAACGAGATTCATGAAGTAACTAAAGAATATTAGTATAATTACTTTGAATAACTCCATATTTCTACCACTCTATCCTGGGCCACTTACAAAGCTAAATAGGATATTCCCTTACATCTTGAGTTATAGATTCCTTATCTCTCATCATCCATATTTTCATTATCTATCTTACTATATTTATCAATGTAGATTAATTGTATCAAAACGAGCTAACATCCTTCAAGGAATTCCCTTTGGATTCCTAGAATCAACCTTTCCGAGAATCTTGTTGTCATATTTATCTAATATCTTTTTCTATTTTCATTTCTTGTAGGTCTCTTCACTCGGTGAAATGAGGAGAGATTATTCACTGTCTACATCTCTACATCCTGATATTATGAATGTAAGCACATATATCGATAAACCCTTCTATTTTAAGTCTTATATAGTTTCACCACTTGATAGAATTTACCAAAAACTACCTAATACATTCATGTCATTGACCAGCGGGACCTTATCCCCTTTATTTTTATTAAATTAATTTTTGGTCATTTTTGGTCTATTGTCTGTAATTTCCAACAATAATAATAAATCACCAACAATTCTTGTAAATCATCCATGATTTCTTTAATCATTGATGATCTTTGTGGATTATATTTTTTATTAATCAATCAAGTTTCTTCCACATTAGTTTTGTGTCTTCTACTTTCTTCTTTCATATAACCCTACAAGTTTTTTCCTCTTGATCTTTTTCTTCAGCATTAAAAAATAAGCTAAAATATAAAATCTTAAAAAGTAAAAAAGTGATTACGGGTACATATCCTTTTCATCATTTTTTCTTTTTCAATATTGTTGTTTCTTTTTTTCCTCATCAAAATAAAATTTCTTTTGGTATTTAAAATGAACATTCACTTCAATTGATCATATAGTTTAATTAATGGTTAATGAATTGCATCCACTTAACTCTCCCCACACATAACCAAACCACATCAAATATAACTTACATTTAAACACTATTTTCTAGGTGGACATACTTGGATTTCATCACCAAGACAATAATACAATTGATGTTCTGGAAAAACATAAATAAGTTTGTGGGAAGTATATCGGATAAACACATAACACTATTATCATTATGGGACCATAAAGTGAGGAGGTAGGACCCAACACCATGCCTCATACCAAAACCAACACAAATTCGGGCCTCATGTACCTTTGGGTATATCAAGGACTTTGTCCTTTAACATCACTTGAAACCAACAATACATTTCCATTTTCTAGGACCTCTTTAACCATTTTTCACATTTCACTATTTTCTTAATTTAATCAAGATAAAAAAATTATCTTGTGTGACTTGTCTATGTGATTGTAATCAACCATCTAGTTTATTTTTTCATTCTAGTGATTGTTTTTTTTTTTCATGGTCCTAGCTAGGATAACAACGATCCCATCTATAAAACTCTAAAAATATGATTGAACATTTACAACAATCCTTAGATAATTTCTAGACTTGCATTGATGACACCACACATCTAATTGACCAATATCGAGCATATTCATCACCCCCAAAAAACAATCAAGAACCTCCACACTCTCCTAGTAGTCAATCTACTACATCAAAATTCCTCGATCCACCTTGTCCTTATTTCTTTGATAGCAGTGATCCATTATTCACAAATATTTTGGATTCAAATCCTATGGCCTTAAATGCATATCTCGTTTCTCAATGGGTTTTCCTCTAGCAACCCACACCTAACAATAACCTCCTGTCATTAATTTCACTTATGACTTTTCCCATCTTATCGATCCTAATCACAAACCGGTTATCCAACATGTTCATCCCTATTCCACTGCTAGTGAACTACAAACATCATTAGTACAAGTCATCACTTTTGATCTTAATTTTATTTCCTCACAAGATATAACCAACCAATAATCATCATCCTCGCTATATCTCTCATATGGATCCTCCTCCTTATAAAACAACATCAACACATATTTATCCACCTCTAGTCCTCTAGTCCCTTCCATGATCCAAACACCTCCTATAAGTTTGGCTTCCATCTCAAGCTTGATCCATCTTATCTCATCACAACAACCCACCTATGTGGTCAAAAATTATCATGTCTATCCCAAAATCAACACCCCTCATAAATACAATCTCTATCTCTAGTTTCCATCCTTCTTCACAACTATCATCAATGGCTCCTATTTCACAAATCCCCTCTTAGCATGTACCTAAACCATCTCAAACCCTCTTCTATACTTTTATCCCCTTTCAGCATATACCCTAACACTCAAAACCTATTTTAAACACTTCAATTATCATCCAATATTAGTACATATAACCCTCGTAGCCTCTCATCTCAAAGCCAATCTACAACATTCCCATAGGCATGATTACTCCCATCAAACATAATATCCCTCTATTGTATCAACCATGTCAAGTAACCAAACTAATGTAGCCTAGAATTCACCAAGTAAATGCCTAGCCATCGCCGGCACATCACTCAGCCTAGACCGAGCACTCACTCAAAGTGCACAAAGGTACTAGGCCCTCTTTATGGTTGTTGTTGCAAGATGGTAGCATGATGGAGAATTAATGCATTCAGATCAAGGTTAGTACAACACTCCATAGAACATGTTTAGATCTAGATCTAAAGAAAATCAAGTTTAAAAAATATCCATATTGAAACCAACCATGCAAGAATCAAATATAATCATGATCAGTACTCTAATTAATTCAATACATGTTATTATATTAAACATGATAAATACACAGAAGCTCATTACAATACCAGTATCTTACACTTATGCGCTGAACAGAACTAACAACATAACTCTATATACATCTACTGAATCAACTCTCTCCCTCTCTCTTTTACTACATAGTCTATACTATATTTATAAGGGTAGGGACTTTCCCATCACCGCTTATCTAATCCCAAAATAGGTCGTATGTTATTAATAACTACATGTCGTTACAATAATAGCCACACATGCAAGTGCACTAACAATAGATCTTTTCTAATTAACTACAGTGGTAATTATACTAATAGATTGATCCCATGCAAATCGCTTAGTAAATGTTCTTCCCAAAATAGCTAATGCATGATGCGCAAGTCTCCATCCAGTTTATGTACTCTACACGTCATCTCCAAAAATAGCCCTACTTGTGAAAATGGCTAATTTGTAAATTTTTCTTTCTCCTTCATGCATGATTCCTTTGATTATTTTGTGCCTTGAACACACTCTTCTCTCCCACGTGAACTTTTCTTATGCCTTCTACCAAGTGCTATAAATTTTCTGACCAACATTACCCCACACTAACTACATTTCCACCTCGAAAATGGTCGCCTTCAAATGCTCAAAGAATAAGAAAGAATATAACTTGAAGAATGTAAAGAATTTTGATGTATAAAAGAATCATTTTATTCCATAACCTCCTCTACTTCAACTAGAAGAATCAAATCTGGATACTCCTCTTTTATTTCCACTTCTAATTTTTTCCACTCATTTAGTACTTCCTCTATTTTTTATGGAATATCTATAACAATTGACTCTAGTTCATCTTGTACAATTTATCCTTTCTCATTCTCCAAAACCAGAACAATGTTGGACATTACAGTCATCCTTCCTTCTAATAGGTCCATATTTTGTGTGATAAGCTTCCCAAGCTCATCCAACCTTTCCTTTTGCGGTTCCTATGCTACAGTAAGGGCTTCAAACTTATGTTTTACTAGTGCTAACCATTCTATGCGGCCCAATCTCTCGTCCTTCATGGCTTTAAGGACTTAATTTTCTTCCACAATGGTGCTAGTCCATATAACTAATTCCAAAGTTATACAGATGTTCAATGATTGATCTTATTTCTTTAAATCCTCCTACAAGGCTTGTCGTAGTCCTTCATAAGATGAAATCTTCCTTAAAATGGAAACATTTTCTCACTCTGCTTCATGTGTTGGTTCCTTTGGTGTTGGCATACACATAGGTCCATCCTCAAGCACCAAATCCACCAAGGTACATACATAATGCATCGTTGAAGGAAATTTTTAGTAACTTGGATTCCAAGTGTGGTCTTGCCTTCAGGACATGGTCTCCAATCTCCTCTACCATGCTGATAAATGCATTGTTCTTTTTCTTCTCTAAGTATTTCTCCTACTTTAGGTATGCTAATTCTACATCCTTGGCCTTGAGTTCTTCTCTTAATGCTCTAATTTTTGTAGCTTTATCCATATTTATCCATTCCACCTATGTTGATACCTTCACCAAGGCATTACTTACTCATTTAACATAATAATAGGCTTTACTATTATATGTCGGACTGAGGTGTTTTCTTCAATTGTCTTGATACACATGATTCTTCACAGATGTCAAAGTTTGGTTCATCCATGTGTGTGTGCATAGACTAGGATATCTCCTTTGTTTGTGCAAGAAATTGTGGCCATATCTTCATCCATTATCTCCCATCCATATAACTCCTTAGGGCTCACCATCCTTTTTTTTGAAAATGGGTGCAAATAATTTTACTTAAATACCCTGAAATGGATCTCCTCTTGGAATGACAAGCCACTTGGGTGGAGTAGATGCACGCTCAATTTAGTGTCCTCTATGCTCCAAGTATATTCCCCACTTATTCTTTTAGTTTTTGTCCCCTTAGGAACCATTGCACCAAGATTAGGATCTAGGTAATGAAGTTCAAATGGAGCACATCAAAAAAATAGTGGAATGATGCCTAAAAGTAGTGTGTTGTGAAGGCATATGGTAGTTTACACCAAGGGCTCCAAGTTCCATCTTTCATTGCAAAGCATGCTATAGTGAAATGTGTATATACTACAAATTGTCTTGCCTTGCCCACCACCCAAAGGAAACTCCTTAGGTATGCACCACTCTTCCTCAAATGCCACATAAAGCCTATCATACCACATCTCTTCCCTTTGCTTGAATGGCCCACTTATTAACCCATCACACAAGTATTTCTTAAAACTTTATACCAATTATTTATTCTCCATGGGGTACTCCCATATTTTCTCCTTTGGTCCATCTGGTACTCGATCTCCATGAATACCAAGGATAATAGGATCATGCCTGAACTGATCCTCTCATAGGTGTGCACTTCCTTAACTATGGTCTTCACAATATAGCCCGCAATGTTGTAAAACACTCCCTAAGACATCTTCTTTGCAACATGGAGCCACATTATGTTCACCTATGACCACCTCTCCTGATCATTCAATTTAATGACTATATGTGCAGCTTCTTGTACCACTAGGTATTTATTTAGTCTTTTGATATCCATTCCGTGCAGACCCTTGGTGTACCCTAACTCCTTCCACATCTCTAGGATTGTTGCCTTATCTATCAAGTCATTGTCCAGATTTTTTCATGTGTCTTTTAATCCTGTTAATGTATAAATTAATGTTGCAGTGATTCTTACCCTTTGTCCCATGAAATAGAAGAAACCCTCATGTATCCTTCTCATCAACCACTAGTATAGAGGTTCATGCTTTCCAAATTATAGGATGTCATACAGCTGATAAACCCCAATTTGATTCACCAACTTCTCACCCGCATCATCATATACTAGCATGTCTTCTACTGTGTTCTTGTTTGTTTTGTACATAATAGTGCATCCAACTCCATTTTGTTCTCGAGATGTGTGATGGTTGTAATCACTTATTTTACACTTCTTGATGTGATACTCCCATTCTTGTCCCACTATTACACCTTATGGGTATTGCATTTATGAGAAATTACTCTCAGGAGTAATTGTAACCTCTACTTCCAATTTATTCTTTCCCTTAGCTCCTGCGGTAGGTGCTTTCTTTAGTGTCATCATCAGAACTTGTAATCTTTGTCTTCAAATACTTGTGTTTTATCTTCTGCAATGTGTAACCCAACCCTTAGATCAATTCTATATGCTTGAGTTGAAATCACATGCCCTAGCTCTTTTTCAATGCTTTAATTCACTCAAACCCTTTGCAAAAGGGGATGTAAGCTTCTTCACACACGAGATCTAATCATCATGCCTTGTTTCACACTCTTTGCACTGAATACTCATCTCATATCTTGGTCGCACTTGGATCTTTCAAATCCTCAAGATTCAACATTAAAAATGAACTCGCATCTTGTTCTTACATGGATTTTAAAAAATTAGTGCATTTATTACTCCTTCACCTACCAAAAACCCTCTCATTAATTTACCAATTTCACAATTTCCCACATGGTACATCTTCATGCACTAGCTATAACCTTTTAGAGTGCCCTCCTACCTTATTGCCACAAACTTCTCTTGAGTGCACTTTCATGTGCACGAGTACCTTATCACTACACCTTCCATGGCAGTCTTCATGGCTTCCACTTACCTCGCGTTATACTATTCCTTCATTTATCTCCATCTATGCTCATCTTTTCTAGAAACAATCTCATTTATAACAATTCTCCAACTTGAATAGAACTATAGTAGTTTCTTCCTTTCATGTGTACTTATTTCTAATTAGTCCAATACCTGAATATCAATAACCACCCCACACTAAAGGTATGTGTAGTCCTCTATGCATAAAAATTCTTCAAATAGTAATTAGATTCGGGTGTGCAAGAACGCTTATTACACAAAACACCAAACTAAAATGACAAAGCATAGAGATGATGAAGGAAATACATCAAAGAAAATGAATTAAAGGGAAACCTATTCGATAGGAAATATTTCCTTATTACAAACACTAAGAAGACTTATTTATAATAGGGCTTCAGCCTACTACCATTGAAGTATCCAAGTATCTGTATTGCATCAAGCATAGCTAACTGGCATGTGCTTGATTCAAGATTGTGAGTGATAACATATAGTCCCAACCAATGAACTTTAAGCTTACCTGGATGGCACAAAAATTTGAATCATAAAGGAGCACCATTTTTCAAACCTCAAGCTTCTTATCCCTTATGTGTCTATCATGTCATGCTTTCTCTCTAGATTTTTCTTACTTTTCACTCCAGCGTGCTATGAATCTCCTCTCATTTAATTGTATCATTATATCAATTTTTTCATCTAAGGCTTTCTCATCAGCTAAAAATCCAGCATGCGCAATGCACAAAGAAGGTAACATGAATTCTAGGGAAGGACTGCTTCCGTGCCAAAAATAACTGAAATGGTGTGGCCTTGTTTAACCTTTTGTATGTTGATCTATACGCCCATAACACTACATAAACTTTTTCATCCCAATATTTTTTCCAACATCACATATTTATGTCATTATGGCTAAAAATTTTGTTGAAAGCCTCAGCAATTTCATTTTCCTAAGGATGATAGGGTGTCATCTTATGATGTGCAATCATAAATTCATCCAACAATATCTTGATTGTCTCATTCAAGAAATGTGTACCCCTATCACTTGTTAAACTTAATGGACATCCATACCTTGTAAGAACATTTTCCCATAGAAACCTAGTTGTGGTAGTTATTGTATAGTCATTTGTAGGGGCTTCTTCTACCCACCTTGTAAGATAATATGTGCAAGTAATTATGTAGCGCAATCTAGTTCTACACGTAGCTAGAAAAATAGGACCCAAAATTCTATAGCCCACTTCCCAAAAGGCTCTACACTAGGAATAGGCCTTAATGGCATCTCATCTCTTTGACTGGTTTACCAAGATGTTAACAGTGATCACACACCTTACAATATGCCTTACAATATTTATACAGGGTCCCCACCATAATCCAAAGAGCATAATCTTACATGCAGTGGCATCACCTGTATAGTGACCACCAACAATACCACCATGAGCTTCTTCCATAATGTCTGAGAACTCATTCTCTAGTACACACCTGTGTAGTACTTCATCTCTACCTAGTTTTGATAAATTACCATTGATCAACATAAAAGGTGCTGTAAGAATTGCAAGTTGTTTCTTTTCCAAGGATTTCATACCATCTGGCATCATGCTTATGCGTAGAAATACAGTAATATCCTCAAGCTCTGAAGGTGCATGTTGTAACCTATATAACTATGCATCTAGCATTGTATCTTCAATTCTCTGCGTGTCCTCTCCTAAATAAATCCTTTATAAATGATCTAGGCCAAAATTACTTTTACCTGGTTTTACGACAACCTGTGAATTTGAATTTATGGAATAAAAGCACCCAATGACATATGCACAACTATAAGATGGGCTTGTTTACCAAGTAATTCAATGCCATATAATCCGCATAAACACAAAGGGTGTTGCTAACAAATATTATCTAAATTTATGCAACGCGTAGATCATCGACAAGGCTTCACACTCTATGGTTGTATAGTGTTTCTCAACAGGAGTTAACTTTCTACTAGAAAATAGATGGATGATATACAATACCTTCTCCAAGTTGAGCTAACACTGTGTTAATGGCTAAGAAAGATGTGTCCACGTGTACATGAAACAGTTGATCCCATGAGGGAAAGCATTGAATTGGTGTTGTAGTAAGTCTCTCTTTTAATGCCTCAAAAGTGCGCTGCTACGTTTCTCCCCAATAAAATATCCCTTTTCCTATAAGTAAATCTTCTAATGGTACAAAAATCTTAGAATATTCTTTAATAAAATTTCTGTAATATCATGTGTGACCCAAATGTCCATGCACCTCACTCTAACTGGTAGGTTTCCTCAGGCCCACAATAACTACAACCTTCTTTGGATCTACTAACAAACCCTCCTTACAGATGATATGCCCCAACAAGGTTCTAAAGGGCATAGCAAACACACACTTCTTGATGTTCAAAGAGATGCGTAGCTTCTAACATCATTCAAACATGAGGCAAAATTTTTCACAATGATCCTTAATAAGTCCATACACCGTCTAGTCATCCAAGTAAAACTACAAGAAAATATGAATAAAATCCTAGAATGATTGAACAACTATATGCAAAAATACAGGATGCACATTTTTCAAACCAAAGGGCATCATAGTATATACAAAACTTCCCCATTCAGTGGTAAAGGTTGTTTTCTCTTGATCTTCCTGTGATATCTAAACTTGATGATACCCAGAGAATCCGTATATAAAAGAATAGATCTTGCACCCTGCAACTCCCTCTAATATTTCTTCTGTGAAGGGTGTAGGAAACAGATCAATGACACATGCAACATTCAACTCTCGATAATCCACACAAATTCTAATCCTTCCATCTTTCTTTATACTGATAACCATGGGACTCACCCACTCTGATTCTTCTAAAGGCTTGATGATGCCAGACTTCAACATCTTGTCAATTTCTTCCTTAACCTTTACATGTAGGTTAGGATTCATTCTGTATGGTCTCTTCCTGACTAGGCATGTACCTTCCTTAAGATTTATCTTCATCTCTCCTAAGGATTCATGCATGCCTTGTAACTCATGGTATCCTCTTGGGAATAAGTCCTAAAAATCTCATAATAACGCAATGATTTTTTCCACTTCATAGTCAAACCAATAATCCCCTATTATGGCCTCCTTTGGTTCAACATCTATGCCAATGTTTATTTTCTTTGTCTTCAAATGCTAATGGTATGCACATGTAGCCTTATCCACACTATCTAAAACCTCGTGCATCCAAAATGAATGATCTATATCCAAATATTCTACTTCCTCATTGCATATGAGATAAACAAGCTTATCCTTTTCTTTTTCTAAACAAACGCACTGAAGTAAAACAGTATCAGTTTCTTCTGTCTCATCAAGACATGTTACTAAGTCTGCCTCACCAAATAACTCCTAAATGAGCTCTTCTATCTTTGCACCATCTCCCATAGTTATAAACTTTATGATCCTTAATGCTTCTTCCACTGGACACTTTGTAGAAAAGTAGTCAAATGTCTGAGTCATTCTTACAATCAAATCCTACCAATTCCCAGTTTGTGTATAGAGTTCAACATATACATACCAAGCACATGCACAACTATGCAATGTGTATTAAAACTTATGGACCCATAGTGAATGTGGTAAAGCTTCATGCCCTTTTGTCCAGAGTCTCTCACATTGCTGAACGTGGTGCTAAACAGGTTCATTACCATGATAGTTGCTGATTTCCATAGGTGCATTACTATGTGAGAACTGATTGGTTAAATCAATATGGATTTCCCTCTATTCCATAATATTGTCTCGATGAATGACCCACCGGTGTGTTGTTATCCCACGCAGTATGTATACTGAAACATTTCTCTATTCTTTCTTACTTTTCCACTACTCCTCCATAGTGAGTAGGAATGTTGTAGGACCCCCTTATCCAGTGTACCAAGGTACAAAACTATGACCTATGTGCCTAACATAATGAATAGTTATCTTCTTTGTAAGTGCATTCCTTACCTTGTGACCAACCATCTCATAAGTACCATGTGCCTAGTTATCACAAGAAACATTAGTAGTATCGGTAATCGATTGTGCATATTCCCATTGTAGAATTCCTTCTTTGGATGGTTTGACTACCTTTGGGTCCCAAACAACACGTATATAGATTCTATCTAGATATTCTTCACTCAGTGGCTCTAGGTAGGGCACATACTTCCCATCCGTTAAAGGGATAATAACTCTTTCCTCCTTGTTCTCAAAACTAATATATCCCTAATTGAATTGAAGATCAACATTATTTTCATAGCACCAAGGGAACCCAAGTAAAGCTAGGAAGCTATTTTCCTCTGCGAGTGCTAGCACCTTAAAGTCCCTGTGCAATTGGCTCCTTATATAGTAATGGATGCATTCTTCAAAACCCCGATGGGAGTGGCCTTAGTTCGATTAGCCATAAACAACACATTTGATGATGGCTGTAATGGAGGTCTCCCCATCTGTACCCATGCATCTAGTGTAAGAACATTGACTTCTATGATTGTGTTAATCAAGGTATTTCTCAAAATCCATCCATCCACAACAACATTCAAATTGATCTCCTTATCATAATCCAAACTATGAGGGGGAAGATTGGCATGCAGAATCTGCCAACTATTTTCAATGCCTGCGCTCAGTGTTCCCCTTTAGCCAATTCCCTAATAATGGAATGATATTGTCTTGGCGTAAAATCTTACACACTTCCTTCATATCATCAATATCTGACTAAACCATATCCACTACCTTATTTTGCTCCATCTTCCATGATTTCTCTTCAAACATTGTATTTCAACCTAAAGGTTCTTGAGTACTTCCATAGTTTCTTGATAGACCTCCTTCTGATGTGCCGGGTCTGGATATCTTGCATGTAAAACTTCCTCCTTCGTAATAGTGGACTTTTGTTGTGATTCCTCTCTGGTGCGTGTCAGCTTCAGTGTGTGTAGTAATCTTTATGGGTAATACTTCAAGTTTCGGTATCAACTTTGGAATCAACTGATTTTCCATAGTGCGTTGAATCCTTACCATCCCTGCACATTTGTTCTCCTACTTATGTTGTTTAATAAGATGCTCATACAAGTTTGGGAATTCCTCATAGCTTTGATTCTTTCCACAGAAAGAACAAGTAATATTCGAGAAGGCATTCACACTGTAGTGGTCAGGAGATCCACATGTGTAACACGTTCCGTGAGGGAACTCACACCTTCCACCACCACGGCCTCGACCTCCATATCCTCCTCGAAACTTATCCTTTGTCATGACCTCCTTCAAATCACCCTTCATTTTGGTCATAGTGCACCTAATTGTTATCTAGTACCCATGTCTTTGCAGTTGCACACCGATGTCTATATAGCATCATGTATCGACCAATCAACCTATAATCTTGATATCATGAGTCGTGGACTGGAAAATATTACAATAACAAGATACATTATTTCTTATTTGTGTTGTAACAATGGGAAGTGACTAGCATCATGGTTCAAATGACATATCTCACAATCCAGTAGTAATGAATGCATTGACTGCGAGGACAACTATCCTTGGTGTGCCCTTCCACCTCACAATCTATACACCAAATCCCACTATGCGTGTCTCATGGGCTGAATTTGTAGATATTTTCTCTAATTACTTGGCCATAGCCATAATTTTTGCCTCTAAAATGTGCTAACTCTAGTGTCTATACTCCTAACAAACTTAGTGTGCAAAGCTGCTTGAGGCACCTCTCACGGATCAGTGTATGTCTTATGTGATAGTTCCCTTCTAAATGGGTTCATCAAACCTCCAAAAATACATTGGGCATGCTGACTTGTGTGAATATCATAAGAAATTTTAGGTAACAGTAGAGTCTTGAGGCGGTCATCATACTCCCCGACACTCTCGGTAGTTCCTTACTTAATATCCTTAAGAGCACTAATTCTCTTCTACTCGAACTCAAGGATGTGAATCTATTTAAGGAAATCATCTTTCAATGCTGCATAATCTATGCAAGTCTGATCAGGTCAAACTTCCTATACCAACTATGTGCACGTCCTTATAATGTAGTGGAAAACTGACTTGCTCGTGCTGCTCAGGACATTGTGATCCCCTTTGCATGCCACAGTATTTCACACATGTGTACATGTTTAGTAGCACCCTCTATGCCCCTATATTCTAGAAGATGGAGAGACATTTCCATGTAAATATTCGAGGCTAGTGTGGACATTTCCCACCAGATCCAGATCCTCCTATGTTACATCTACCTCCAAAACCACTTGATCCACCAGAACTAGAGCCACCTATACCACCTGATCCTCCACCTGTAGCTAGAAACGGAACAAAAGAGGTACTTTCTTGTGTCCCAATAGTAGTAATATACTGAACCCATACCATTTGTGAGGTAGTACCACTCCCGTAGTGAGTCTGAAATTCTGCATGTTCACATTCTGTGTAGATGATGCACTTGAAAAGGTACCCCAAAACATAATGAAGACATTTGTCCTGTCATAGCTATACTTGCCACCTGACTTACTCATGATCTTCTACTACCCAAACTAGTGTGTTGACTACTTGTTATACTAGATACTGGAAAACCAAGCACAAGGGTGAGGTTACTAGGTAGATTCAGATGCACACCGTGGCCTATGTCAATTCTACTAGCGCACTTCAATGCAAGGCCGAGGAGGGTTCCCTATCATGCTTCCCTAGATGGGGAGATCCAGATACTCTAGCTCTACACTTCTTACATGAGCTACAAATCCTTCATGAGCCATCTCTCTCCACAACACCATCTACACTATAATATCACACTTATCTATCTCCCTCTTGCACACCTCATTATACTTGAACCATCTCTCTTCTCTCTTCCTTTTTGCTACTAGTTATTTCATCCTTCACTAATCCTACTCCTTCCCCCGCACATGGTGGGGTTTAGCTAGCCATAGGTTTTTCTTCCAAGTTCAAGGTTACCATCAGGATCTTGATCGCCAACGGAATACCTTGAAAGTAAGTTCCTCTAGGATATCGTAAAAACTATAATTCAGCTACCTATGGGCATGAATAAGTGGAAATTGATTACTCTAAAATATAGTTGTTCAAAACACCATAGAACCACGTATCCATAGCACAAGTCCAAATTAGATCAACATCATAAAGGGTCTGAAATTCTTACGACATTGAGACAAGTGTGTGATACCTCCAATTCCATTTAGATGCATAAGAAACTAGCCACTTGTATAGTTCTACTAGAACGATAGCAAAGAATATCTCATATAAACAGTCATAAAGATTCTGTTCCACCCATGTGCATGCATCAAACTCAGATCTAGTGCTAAACCTCTATGCATACTCTTCTTCCAGATCTTTAATCCACTCCTCAAAACTTGTTAGGGTCAACTGGTATGTTTTCATCACAAACCAGCCTGATAACAACTGAAAAAGAGGTCCACGGCAACATAACCAGATGATAGCCTAGAATTAACCAGTAAAATCCTAGGTGTGCTAGCACATCAATCAGCCTAGACTGAGCACTCACCCTAAGCACACAAATTTATTAGGCCCCTCTTTAGGGTTTCTTTTCTAGGATGGTAGCATGATAGAGACTTAATGCACTAAGATCCAAGGTTAGTACAACACTCTATAGAACATGTTCAAATCTAGATCTAGAGAATATCAAGTTTAAACAATATCCATATTGAAACCAACCATGCAGGAATCAAATATACTTAGGATTAGTACTCTGATTCATTCAATACACGCTATTATATTAAACATGATAAATACACATAATCTCATTACAATACCATTATATTACGCTTATGCATGGAATAGAACTAACAATATAACTCTATATACATCTCTTGAATCAAATCTCTCCTTCTCTCTTTTACTACATAGTCTACACTATATTTATATGGGTGGGGACTTTCCCTTCACTGCTTATCTAATCCCAAAATAGGTCACATGCTATTAATAGCTATACGTCATTATAATAATAGCCACACATGCAAGTGCGCTAACAATAGATATTTTTTAATTAACTATAGTGGTAATTCTATTAATAGTTTAATCCCATGCAAAGTGCTTAGTAAAGGATCTTCCAAAATAGCTAATGCGTGATGCGTAAGTCTCCATCTAGTTTATGTACTCTACACTTCATCTCCAAAAATAGCAAGTACTTGTGAAAATGGCTAAGTCTTGAATTTGTCTTTCTCCTTCGTGCATGATTCCTTTTCCGTTCCTCCACGCCCTTGAACATGCTCTGCTCTCCCATGAAAAATTTCTATATGCCTTCTACTAAGTGCTATAAATTATCTAACCAACACAAACCCACATCCATATAATCAACCAAGTCATTCATCATTCAATCCCAAAATAAAACCTCACAAAGTGATCCCTTGTAGGAATTGATGAACAAGATCTCGGCATTGAATCTTTCTCCATGGGTTCTCAGAACATGTTATTTTACAAAAAAATTGTAACAAACCCATACATCATTTTGTACCATACAATGCATACCCTCCACACTAAGAACTCCCCAAGGTCCTTAAATTCTATAGCAAATAAGACCCTTAACAACACATCCAAGTGTTCTAACATGCTTGTTACCTCATCACACATGACGAGGATCTCATGTTGAGAACATTCCCTATATCCCTAATAGGGCCCGTGTAATATTTTTATAACAGTATCCCTCAATACTCATTGTTCTCATTTTCACAACTTCCGTAACTTTTCTTAGAACACTTTTCAATCAACATCACCTATAAATTAACCATCACCAATCATTATGCCATAAAGAAATTTAGAGATGAATCTATTGCATATTTTGTCACCTGCTATAGGGGTGTTAGTAAAAATTATGTTTCTCCCTCTCACAAATATAATTAATCGGGCTATTTTCTCACTCTTGTGCTAAACATATATCATTGACACTACAAATACAATATTTCCATATTTTTAATGAATCCTTTACTATGGCTCACAAACTATAACTCCACACCCTTAAGGAGGGTAGGGTTAAACTCATATCAAAGAATCCTAAATTATATTCCTCATTCAAACCATCCTCTAGTCATGAAAAATCTAAGACTTCAAAAAATATGATTGTCGTAAAATCCGCTTCTAAAGAATGTTCATCTCCCTAACATACCTCCTTCAACATAACTATACACCCGTTGGTGAATCTTACAATATGGTTTTTTATAAACTCTTGGTTGTGTGTATGATCACTCTTCCACCCATTCATCCTATCAATACATCTATCTCAAAACCCTCTTGGTATCAAGAGAATGATTATTGTGAATACCATAGGGTCAAGGGTCATGACATCAAAATTTGTCACTCATTTAGAAAATTCCTCTAGAACCTTATCAAAAAGGTTTGTTACAATTGGATAACGCAAATGCACCTCTAAATCATAACTTGGATATTTTTAAATAACCCTTTATGAACCATGATCCATCAGCTAGTCAACCCCATACCGATGTTATCCATTGTAGTCATTTTTACTCCCATCACAAAAGGAAGGAACCCCATGCACACCGGCCTATCACCCAGCAGAAGTTGAGCACTCACCCAAGGCACACACAAGTACCGAGTCTCTCTCTTATGTGAGTTTAGTGGGAAGCATCATTTATGATTAGTGTAAGAGTTTTTATGAGGGAGGTTGAAACATACAAGGACCAAAGGGCTCATAATGACCTCTAGATCCTTGTAGTCACATTAGACTAAGTACTTAAATAGAATCCAAAACATGCATTATGATGGAAATAACTATACAAGCATTCATACATAGCATGAAAATAAAGAGAACTGTATGAGAGAAATATGCATTAAAACCATTGATATCCATGTCTATTTATAATAGTAACCTCATTATATTCATTGATTCATTAGAGAGTGTCATGAGAGAGAAGACCATAGTCATGCATATCACTGGACGTATGTACCTAAGATAACAGAAAAATAAAATTTATAACCCCATGCTTAGTACCTTCCTTCCTGAACACAAATATCCACTCATAGTAATTTTACAGAGCTCCACTCACTCTCTAACCCGTTATATCTCGTACTTGTATATCTTTTACTTTGTAGGCAATTGTATTTATAATTCTCCTACACTACCAACTAACCTTCTAGCATCCTCAGATCTGGTGCCAAGGGTCGAATGTGATCCATGCAAGCATGCTTCTCCAGGCCTAAGCTTTCCACTTTATCTCATGATGTTCTTCTAGAAGATTCCATCCAAGGCATGCTCTTTCTTGGGCCAGCCTATCGCCAGGTTGGCATCTTATCCATGCACAACCGATCATGCTTTTCACATGTTCTATCTGGGTTCTCAAATTGACTAAGTCTTGAGCCTACTTTTATGCGTCACACATCCTTTTTCCTCCCTAAACCTTTGTCTCGCATGCTTTTGCCTTGTGTGCCTTTTCATAATCGGGAACCCTGCATGCCTATGCACCTTCATACTTGGCCAATATTCCAGGGGTCCAACATCACCCCACACTACGCCTGTTCTCCATCCTCGGAAACATTTTACTTGACCAAGATGCCTATTATCTAGGGAACCAATGAATAGTCTTACACTTTACAAAAAGAATAAGGAATGAAAGAATTGGGGAAATAATGAAGAATAGGGTGGGACATCAATTCAACAAGCTAGGAAAATATTTTCAAAGTGCGTCTACCCTCTAGCTTATTCCATACTTCAACCTCACCTGTGCCTTTGGTAGAGGTTGCCCACAGGCTCTCACTTCATCAAAACTCAGGCCAACTCCAGGTGCCCAAAATGTCCACATTCTACTCCATATCTTTTCCTAGGTCCTCGAGTTTATCCATCCCTCTAGTAATCTGGGGTATAGTTCCTTTATCAGGGCCTTAATTGAGCTCCTTAAATCCTTAATTACCTCTCGATTTCTTATCTACTTTGGATAGAACCTTATCCCTCTCCTCTTGGTTCCCTTTGTTATTTTCTTGGAATTCTTTTAGTTCTACTTCAAGTGAGGTGACCAAGGAGCTCGCCACCTTATCTCTGTCCACGCATATATCATATGCGGTCTTCCCAGATTGGGCATAAATCTTAACCTTGTGAGTACTTGGCTATACTTAACAACAAGCGCTACCACCTTAAGCTTGTCCTCATCTTTCAAGCATGCGACCACTTCTTTTATAGATTCCATGGACAATGTTCATCTCTCCATGGTGAGGACATGCATTAGATCTTCTATACACTCTAGGAGGGAAGAGTACTTTTTTGTGTGCTTCAAGAGGATGGTGCCTTTGATAGACTCTATTTTCTTGTAAACTTCCTACACCTTTACCTTCTCTTTCTTTAACTCGTGTGCTGATCAGTTCTTCCTATTTCAAGCTCTTGGCCTTCTCTACCAGTTCTTCTTCCTTCCTCCTAACCTCACCTCCAACACTCTGATCATGTCGTTGCACATGAATAATCTAGCCTGGTCTCGACCGTGACCTTGTTTAGTGCATTGTAGACTTGTTCATCTGAGAGCTCTTGAGCATTCACTAAGGGATTGACCCCCTTAGATTATGGAAATGTGATGAGTGCTCCTTGGTAGAATTCAAAGTTTGGCTCATCAACGTGGGACTCGAATGCCCAAGAGAGCATCTTCTTGGTTCTAGGGTATGCATTGTCCTTCTCAAAATACCCCATGGCTATGAGCCTTTCATGGGTACGGTACTCTAGAATCGCGCATGTAACACCTTCCTTGTGTCATCAACATATCCCATTACCTATCTTTTTTTTTCATCTAGAGTTCTTCTACCCGATCGTGTGCCTTTAGGGAAGCTTTGTTAGAGAAAGGCCTCCCTGGGATGTCATGCTCTTTTTTAATGTTCTCCTCCTTCCCCTCCTTTAGCACTATGTCCGTGTTACGCTCCAACTCTTGGTCTACTAGGACCTCAAGCATTCTCTATGCTTCTCTCTCTACCACCTCAGTGATCTGCTCCTTTGTAAAACTTATGGCTCCCTCTTTTTCCCTGGAAACCTCCTCATCCTCCATGTCTTTGGTGTCTTCCTCATCCTATGTGCCCTTGTGCCACGTGAATACGAACTCCTACTTCTCATCTCCACTCTCCTCTTCCGAGTTGTAGAAGCTAAAGATATGTGGCTCTCTGGTCTTTCTCTACCTCTTATTCCTTGCCATCATCTCCCTCACCCTCATCTTCTCTTTCTCCCAAGTATTTTTCCAAGTTGTCGGTCACCTTTGAGTCAACTTCCTTATCCACCCTCTGCTTTTTCCTGAGAGGTGGTTCCTGATCAAGGGATTTGGAATTATCTTCTTAATTAGGTGATTCTTCCTTGGAGATGGGTTGCCTAGGTGCTTCTACCTCTGGCATCTTCTCCTTCACTGGAGTCTTCTTTCTCCATATGTGAGTGCTAGGTTTAGCGCTCGTAGATGGCATGCTCACTATCTGAGCAGTCTGCACAATTGGTGCTTTTTCCTCTCCTCTCCCTCTTTTCTTGGGCTCTAGCTTCTTCTTCCCTAAGGGGTCTTCAGGTATGGAGACCTCATTCTCTAGATACACACCCTTCTTAAACTTTGGCCTTATGCGTAAGTACACGTGTGTCGAGGATCCTCCAATAATAGGTAGCGTCATCTTCCTTGTCATTTGAATCTCGTGTTACACGTAATTTTCCACATACGCACGCTTGCCACTGGGGTAATTCAGCTTCTTCCTCATCTCCCTATGTTCCTGGTCTAGACTACCCAACTCTAGCCTTAGCTTCTTTGACTCTTTAAACTTGTTCACCCCGCTTGGAAGTATTGAGCAGTGAACGTGAAGGGAAGCTTGCACCAAGGGCTCCATGATTTGTCTATCAACTTGAATCTTCCCAGGTAGTAGTGTTGATAAACCATGAATTTGGCTTCCCCCTCGATGGCCACTGGGAGTTGTTTAGGGATTCTCCACTCTACCCCAAATGTGTTTCTCAGGCGCATGTACCATTTCTCCAGCCTCGCCTTGTGGGGTGTTGTCATTGTATCGTAGGCATATTTTTCAAACCTCTTCACGGGTGAAGGATCCTCGATGGGGTACTCCCATACAAATTTTTCTGGTGCATCAGGCACCCCAATCTCTACGAATATAATGGTGAGCAAGATGTTGCCAAAGAGGATCATGTCCCCTTCCTTTGTGCAACTGACAATTTCCTCCACGATGTATGTGGATAGGTTATATATGGTTCCCTCTGTAATATTCCTGTAGACATGTAGCCAAGGTTTGTTGACCTGCATCCACCTCTCCTGGCCATTCAACTTAGTCACCAAATGCGCGGCCATTTTCATTACGGGGTCCTTGATGTCTGAAATGTCATAGTACCATGACCCCTTCTTGCAGGCATACTCAATGATGGTATCTTGAATGGCCTCCTTGTCACCAAGGTCATCTTCTAGGATATCTCCCTCACATATGAGGCCTGTAAATTGTGAGATCAGCTGGGGAGTGATGTGCATCTTGTGCCCCGCAAAGTGGAAATAATCTTCATGTACCCGTGACATCAACCATTGGTACAGCACTCGGCTTTCCAAAATAAGGCAACTCATAGAGTTGCAACAGCCCTGCCTTCTCCATTTTAACCTTAACATCATCATCATATATAGGCAAACCCTCAGGTGTTCATTTGTTGGTGGGGCATACTAATTCCAATGTCATTTCTTTTTCTATTGTGTTTGTATAGTGATTATAGTCACTAACAGGTACACTTCTCAAGTGGGATTCCCATTCCTTCCCCATCATCACCCCATCTAGGTATTGCATCTCTGCATACCATTCTTCATTTGTGTCTACCATGGGTTTTGGTTGTTTAGCCTTGGCTTTTCCCTTTCCTTTCTTAGGTGCCATGGTCGAGGTATTTTTATCACTCCTATTCTCTCCTTATTACTCTGTCTTACTTCTTCCAATCCTCGATCTTAAATCCATGATACAATCCTTCTGAACCCATGCCCTGGTTTGTCAAACCCTAACTGGGAAGAAAATATTCACAAGACAACACCTCTTCACTCTTTCCATGCCTGTGTAACCCCTTCTGGTTCACAAACTCAAACTGGTTGCTTCAATCTCATAGATCTTCCTTCACTCAATCAAATTGAAATCCCTAGTTTATGGAACTCACTTATATCTCAAACTCCTCTATTTTGCAAAGTAAAAATGAGAGTGCCCCAACCCTTTACTTATAGTTTTTCTCTTTTCTAAACATTAAATGCTACTTCACCTACCACTATACTTTTTTCATTTAATGCGGTTTTTTCAAACAAAGTCTATCTTGAGTGCCTTCACTTACACACCCAACCTGTGCGAAAACTCTTCCAACCTTTACAGTGCATAACCAATCCACCCTAACAGGAGACTCTTGCGCACATGTAACCCATGCCGAAGGCACTTCTTCTATCTTGATCCTTTCTCTCACCTACCTTGTGTTTCTTTAAATGTGCTTTCTCCTCTGTGGGATCTACAAGTAGCTTTATCCTGGCACCAACCATTCTTCCATCTTCCTCTTTATATACCTCTTTCAACCTGGCTACTCAACAAGGATTTTCAACACAACTTCATTGGTACTTTAATCACGTGCTTCTTCACTTTCCTCTACCCCACACTTAAAGTGATGCGCGGTCCTCTGTGCGCTCATAAATTCTCCAAAAAAAAAAGGTTATCGGCACCCAGGCAAAACAAAAAAACAACGCGAAAGGGAAACACAAGAAAGGAAAATGCATAAAGAAAACTCCTGAAATAACTAGCAAAACTACCATATTTACACACACCAAGAAGACTTATTTATAGTAGGGCTTCAGCCTACTCCCATTGAAGTGTCTAGGAAACTTCATCCCATCCAATGCTTGTAACTGGCATGCACTGAATCAAGGATGTATGAGATTGTGTAGGGACCCAACCAATGGACTTTCAACTTCCTAGGATGGCGCAAAAACTTAGAATCATATAATAACACCATCTTCCCAACCTCAAACTTCTTGTTTCTAATATGGTGATCATGCCAAGCCTTTTGCTTTGCCTTTTCCATTATTTGGCTCCATCAGGCAAGTGATTGTCTCTCATCCAGTTTCATTAACTCATCAATTCATTCTTCCAGTGCTTGTTCATCGGCTAACCCTCTACGCGTGCTATTCGCAAAGAAGGCAACATAAATTCAACTGGAAAAATAACTTCCATGCCAAACACCAATTGAAAAGGTGTGGCTTTATTTATTCTTTTATACATTGTCTGTAAGCCCATAATACTACCGATACTTTGTCATCCCAATCAAGTCTTCCGACATCACAAATTTTGGTCAAGGTATGACTCAGTATCTTGTTGAATGCTTTCGTAGTTCCATTTTCTTGTGGGTGATAGGGTGTAATCTTGTGATGCACCACCATGAAATCGATAAAGGATCCTCATGGTCTCATTCAAGAAATGCGTACCCCTATCATTGGTCAGACTCAAAGGGCATCCATACCTCGTGATAATGTTTTCCCACAAGAACCATGTTGTTGTTGCTGCCATGTAATCTTTAGTTGGGGCTGCCTCTGCCCACCTTGTGAGATAATCTATGTAAGTGATGACATAACGTGACCCAGTCCTACATGCTACCGGTGTAATAGGTCCTACAAAGTCTATCGCCCACTTTTCAAAAGGATTCGTGCTAGGAATAGGGTGCAAAGGCATCTCATCTCTCCTCCCATTTTGCCAATGTGTTGACAATGGTCACATTCTTTACAATAAACTCTACAATCTTTATACAAGGTTTCCCACCACAAACCTACCATTAATATATTTTACATGGTGGCATCACCTGCATAATACCCACCCGCACTTCCCCCGTGTGCTTCCTCCATGATGGCTAGGAACTCATGCTCTATGACACATCTGTGCAAAACTTCTTCATGTCCCAATTTGTATAAGTCCCACTGATTAACATGTAGGGTGTGCGCATATGGCTAACTACTATTTTTTAATGTCTTCATTCCATCGGTGCCACACTTAAAATATTACAATATCTTCCAAATCGAGGGTGTGTGCCACAACCTAAATAGTTTGCACATCGGCATTGCTTCCTCAATACTCTACATGTCCTCCCTAAATAAATTCTTGACAGATGATCGGGCCCATAGTTTCTTTTTCCGGGCCTCACTACAATGGTGAACTCAAACTCTTGAAACAACAACACCCATCGACATATACATCCTTGTAGAACATGATTATTCACTAAATACTTCAATTCCATGTGGTCGAGTGTAAAAACAAAAGGGTGTTGTTAGCAGATGTTGTCTAAACTTCAAGAGCATGTAGATCATTGACAATGCCTTGCGCTTAGTTGTGGTATAATTCTACTTTGCTGGTGTCAGCTTCCTTCTTGCAAAACAAAGAGGATGATCAATAATCCCTTCACCTGGCTGTGCAAGCACTACTCCAATGGAAGTCCTTGAGGCATCTACGTGAACATGGAAGTCCCAAGATGGAAACCATAAAATAGGCGTGGTAATAAGCCTATATTTTAATGTATCAAATGCCCTCTGTTGCACCTCTCCCCAATGGAAGGCACTTTTATGTCTAAGAAGCTCTTCTAATGGCATGACGATCTTGGCATATCCCTTAATGAACTTTCTATAATATCCCACATGCCCAAGGAATCCGTGCACTACGCTTTGGCTAGTAGGCTCCCTTAACCCCATAATAACTACAACCTTAGAGGGATCTACCAGTAAGCCCTCCTTACATATGATATGCCCCAATAAAGTCCCAAAGGGTGTAGAAAACACACACTTCTTAATGTTGAGGGATATCCTCAATTGCCTACACCTCTCAAACATTAACCTTAAATTATCACAATGGTCTTTAACCAGACCATATACTGTCCAATCATCCAAATAGACCTGAAGAAACTTATGGATGAAGTCCTGGAATGCTTACACCACTATGCACGAAAAGACAACAGGCACATTCTTCAACCCAAAGGGTATGACCATATATGCAAAAATTCCCCACTCGGTGGTGAAAGTCATCTTCTCTTGGTCTTCCTTTGTAATCTAGACTTGGTGGTACCCTGAAAATCCATCCAGTAAAGGAATAGATTTCGTGCCCAGTGACTCCTTCCAAAATTTCTTCAGTGAAGGGGGTCGGAAATGGATCAATGACACAAACTACATTCAATTCCCTATAATCCACATAGATCCTAATCCTCCCATCCTTCTTGATGTTGATTACCATCAGACTTATCCACTCAATTCTTCCACTGCCTCAATGATCCTAGAAGCTATCATTTTTTCTATCTCCTCCTTGACCTTCACACACAAGTTGGGATTCATCTAGTAGGGCCTTTTCCTAACTGGGCATGCACCATCCTTCAGTTTTATCTTCATCTCCCTAAAGGAATGGTGAATGCCTTTGAGCTAATGATACCCCTGTGGAAATAAATCCTCAAATTCATGCAGCAGATCAATGACCTTGATACTTCCTTCTCTATCTAGTAATCCCCAATAATAGCTTCCTTAGGCTCTTCTTCTGAACCGATGTTAACTTTCTTCATCTTTAAAGGCTCATGGTAGGCACACGCGTGAGCATCTACACTATCCACTACCTCATGCATCCCCATAGAATGGCTAACATCCAAGCTTTTTGATTCCTCTCCATTAATCACATACACCAACTTTCCCTTCTCTTTTTCCAAACATGCGTGCTCAAGTTGTAACTCTTCTGCTTCCTCTTCTTCTTCAAAGCATGCCTCAATCCTAGTTCCCCTAGTAATTCCAACAGCCTATCTTCCATCCTAGCACTATCCCCCATGGTAAGGTGCTTGATACCCTGCAAGGCCTTATCAACCGATGTCTTAGTACTCCGATACTCAAAGGTTTGAATAAGGTCAGCCGCGAGCTCTTGCCAATTCCTTGTCTGGCGGCATGTCTCTAGATGAATGTACCATGCGTGCATGTAACCTTGCAGTGTAGAATACAACTTGTGCACGCAGAGGGATGGTGGAAAAGCTTCTGCGCCTTCCCTCCCATGGTACTCCTTGATGATGGTGGGTACATTTCTCCTAGAGAATCTGATAGAGAGATAAATTCTTACCTCACACCATTCTAAAAGGATCTCCTGATGTGTGGCCCACCACCGAGCTACTGTGCCAAGCAAGACATAACTTAACATCTCCCTTTGTTCCTTCTCATCCCTCCACTAAGCTTCTACCTCCTACAGAAATATGTTAGGGAAGGCTCCTCCTAAATACTTGGGTAGTTCTTTTCCTCTAAGGTGCCTAACCATACACGCCTTTGTTACCTTAGTCACCAACCCTCTCAACTGCCATCCCATTAATTTGTAAGTTCCATGCACCCAATTTTCACATGCTAAACTAGTGGTATCACTCACTAACTAAGCATCTTCAAATTGGATAACCCCATTAGTAGGGTGTATCATCTCAGGGTCTCTGATTGAGCACACATAAATCTTGTCAGAACTTCTTCTCCCAACGGTTCAATATAGGGTGTCAACTTCCCATCAACCAGGGGTATAATGACCTATTCCTCCTTATTATCAAAGATGATGTACCCTTTGTTGAACCAAAGGTCCGCATTGTTTTTGTAACAACAAGGATGCCAAGTAGTGTTGGGAAATTATCCTCCTTGGTGAGTGCCAAGACTTTGAAGTCCCCAGTAAACTTGGCTCCCTGGATAGTAATAGCAGCATCCTTCAAGACACCGATGGGCATTTCCTTAGTCTTGTTTTCCATATACATCACATTTGAAGATGGTTGTAATACAGGTCTTCCCATATGATGCCATTCATCCAAAGTCAGAACATTAACCTCCACGCCTATGTCAATGAGGATATTGTTGAGGATCCATCCATCTACAACTACATTCAACATAATCTCATTGTCATAGTCGAGGTTGTGAGGGGGAAGGTTCATGTGTAAGACCTATCTCTCGCACTCTTCTCTGGCACGTGGTACCTTCTCTCTCAACTAGGATCCTAGCAAGGGAATGATATTCTCCTACCTTAGCATTTTACACACCTCCTTGACCTCATCCAGGTCATCCTTTTGTGCCTTAACTCTCCTTCCTTGTTCCTCCCTCCTGGATTTCTCCTTTAGACACTGGATCTCCCCTTGTAAGCTTTGAATAACATCCATGGTGTCTTGATATATCTCCTTTTGATGCGTGGGGTCTAGATATTTTCCATGAATGACCTCCTCTCTTGAAACTAGGGTTTTCTATCTTGGTACCTCTCACGCGTGTGGCTTCTACCCTTGTTGTTACTAAGACAGGCTCCAAACCTTCATCCTATGTTACTCGGGGAATCCACAGTATGTATTCCTTGTTAATACTAACCATTATAGTGCCCTTTTCCTACCAGTTACTCTTGATTCATATGCTCAAAAAATTCTGGGCACTCCTCATACTTATGCTTCTTTCCCCACCATGAGCATCGTATGCAGTGGGAACTCATGCTTGTAATGTTATGTAGATCCACAGTTGAAACAGGTTCCATGCAAGAACTCAATCCTTCCTCCTCTGTAGTTACCTTGACTATGGAATACTCCTCGAAAACCTCTTCCACACGTGCCTCCTTCTGTGCACTCCTCATAATGGTGATCATTATCCTTGGAAACACTAACAACGTTGGTTTGGTGCACCCCATGATCAATGGCCTCATGGATCTAATCAATGAGCCTACATTCCTTAGTATCATGGGTTGTAGAGGTGAAAATTTTGTAATAACAAGATACATTCTTCCTAATCACGTGTTGTAGTAAGGGACATCTACTTACATCATGGTCCCCATGAAAATTTCATAATCCACTGTCAAAGCGCATACTGTCCTCTGGGGAAAATTATCCTTGACGTGTCCCTCTATTTCACAATCTATACCCCACAAACCACTACGAGTCTCATGGGCTGCGTTCACAGATAATTTTTCCAACTAATTTTCCATAGTAGCAATTTGAGCCTCCAAGAACAGGCTAACGCCAATATCAAGACTACTAACACCCTCGGCGCATAAGGCAGCTTCCAATGCTTCACACAAGTCTGTAAAAGTTTTATGAGATAAGGCCCTTTTAAAAGGGGTCATCAATCCTCCAAAAAACAACTGTGCATGCTGAGAAGGATGTATATCATATGATAGTTTAGAAAAGAGAGTTTTAAAGCGCACATCATACTCTCGCACACTCTCTACCATTCCTTGCTGAATCTCCTTCAAAGCACTAATGCTCTTCTACTCGAACTCAGGAATGTGGAACTTTGCCAAGAATGCATTCTTTAAGGTAGTATAGTCCACCACCATTTGATGAGGGTCATACTTCCTATACTAGATATGCACATACCCTTGCAATGTGATCACAAACCGACTAGCCTTCCGTTCGGGGTTGTGATACCCTTCACATGCCATAGTAGTTCACACTTGTGAACATGTTCCATAGCATCCTTAATGCCCCTGTAATTTGGTAAATGTAGAGACATTTCAAAGAATACTTTAGGTGGTGGCTGGGGTCCCTATCCTCTTGATTCAAAACCTTGGTTCCCTCGGTGTTTCCTCCACCGCCTAATCCACTAGGTCCACTGGGTCCTATGCCTCTAGAGCCACTAGATCCACCAGAACCACTAGGTCCAATAGGGCATGTAGGAGCTATGCCAAGTGCCCCCATGGTCCCACTAAACTACATGCCGATGGTATGTGATAGTGAACCTCTCCCACTACTATGTCCCATGCCACTCCCTAATGCAAAACTAAAAGCTTGTACACTTACTCCTTGTCCAAAGACACCTCCAAATACTAGAATGTGTGCAACCATAGAAGAAGAGACTGTAAAATTATATCTCCTAGGTGTAGATTGTCTCTTCCACCTTTGATATCAGCTGGGTCAATAACACTTCTTCTGGTTCAAGAAACCAAGCGCCAAGGCTCAATCACTTTGGGTGGGTTCGGATATGCACCAATGACTCTCCTCTCTCTGTGTGACTAACTCTCACCAAAAGCTGAAGGGGTCTCCCTCACACGCTTGCCAAGATGGGGTAGCACAGACTGCCCAGGTTCCAAATCTTCTGTGTGAACCTCAACTCCTTCCCACAATGTCTGTCACCATAGATCCATCATATTAGTAGCCTCACATCGTCTAGAAATCTTCCTTTCACGTGCTTCACTATAATTGAGCTATCTCTCTTCCCTCTCCTTTTCTGTCATGATATCTGTCATCTTCCTCCACCCAATATCCCTTACCCAGTGCTTAGAATGGTTTAGCTAGCCATTGGGAAAGCCTCTAAACTCATGGTAAGCATCAATATGTTCATAGCTAGGGGAATAGCACGTAAAAATGTTCCTCTAGGTTCTCGTCAGAAATTCAAAATCAGCAACCTTTGGACAAGAATACGTGGAAATGACATACTCCAAAGTGTAACTAGTCAGTACTCCTCTCCACCAATGATCTACAACACAGTCCATGTCAGATTTACATCCTGTAACCTTTGGTAGTCTTCTTCAGTCCATACATGTGATCCATAATGCTAACTTGATCTAGACGCATAGGCTAAAATCCATTCATATAGTTCTACTAGGAAGCAGCAGAAGAAGGTCTCATATAGATCATGGTAGAGGTTCTCTTCTACCCATCTACGTGTATTAAACTTAGGTCTAGTGTTGAATCTCTGAGTAAATTCATCCTCCATGCTCTTGAACCATGATTCAACATTTTCCAATGTTAACCGCTCTGTCATTCCTCACTACACAGATCATGATGTATGTTATATCCCACTACAACTTTGAAAAGAGGTCCCAACAATGGAACCAAGATGTAGTCATTTTTACTCCCATCATAAAAGGAAGGAACCCCATGTGCTCGGCCTACCACCCAACAGAAGCTGAATGCTCACCTGAGGCATGTGCGGGTACCTAGCCTCTCTTTTATGTGAGTTTAGTGGGAAGCATCATTTATGATTAGTGTAAAAGTTTTTATGAGGGAGGTTGAAACATATAAGGACCAAAGGCCTCAAAACAATCTCTAGATCCTTGCAGTCACCTTAGACTGAGTACTTTAATAGAATCCATAACATGCATTATGATAGAAATAACTATACAAGAATTCATACATAGCATGAAAAGAAAGAGAAATCATATGAGAGAAATATGCATTAAAACCATTGATATCCATGTCTATTTATAACAGGTAACCTCATTATATTCATTGATTCATTACAGATTGTCACAGAGAGTAGACCATAGTCATGCATATCACTGGACGTATGTAACTAAGCTAACAAAAAAGAAAAATTACAACTCCATGCTTAGTACATTCCTTCCTGAACACAAATATCCACTCATAATAATTCTTTAGAGCTCCGCTCACTCTCTAACCCGCTATACCTCATACTTGTATATCTTTTACTCTGTAGACACTTATATTTATAATTCTCCTACACTATCAACTCACCTTCCAAGCATCCTCGGATCTGGTGCCAAGTGTTGAATGTGGTCCATGTGAGCATGCTTCTCAGCCTGAGCTTTCCACTTTATCTCATCATGTTCTTCTATAAGATTCCATCCAAGGCATATTCTTTCATAGGCCAACCTATTGCCAGGCTGGCATCTTATCCATGCGCAACCGATCATGCTTTTCATGTGTTTTGTCCTGGGCTGTCAAATTGACTAAGTCCCGAGCCTCCTTTTATGTGTCACACATGGTATGTGCTTCCCTAAACCTTTCTCTCATGCACTTTTTCCTTGCATGCCTTTGCATAACTCGGGACCCAGCGGGCCTATGCACCTTCATACTTGGCCAATATTCTAGGAGTCCAACATCCATTCACATCACACTATTAATACTATCAAAGATCAAACATACACACTACCAACATCTAACACTCTAATCATAGAAGCACCATCTGAACCAACTAAACCACCTACACCTAGTGTTTCTATCCCATAAGCAACTATTGAATCATGTACTTCTCCTAGTCTCTTCTATGGAAAGACCACAAATCTATCCACTTCCAGTGCATCCACTTCAAAATCATATGTGAGCTCTTCAAAATCCTTATATAAGTAACCTATCATACAATATATAAAAATATCTTACGATGATCATGTCACCCAATATTATTTATAGAAACTTTAAGAACCGTTATGTGACCTCCCATACTTCCATCTAAGAAAGTAACCATCATATCACATGGTCATCCAACCCCCTTAACACATAATCCACAATCATTTCCATCTATTTTGGGGTCACACTCCTCATCCAAATTTTCAGTCACTATCATAGAATATAAAATCATTCCCAAAATGAAACCTAAATGTGTCACATGAA
The DNA here is from genome assembly GCA_018340775.1 of Taxus wallichiana var. yunnanensis. NCBI lineage: Eukaryota > Viridiplantae > Streptophyta > Pinopsida > Cupressales > Taxaceae > Taxus > Taxus wallichiana. Next base: position 3,398,266 of record CM031237.1, read on the forward strand.
AACTTATCCCTTTTACATCAACATCCATATCATCAAATGAAACACCAATTCTCTTAACCTCATCCTCGAAAGGAAACTATGCTAAAATATTAGAAAGGCTCATCAAGCAATCTATCATAACCCTGCCTTCTCTTAAGCCATATGGTTTGCGGGGTGGAAACCCTCTTGTTATGACTTTGAATAATTTTGTGATTATCATAAAACACTATGACATTCTACTAGAGGACTAAAAATCCATCCACACTATCATTTGAATACTTTCTAAAAAGGGGCTTCTCCCCACTTATCTAAAACAAAGAAATCAAGTTTAAATGACCCATTAAAGTCCTAAATTATGGTTCCCACACCATCATCTGATACTACATCTACATTTACCAAAATGAGGCCCTTTATAAAAATACCCTACTCCATCAAATTGACATTATTCGTATAATAACAAGAGCTCATGCACAAGACCCTAAGACTTCATATAAAAGTAAGTCCAAGGTCACCATCTCTCTCACTCTTGAATCACCTAATGCAACACCTTTTGTTAAAGCTAAAGTATCCATCCTTACTAATAAACGTACCCAATGTACCACTTCTATGTAAAAAACCATCATAAAGAAATTTCATCAAGCTCCAGTAAATATTTCCCTCTATGACCTTATACAAACCTCACCTCAATATTGAAAAGCAATTATTGAAACACTTTAATCCATATCCATACCCTTAGATGATTCACAACCATTTACAACTCTGGTTAGCATACTCAAAATGTTCATTTCTATTTCTATTGACAATTTTGAAATCCCATCCTTACAACCTAAAGATCATGACATTCCATTATTCATCACCACCCAAATCGATGATATTGTTATTAAAAGAGTCATGCTCGACAATGGTGCTAGCATCAATATTATATCATCACAAGATTTTTTTCAACTCCATCTATCCAACACTATCATCACCCAATCACCTATAGTACTATGATCCTTTAACAACACCATCACACCCACATTGGGCACAATTATCTTACCAATAAAATTTAGTATTAATACCCTTCATGAACTATTCTATTTGGTAGAAATAGAGTTTCAATATAACATGTTATTAGGATGACCTTGGATCTATGCTATGTGTTGTACCCCTTCAACCCTCCATCATTGTCTCAAATATGAACATGAGGGTATAACCTTCACCATCCCAGCTGACCCAAACCTTTTCAAAGCATGTCACATGATGTATCTACCCAATGACATGCTTATCCCTAAAACAAACTTGGGCTCATCTAATAAAGCCTCTACCAGTTCTTTCGTCACCGCATAAAAATTTCTAGATTATAACTCCTTCGATGATTTCATGCAACATATTTCACTATGAGAGTATCACCTCCTTACACTTAATTCTCTTCCTACACCGAGGACATATGGAATCCTGAAAAACAACACATGTATGAGCCTAATGTTAGAGAAATTATCTCGTTTGGTCCATGATGTCTTAAAACTACTCTCATCTATGGAGGGATCAATTTTCCTTCCCCGCATGTTAATAATCAATGCCATGTAAAACCATTCATATCACATTTCTTCTTCTTGCATAACCAAGAATTCACATAAATGTACCTCCATCATTGTTCTTGGAAGGGATTCAACCTCAAGTGTTATGAACATGGTATTCTTGACTTAATCCTTGATTATTCATGTAAAAAAACAAACAATATGGATTAGGTTTTGAAAACCTAGCCTCATAATCCTCCAACATGACATCCAAGTCTATAATAAAACTATAACCATATTCTTTACCCTTGTACAACAACCCCATGGACACAAATGACACAATTTCCATCCCATCTAACCTTTTTCCTAGCCAATACATTTTCATTAGAACCACTTATCGAACTAAAAACTATACTAAGACCCTCCCCTCATATTACCTTAAATGATAGAGGAGAATTCCCCTACCATCAAAATTCTCCAATGCCATCATGATCAATTTATCCTCTCTTATATGGGGGTAGAAGAAAATTACCTTAAAAATCCTCTCGCCACCTAACACATCGACACTCCTCAATGAATCTACCATCAATGTTAACATATAAACTCTATAGGATCTTGACATATTTAAATTTTGTCAATACTTAGATTCACAAGAATTAGAAGACTTCACCACCTTCCTCTATAAAAATATTCAATATTTTGCATGCTTGTATAACAACATGCTTGGTATTGACCCTAACATCATCATTCATAATATCATCACCTATACCAATGCTAAGCCAATAAAAAAAAGGTTACGCAGAATGCACCCTCACTTGGCTCTTCTCATCAAATTAGAGTTACAATGTCTCCTTTATGCTAATTTCATCATACCCATTGATTATCCATTGTGGATCTCTAATATCATACCCATTACCAAGGCATCTAGAAAGTTACATATTTGCATGGAATTATGAGACCTCAATCTTACTTGTCCTAAAGATGAATTTCCTCTTCTAAACATCAATTAGCTTGTCAAACTCACCATTGGCTATGAAATACTTTCCTTTATGGATGATTTCTCTGGATACAATCAAATCCCGTTGCTACTAAAGAACAAGACAAAACCTCCTTCATTACTCCATGGGTGACCGTTTACTACCATCTCACGCCCATTAGACTTAAAAACAAAAGGGCCACTTATTAACATGCAATTACATATATTTTCCATGACCTTATCCAAAAAATCATAGAAGAATATTTTGATGACCTCTAAGGAAAATTAAAAAGCAACGAGAGGGGCCATCTTGTTTTCCTAGGACACCATATTTTCTTGAATCATCCAATATTTCCTTCATCTTCACCCTATAAAGTGTGTATTCAGTATCCTCACTAGGAAACTTATAGGGTTCATCATTTCTATCAGGGTCATAGAAGTAGACCCCACTAAGATAAAATCCATCATAGAGATGCCCCCTCCATCAAACCTCAAATATCTTCACATCATTCAAGGTATATTTGAATCAGCCTTTCCATCATCTCCTTCATAAGGATATCCACTTTAAGTGGAATAAAAATTGTCAAAATTCCTTCTATGATATCAAACAACACCTCTTATCATCACCTATGCTTACACCTCTACATGAGAGGGATCTGTTCTACCTCTACATATCATCCACTGATCATGGTTTGGGTGTTATTCTTTCTCATCGAGATGAAAATGTCATGAAAAGGATATCTATTATATAAGTTGCACTCTCCATGACTACAAGACTCATTATACCAAAGCCGATAAGTTGTCTTGTGCCTTATACTTCACAACTTCCAAAATCCGTCATTATCTACTTAACCATAAAAATTATGTTATCACCAACTTCAATCCCCTTAAAACTATACACTCCAAACCATATAATAGTGAACATATCACTCGGTGGCTCATGTTCATGACCGAGTTTGACCTTGAAATCATATCAAAACAATATTTTCAAGGACAAGCCATCACCGACTAGCTCATTGAAGATCCTCTTTCTGATAAACAACTACTAAATGAACAATTTCCTGATGAATACATCAAAACCATCAATCATGAATACACTCCCATCAAAATGAAACTTTTCATTTGATGGATCTAAGTGTCAGCAGGGGGAGGTGTTGGTAATGTTATCAAAATTCCTTGGGGTACTCCTATCCCATTATATTTCAAATTAAATTTTGAATTTACTAATAACATGGTTGAATATTAAATTCTTATCAGGGGTCTCTAAACCACTATCATGCTCAGTGTTCAAATCTTGGAAATGTATGGAGCTCATCTCTTGTCATCAATCATATCAAAGGAATTTATCAATGTAAAAATGATATTATACAAATATATAAAACCATTGTTGAATTCCTCTTAGAATCCTTCCTTCATTACACCATCCAAATAGTTCCCTGATCTTTTAATAAATTTGCAGACACCACGGATTCTCTTGCATCACTCATCCCTCTATCAACTAATGATTCCAAACTAGTTTTCTTTATGCATAGACTCAATCAACCATCGCATAACAATGAACTTCCATCTATCAACCTCATCAAAGATAAAAAAAAACCTCTAGTATACCCAAACATTTGACTATCTCTCAGAATCTAAAACCCCCGATCTATCTAAGAATGCTAAGTGATATTTTCTTGAATGCGCTACCCGATATGTCATCATAGGTGGTGTTCTATACAAATGTGGGTTTGATGGTATTTTATTATAATGTATAAAATCCCATGAATCCACTAAAGCTATCTTAGAAGTCCATGATGGCATATGTGGTGGACACTTTAATGGTATGGTTTTCACTAAACATGTTCTACGGATGGGATATTATTGGCCTACTCTAAATCAATATTGTTGCGCATATGTCAAAAAAAGTGTTAAATGTCAACAACATTCCACTCTCACTCACATTCCTAGTCAGGATCTACAACCTACTCAAGATCTATGGCCCTTTTCACAATAGGGGCTTGACATCATTTATCTCATTATCCCTCGTTTATCACAAAAAATAATTCTACCATCACAATTACTAAATATTTAACTACAATGGTAGAGGCCATTCCCTTAGTCTCTACTAAAGTGAACAAAATCATCAACTTCATTTATTAACACATCATATGTCGCTTAGAATCTCTCACAAATTAATCAAAAATAATGGAAAATATTGTATGAATAAGGAAGTTAAGAAATTATGTGACACAAGTGATGGAAGGAACGAACAACAAGAGTGGGAGTTTTTGAATTTGGTTTTAGGCAAGAATCTGAGAGGGAGCCTAGTGCAGAGGATCATAGGGAGCATCTGTAGGAGGGAAAGAAAGATGTTTAGTTCACTGCAGAAAGGGATAAAGTGGAGCTAGCTAAGGTCCCCTCTGTCACATGGGTGAGGCATGTGGTAGGTCAACTAGTCAAACTAGTACATTCCATTAATCTCTCCCATGTTTATAATGAAAAAGGTGTTTTCTTTAAAATACTAGATTTTCTAGCCAATCGTGTTCAGTCTTCTATGTGTAATACCATTCTGGCAAAGATTCTTGGTAGTAGACCCAATATTGAAGACTTCAAGAAATGGGCAAATAATAAATGGATTCCCAAGGGGGTGATGGATGTAGTGGCTTATGTTAATGCCTTTTGGTGATTTTTCTATCTCTGGAGGAGGAATTCTTAAGGATTCTTGTAGGGGGCTTGGTTCATGGGTCGTGTTGTGGTTTTGGTTCAAAAGTGGGTGTCAAGTTTCAATCCTTTGGATACTATCATTAAAGAATATCCTATATGGGTCTGGTTACCTAGCATTCCTTTGGAATATTGGGACTCGAATATCCTTCATGGGATAGCTAAGGCCATTGGTGCCTTGGTCATTATTTATTTGGTTACCTATGCTATAATAAGGCTTCTTTTTCATGTTTTGTGTAAATGTCACTTCTAAAACACCTTTACCAAGAAGCATTGAGATCAAAGCACCATGGGGTAGTCACACCCAAAATATCGACTATGATTTTTCTCCTTTTATGTGTTTTTCCTACTTTAAAGTAAGACACAATATCAAATCTTGTCCCAAATCTAAAGAGGAAGCTGATTATTAAATATCATGTTAAGAAGACTAAGAATAAGGAGGATCTGAAGGGAAAGGGAACAATACAGTTAAATGGTAGTGGACCGTCGAAGGTCAATCCTAAATGGAGATAGTTAGAAAAGCCCAAGAAACTCACTCCAGAAGCATAGGTCAAGATAGTTGTTGGGAATGGCAGGATAAGGTCAGAAATAGTGAGAAAACCCAAGAACATGGGAATAATGAGGATATAGTGTTTTTTGAATATTTTCAAGAGGATAATATAGTAAATTCAATAGTCCTAGACTCTTTACATGTAATTTTCTTTGCTCAGAGACCAAAGGAAGCTCTATTGGTGAGAAATATGTATCAAATGTTAGATGTAAATCTAGAGGATATCTATACTATTGTGGAGGATGCACAACAGGGAAAGGAGCTTGATGAAGAAATTGTAAAAGAATTTACTAATGTAAGTAAGAAGGTGGATGATGTGGTCAAAGACAATGCTTTTATGGTGAGCTCAAATTTTATCATCCCTAACTCTAGGCCATCCCTTAACCAGATTACAACACCAAAAACCAGATCTAAGGAGGATGTAGGAGAAAACAAGGCATCCCTAGGATGGCCTTTGGAGAAGGAAAAAAGGATAAAGTGACAAAGAAAGATATCATGGAAGGTCTCCAAAAACCATTAGTGTTGGGTAAGAAATCCTCTTATCATAAATTATTTGCATCTCTTGGAACATTAGGGGCCTAAATCATCCAGTAAGCATAGGATTTTGAGGGATTTAAAAGAGAAAAAGAAACTAGATGTGTTAATGTTACAAGAAACTAAGATGAATGACATGAGGATGAAGGATTTTCAGGATTATTTTTTGAAATATTTTGGATTTCATTGTCAACCTCACTCTTTGCTAGAGCCTTAAGAGGTTTGTAGTGCATGTGGAAAAATGATAAACTATAAGGATTTCCTCTCATCAATAGTCAAAACCATTTAGCTATTTGTTTTACTGAAGTCAAATCTAGAAATAAATTTATCCTATCAAATGTCTATGCTCCCAATACCTCTGTGGGAAGAAGGGAGCTATGGGAGAAAATGAACACTTTCAGAAGAATGTTTAAAGATTTAAATTGGATTATTGGTGGAGACTTTAATACGCCTCTCATCCCTTATGAGAAGAAAGGGGGTATTAATGTCTTCACAAAAAGTATGGAGGACTTGGGTAATTTCATGGGTTGGAATGCCTTAATTGATCTGAATATTAGTGGCTCTAAATTCACTTGGTCCAATAGGAGAGAGGGGGATAATCTTATTCAAATAATATTGGACTATTTTTTTGTCAATACTCAGTGGATTCAACAACAACATTACACTCTCTCCACCCTTCCTAGGATTGGGTCGGATCATAATCCGTTAATCCTCAAAACTAATGTTAGAGCTCACATGGTTGGTCATCCCTTTAGGTTTGAAAAGATGTGGACTACTCACCTTGATTTGGAATAGAGACTTTAGGAATGGTGGAACATTGAAGTGAGAGGTAACAGTATGTTCAAGGTGACCACCAAGCTCAAAAATATCAAAGTTAATCTGGAATAAGGAAATTTTTGGAAACATTTTCCTTCAAAAAAATAATACTAGAGGATCTTAGGATTCTTGAAGAAAACATGGAACATGGATGGTGGAGCCTTGAGGAAAATCCCAAAAAAAATATCCTTCTTCAGACTACCACAATATCCTGCATCAGGAAGAGGTTTACTAGAAGCAACAATCGATAATCGTATGGCTTAAGGAGGGGGATTGGAAAACAAAAATTTTCATATCTTTTCTATTATTAAAGATAATAAAATGTGTATTCATGATCAAGAGAGCAAGAAAGATAATGGGATATTACTAATGATGATAGTGATATTGTTTCTACCATTTTTCCTTCTTCAAAACCTTTTTCTTTGAGGATCTTCTTAGTGATGAATTTACTAAGGAAGACATCCTTAACCTTTTTGAAATTGCTATTAGTCTTGAAGAAAATTAGGAAATAATTTTTATCCCCGATGAAGAGGAGATCAATGCTATTTTGGACACTATGGAAGGTGATAAAAGTCTTGGTTAGGATGGATTTATGGATTTTTTCTTCCAACTCTATTGGGATATTGTTAAGACTGATGTGGTTTCTATTGTTCAATAATTTTATTGATCGGGATGCTTATTAAGCAGATTAATATAATTTTATTTCCCTCTTACCTAAAAACCTAGTCTAAGGATTTGGGGACTTTAGACCAATTAGTTTATGCAATACCATGTACAATCTCATCTCTAAAATTATGGCCTTTAGACTTAGGGAGACCCTTGGTAGCTTCATTTCTCCCAACCAAGGGCTTTTGTTGCCTGGTAGACAAATTTTAGATAGTATTATTACAATTCATGAAACTATTCATTCGGTGGAACTTTCTGGAAGGGAAACAATGATTTTGAAGCTGGACATGTAAAAATCATATGATAGAATTTCTTGGAATTTTTGTACTCTCTTCTTTCTAAGTTGGGATATAATCCTCATTTCATTAAAATGATTCAGGCTTGTACTAAGGATCCGAGCTTTTCAGTTATCATAAATGGTAAACCCAATGGTTTTTTCAAAGATGAAAGGGGGATAAGACAAGGAGATCCTTTATCCCCCTTCATATATATAATTGTTGCTAAAAATTTGTGTAGATTATGCCTTAAAGCCCAAAGAGAAGGTCATATGGGGATTAAGGTTCAGGTGTTATAGAAAATCAATTTTTGTAGTATTTTGTCGATGATATGGTCCTTCTGGGTCAATTTTTTATTCAAGAAGCCAAGACTATCAAAGGCATTACTAAGAAGTATGAGAGGGCTACAGGGCATAAAATCAACTTTAGGAAAAGCTATTGTTTCTTCATAAATATGGGAAAGGAACAAAAATTAGATTGGCTACCATCCTAGATTATAATATCAAAATCCTTCCTGATTCCTATTTGGAAATGCCTCTTTATGGGAGTAAAACTTGATGAAGGAGTGTGGAATCTTCTCTTAGAGATATTTCATAAGAAGTTTTCCTCTTGGAAAGGCTCCCTTATCTCTTAAGCTAGGAAGGCTGAGCTTCTTCAAGGTATTCTACAAGGTAATCATATGTTTATAATGTCCATCTTTATTCTTCCAAGAAGAGTCAAGAAGGCTAGTGAAGGGATTCAGAAAAGGTTCTTATGGACTGGATCTAAGGATAAAAATAGAATCCCTCTAGTTGTATGGGACAAGATTACCCAACCCAAGGATAAAGGTGGGTTGGGTCTTAAGAATATTTAGTTTATGAATCATGCCCTCATTGTTAAGGTTGGGTGTCGGCTTCATAAAGAAGTTGGTATCTAGGTGACTATTCGAAAGTGAAATATTTGCTGCCCTTTGGTGGAATGTTTTATTTTTTCATTGATTTGGTGCTTCCGAGAGGTTCTATTTTTCTGGAATAACCTATGTCAAACTAGGAAATTTCTTATCAAAGGGTACAAATGGAACCTTGGAGATGGCTCTAAAATAAAATTCTGGGAGGACCCTTGGGTGGAGGATGTTACCTAAATTTGAGAAATCCTTGGAGGGAACTTTGGCATTTCTACTCTGATGAGAAAGGAGATCTTGTGTGTAATTATTGGGATGAGGAACACATATGGTCCCCTATCCTTCCCCCTCCTTTCTTTCATGGGGATATCCAACCTTTTCATGAGTTAAATAGAAAACTAAGGGATCTTCATATCCCTCCTAATAGTGTCAAGGATGAGCTTGTTTGGAGACTCACTGATACTGGGGATTATGAGGTTAAATCCGAATATTTGAAAAAATTTGACCATATGGATTCAAATGTTATTTGGAGGAAGGTTTGGAACAAAAATCTTATCCCTAAGATCAATTTTTTTTCGGGAAGTCATCAAAGGTAAGATCCTTACTATTGACTATCTAAGAAGGAAGGGAATGATCATTATTAACAGATGTGGGCTATGTAATGACAATGAAGAAACTATAGGCATTTATTTATGGAATGCCCTTTCTCTTTTCAATTTTTTGTTTTGATCCTAGGTATCTTCAATGTGCAGCTGGGTCCTCCTTGGTGATGTGGCTCTCTTACTAAAAAGTGGAACTTAAATTTTAGAATGACATGGTTAAAAAATGTGGAAGATGGCCTTGCCTCACATCTTTTGGGGAATATAGATTGAATGTAATAACAAGATTTTAAAGAAAATATGGTTAGCTCAAGCAGAGTTTCCGATAAAGAGTTACATGCTCTTAAGGATAACTCAGGATCCTTAAATCCAAATAGGTCAAAGTGTGCCCAAAGTGGGAGATGAATGTTCTTAGGAACTTAGAGGTTGAATCCTCCTTCACCATTAAGGAAAACTAAAATGTATTGTCAAATGGATCAAACCACTGGATGGAAGCTTCAAGCTAAACTTTGATGGGTCAGCTCATGTGATTGAAAAAGTGGCTAGAGGAGGGGGTATTTTTCATGACCATAAAGGTATTTTCATTAGTGCCTATGTGGGGCCTATAGGAAACCAATCAAACAATGTAGTGGAGGCCAGAGCCATGCTTTGGGGAGTTAGGCTTTGTCACGACATAGGATTAAAAAATATGATTATTGAGGGTGACTTAGATGTGTCATTAATGATCTCAAGCACAATAGAAAGTGTGGTTGGAAACTTAATAATTTGATTATGGAGGCATGTTCCATCCTTGCTTCATTTGATCAAGTGGTCATTCAACACTCTTATCGTGTGGGAACAAAATGAAAGATGTGTTGGTTGATAAAGGTATGACCATGGTGGATTTGGAGATGTGGATTGGGACACATACTCCTTGGAGTTAGGTGAATAAGATCATTAATGATGATGTAATGTAGGAAGAAGGAATTTGATGACAACTCTAGTTCGCATGGTCAAGATTACGGTAGGATTTTCATTTTTTGGAAAACTAACCTTATCAATTTCACTTTTTTTCTTGATTCAGTGTCTGTCTTGGCTTTGAAAAGGTGTTATAGGGTGATAACAGAGCCCACTAACTTTTCTCCATCTCAAAAATGACATGGGTCTATGGAAATTGTTGCATAAAGGGGGTTTTACTAAATTCATTCAAAGGCTCAAAGGTAATGACCCTATCCTATCTGTTGAATTTGTTACTTCCTAGAAGGATGGTAGTTTTTATTTTCATGGGGTTCATATTGATGTCTTGGAGGAAGCAATTTCTGAAGTTACTGGGTTAAAAATGGAGGGCCTCAAAAATTTAAAGACAAAACTAGGAAGAAGCATGAAATTGTGACTTTCTTTGAGGTTGGGAAAACATCATTGCTTATGACGATGGGATTTCCTACACTTGCTTTCCAGATAGGTGGGTGGATGTTTTCATGGTTATCATGAAGTATTTGACCCTTGAAGGGAAATTTCAAAAAAATAACCTATCATCTATCTATTCTCAATCTCTTCCATCAGGATCAATCTATGAGCCTCACTTATTTTCTTTATCGATCATTTCTCTCGACCATCAAGGATTTTAAGAAGGAAAAGATAGATATCCCCCTCCACCAGGGTCTCATCCTCCTCATGGTTCAAAGAGAGGAAAAATGGATATCCAAAGAGGTAAATGGTTATCCCTATTCATCTGGACATTAGTGATCATGATTCAACTGATAAGGAAACCCTAGCCTCTACACTAAAAATTAGAAAAATTATAGAAATAAAAATCATGATTGATCTAGTTTTTAAAATAGTAATATCAAAAATGGATAAGATTATATAAGAATCTAGATGATAATTCCGTTTGCCCACAAAGGGATATAATTTTTTTCCTTTGGTGAGAAATTATGATCTTGGGATGGATTTTATTTTGTATTTTTTGAGTAATATTTTATTTTTATGAGTGGTGGTAGACCATAAAGAAAACACACTTTTTGTTTCTCACCATCAAAAATATTGAAATCAAATAATTTTTTTTTTTTTTGAACTCATTTAAGAGTGGGATGAAATATTTCCATGATAAGTGAAACAAATTGATTCTTAAACGTAGACATAAACATTCACAAAAGTTTCCCCATTAGGTATAAAAGATGATTTTTCATTATGTAAAATCAGTATTTCTACAAAGCTAATAGGATTTCTATGGTACCATTTTTATGACATAGGATACTTTTCGGCATGGTTCAAGTCCACAAAAGACTAAATTTGATGTTTTGAGGAAGTAAAAAATCAAGATGAAATTGATGCACTTACCCAGAGTTAACGTATCATGATTCTGGAGGAATAGATTAACAAAATTAAGAAACAAAAGAGATAGCTCGAGAGTAATATCAAAAAGGGTATTAAGAAGAATATAATCAAAGCAAGGATTTAGAGGGAAGAGTAGGTGGAGACCACCAATGAAACAACCATCAACAAAAAACATTCAAGATGTTGAAAATTTCCATCGACCAAAAACAAGGTCATTATTAAGATTTTATTTAGATTAGGGTAGCTGAGGAAGGAAAATCAAGATGAAATTTATGGTGGTCCGAGCACTAGATCCCATGTAGGGCCACGATGAACTAATCGATGGTCATTATTAAGGTTTTGGCAGGAGGGATGGTGGTTGCACTAGATCCTTTGCTAATTGCATTCCTTTTCTATTTTTTTTTGGTTATTTATCTCTTCCCCTTTGGGGTCAAAACAAAACTTTGTTAATTTTGTAAACTCTTGTAGTTTGGCATGTCTTTGTGGGGGCCTATTTCCAAGTAATTTTGAATCTTCCTTCATGGCCTTGTTTTATTTTTTGTCTTTGAAAAATTTCTCCTCTATGTATGGGTTTTTTTGTTCCCCGTTTAAAACCAATTTTTTTATCTTATCTAAAAAAATTATCGAAAAATTCAATTTATCAAAATAATAATTTAATCAATTTATTACCCATAGTAAAATGGATAAGCTTAAGCTTCTAACAAAACACTTAACAAAATTCTTATGAAAATCATCCCATCAGCCAAGTAGGATGGAATCGACATTTCCAAATCATGATTTCTCTCTAGGATTATTGAACTAGCATCTGTAATACTACATGTGTTATGCCCTTCTCTTTATTTTATGGCTCTAAGGTGGTATTTCCCCTTGAAGTTCAAATCACATCACTGTGTATCCCTTAAAGAATTCATTCCCAATGAGAATTGTCATAAAAAATGTCTAGCATAATTGGAATTGTTAGATGAATGTCTCCTAACATCCCTCTAACACCATCATGTCTATCAAGAGTGCATCAAGTGTGCATATTAAAAACATGTCAAAGAATGTGACATCAATATTAGTGATCTTTTCCTCAAAGAAAATTAAAATGTCACTACTCTAGAAAGGAGTAAACGTGGAAACTTTTCCCTCAACTGGATCAGTCCATATGTTATCACTCACAAGTATGGTTTGAGAGAATATCATCTATCCTCTCTTGATGGTACACCTGAAAAGGAACCTTTGAATTCCTTTCACTTATGGATTTTCTACTATTAACATATAAACCATCATGATGTTAGTCACATCAACAATCACATTCCATCACCAACCTATCATTTTATCATTGTAATTATTTTAAAGCATGTGTTCTATCATCACTATCCTATAATAAAAACCTTAAAGGTGAACACCAAAGATATTTTCATCTCATCTTTCACATGGACACATTCCTCCTTAGTAGGAAACTCATAATCATTACATCTATCGACCTTCTCTACCAACTGAAATCATGTTATGTGATACACTTGTGTAGTATGTGCAAACATCATTTCCCCTCCTTAAGATGGTCTACTAGGCTTACCCTTAGCATGAAAAAAAAATTAAATAATATCTATGGATCTATCCTATAAAAATATAGACTTTCCCCTCAAAGATAAGCTATTAAATCATATTGTCAAAAACATATTGATCCCTCAAAGTACAACGTCCTATCAAAATATAGATCGATCCCTTGAAGGATGGCTATTCAAAATCAAAGTGAAAAAATTATAGACCACTCCCTCAAAGGATGGCTACCCATGTCATTATAAAGGATTCTAACATCTATCAACCTTCAAAAATTCAAAATATCAAAAGCATTCTAGGAAATATTCCTACATCGATCAACTTTCCCATCAAATCAAAATTCCCACATTGATCAATTTGTGTCAAAATAAAAACTATATCCGGGAATGATCTTATGAAATCATTAAAAGGAGAACCTAATATCCTTTAAAAACTACATATATAAACCCTTCCCATATTCTAAGAAGGTATAAAAATTCACTTCCATCTATATCCAAGATCCTACATGTGACTACCTATTGTTACTTATGTGTTAACTTTTGTTACAAGTCCAAACAGAGCATTTCCTTCATTATACATATTACCATCATGTTACATACATATGAGATCTTGTTTACAAACAAACAATTCACATTTTATTTGTAACCATGATTAAGTAAATTTTGACATACATCAAGACCATTATATTTGAAGTCACATCACCATTAACACATCATGATCAATATCTAAACATTATATCCAATCTATCTCAACATCACATCAAATATATCTAATCTATCTCAAACACCACATCAACATCATGACCAACATCTATACATCTAAATATCATGACAACATCATATCTAAAACAACACGTCGAAACTATCTCTAAATAATATCAAACATCATGTCATCATGATCAAAAACCATAAATCTAATCCAACATCATATCATCGACAACATAAAACATCAAAATAAGTCAACAAAACAGTAGTCAAAATCATAATCTCATTGGTGAGAAAAAAATTTGATAGGAAAAATTGGTGGATTTCTCCAATGCTATGAGATTAAGTCCTGCTAATTGAATGGGAATATCCATTATTGTGTGTAAAAAAATACAAAAGTATTGTTGGCCTAGAGGTCGGGGATCTAACAAGTACACTCCACTACACTTGTAGTAAATGTTTGCAATTTCTTGTGAGGAAGGAATTTACTAGGTAGATGGGAAATGGGAGTGGGAAATTAAGAGGGGGATTAATATTGCAAGAAGGAAAACTCAAATTCTTGCAAAGATTAATTAGAGTATATCAACACACATATTTAGAAAGAATAAAAACCTTGTTAATAACACTAAGACAAGATGGAATTATGAACACAAAGTTTCATTTATTCCCTCATCAAGAAAATCATGAAACTCATTTCTTCTTTATTGACATTCTCACAAAGTTGTACAATGAGAGGAATGGAAGAACATATGAGAAGGAGAATAGAGGAAAATATCTCTCTTTTTCTTATCACAAGTAGTTATCTACTCTTGAACATACAAAATTGACAACCCTTAAGAATGGGGAAGTCATTACAATTTATAGACTTTAGAAAGACTCTTCACCTACCCCCCACATGACTTTTCATTTTTCCTTTACAACATGTGACTCTTTGTATTCCTAGGAATATAATTAAATCCCCTTTTATTAATTAAGGGTTACTTATTATAATGTCAACTATAGTCACATTTAAATGAATATGAAAAATGAAAAGTGCAACCCCAATGAATAAATAGAACATAAAGGAGGGGTAAGGGGAGGGAAGAGAGAGAGAAAAGAAGAGAGATAACTAGTTTGATGAATATGATGATATTGATAATTATATTTTGTTTTACGATAGATCTTTTCCAAGCTCAATCAAAAAAATATCCACTCCTTTGAACTCTCTTCTATACTATGCCCTTGCATGTGAAAATTTCTTAGCTGAGGGATATGAAAACAAATAAAGGACTCGATCCAACCATCTAAGATGGCATTGATGTTCTTTCTTTTAGAAAACCAAGAATGATGTTTCTTTGTAATGTTTGATATCATAGCTCTGATCTCCATGAGAGACTCTAGTGTATCCTCATTGAAAGAAAAGGGGTCCCGGATTATTTCTTGACATATTCCTCAAATGGATTCAATAATTCATCCATTGAGGTACTCTCATCAATGATGGGCACTCCAAGCATCTATATCCTATTATTTCCATAATCTTGCATCTTGAAGGCATGTTCCTCATTTTAATCCAACTCATCAAAAGCATGATTCAGAATCTCATATTGGGAGACAAGAGTCCTCACCCATACCTATGACAAATTATCAAATGGAGAATCAAATACTTTTCTTTCTACCAACACCTGAGAATGAGCTTTCCCCATTTCCACAACCAATGGGTACACTTGATCCCAATGTTATTTTTCTTTCTCAATCTCATCCCTCATCATTTGGAATTTGGTGGTAGTCACACACATGTACCTATATAATGAGATCATCTCTAGAAGTAGCACTTTCCCTTTTTCCATGATCTTGTTCACCCATTTGTCACTAGCTCATCCTTGCATGGTGAAACCTTGTATCTTTGAATTGACTATGAATCAAAGTTACTAATGGGAGTAACTTATTTAATTGGAAGAGATGAAGAGGCATTCGAGTCCATGAAATTTTACATGTACGAGGTGAGTGTTCACACATGGTCTTCCAACTAATCAATTTTCTCTTTATACTCTTTATTCCTCATGAGAAGGTGAGTGGAAGACTCCTAGAAAAAATGTGCATCTCCCTCATGGGTTGTTGGGCCTAGGGAAATATTTTTCATATCATAGTTATTCAAGGTCATTTATTTTATGGGATTGATCACATTTTCCCTAAATAATTCCACATACTAGTTTCATAAAGTACCATTGAACATGTGTGAAGTTTCTTGAATCAAATTTCTCTTAATTCCCTTGACCAATGAGGATATAGTTGAGAAATAGGGACTGTCACCTATTGAACTGTATGGGCCTCCTTTGTGATAATTTCTTACATTGAAGAGAACATATCGTTTGTTTTAGGCTCAGCAATTGGCATGACTATTATTTCTGTTGGGGTCAAAAGTTACATTTCGTATAAAGAGGGTCAGTGTGATAGTGAAAGGTGAGAGATTTTGGGGTTTTGATGGGACTAAAAGGTGGTCTTGATCATTCTCCCCAAGATCCATTTCTACCATAAGATCATTTTTTTTTCTTAACTTCTTATGCTACCTTTTGTAGTTAGGGGCTCCTGATTTTACTACCTTGTGCTTGAAACTTTATCTAGAGTAAGTTGATCTTAAAGATTTATCCATGACCTTTGAAGAGGAATGATGAGATGTCTACCTTTTAAGATTGGGGAAATCTCTTGATGTAATGAACTAAACCTTCTTTCTAAACCATTCCTTTGATATTTTGATGAAGACCTCGGTCCTCTCACTTATATCTCCTAATTCGTGATGCTCCATGTCACCTATGGAAGGGATGAGGCCTCTAATACTTGATATTATGTGTTATATTAAATTTTTCCATCATCTTGGATGCCTCATTCATACTAGTAAAAATTGAATCTTTTCATTTTCTTGATGGTCATCCTCATGTAGTCTCATTCCCTAACTTCAAAATCATATATGTAATTCACCCAATATTCTTCGATCTATGGAACATGATATGAATTAGGGAGGTGAAAAGTGTCTGGATCACTTCAGATATTGAAGTCTACCCTTAGGTATATGAATAAAAACTCAAGTAGAAAAGGAAGCTTCTAGGTTTGTAGCATCACTAAAAATTTTGTAAGAGAATATTCCTGAGGGAGATGGGGAAAGAGATGTTCTTCCTCTTTTGGTTCTTGAGCTTACCATGAACATGGGAAATCTTCCTACCTAACTTGAACAACATGATCTTGTCATTGAGAAATCATGGTAGCCTTCAAGGAGAAATATTAAAAAAACAAACTCATATGTAGGAGAAATTATCAAATTATATGAAGTAAGACCTTTTGATAAATTTTTGCGAAGAAAACCTTGAGTGAGGATTTCCTTCTAGTGATCTAATGGAAAACATTGTGAATGCATCATTCACCCTTATGAAATTTTGGTTTCTCTCCTTCAAGATCATTTATGGGTACCTTTAAAATTCCAAATCCTTCTAGGAGATATTATGGGGAAGTTTCAACCCTTTGAATGGCCTTGAGCTCACAAGAGTGTATACCAAGTATGAATTCATTGAAAAATTCTTGGAGACCTTTACCTGGAGAAACTGATGATGTAAGTTGTTGTTGATAATTTTCCCCAAATAAATTCTATGTTTACCCTCAATGATGGTGATTATAAACAAGGCCATCCAATCATGAAAATCTCTCATGGTTTCTTCTCCCATTACCCTACTTAGAATAATGATTGCATCTAATAAGCCTTCATGAAATTCACTCTAAGAGATGGACTTTGACATATGGGAAGGATTTCTTCCTTTCTTCAACCATGAACCTAGTGTCAAAAAGGTAGGATTTTGGACCATTTTGATGATGTAACATCCCTTGTGATGATGGCCATATTATTCCAAGTTGGAATTTAATTAAGTGAAATATTTCCTGTGAGAAAACATTTTGAGGATTGAATTATCTTCTACTCTTATGGTTTTTTGTTCGACTCATAATGATGGGAGCATGCCAACACCAACTCGGAACTTTTAACTAACACTTGATGACCTTTTACTATGTATAACTTTCTTATGTAGACCTTATCCTCCATAGGTTCCCTAGGTCTACCAAGCATCTGATCCTTGAGGTCTTCTAGATCCATGTGAGTAACATCATTATCACCCATGCCCAAGTATTTAGATGAGAGAGCTGAGATGGGCTCGAGACCTACAAAATTGAATTTCATGTTTGATAATGACACCCTTTTGCACTTGAAATGAAGGATTACTATTTTTAGAAAATTTCCCTTTTTCACCCTTCCTCTCTTCTCAATCACCTTGTTCGTTGCCTTGGTTGTTTTCTGATAACATTGTCTTGAGGAAATCTACCTTTCTTGAGAGTTTTCTATTTATAGTAAGTTATCATATAGAGACTTACTATTTTTGAAAGTTCCCTTCCCCACCTTAGATTGTGATGAAACCAACTTCACCTGGGATAGGTTTCTTCTCTGGATCTCAATACAAAAATTCATCTCAATCCGATCACTTGAATGGTAGAAAATGAAAAAATGAAAAACAAGGCACAAAGTCAGGTTTTATTCAGTGTAAAAAAATCTAGGGCATGCATGTATTTACAATCATTGTGTCCTTAAGGTACACATAAAATAATAAAATTGTAGAAAACCCCTTCTCGATCCATTCACCGGGTTTGTGAGATACTAATTTTCCACTTTCGGTACTACGAGTCACTTAGGAAAAATATGGACATGGAGCTTTGAAAAAATGAAAATTTTGTAATATGTTCTCTGTTGTGATCATGAAAACATGGAGGGATGAATGGAGGAATAAAAATCAAGGGAATTTTGGAAAACAATTGATAGAGTTCTGGGGGAATTTTGAGAAAATGGAGGAAGATCTTCAAAAATGTTATCTTTCTGATTTTTGTGCTTTACGGGGGGTGAATTTTTTCCCCTTGTCCCCTTAAAAAAGGATGAAAGGGACACAAAAATGTATCTTATCCCTATGAGGACAAGTGGTAGACATGCATTTGCGTGGAAGGGTGAGGGAGAGGAGCTTATTTTTCACATCGGGAGCCAAGTTTTGATCACGTGAGGAATCATGTGGGAGAAATGGGGTGAATTTTCTTGTTCCCCTTGTACCCTTGAAAAATGGATGAAAGGGACAAAAAATGTGCCTCAACCCTATGGTGTAAATTGTGGGGCATGTGTTGCACAAGGTGAGGGCTAGAAAACTTGAGAAAAGTGCTTACAAAGGATTCACAAGGTCATGTGGTGGGTCCAAGGTCTCAAAAGGGGGAGGGAAGGATTTTTACATCCCATTTTTCTCCTTGGAAAGGGATGAGAGGGAAACAAAAGTACACCTCAACCTCATGTTGATGTGTGGCACTAGAAAATAGACTAAGGAAAGGTGTACCTTCGGAATGACCTTGAAAATGATGTTGTCAGAGCTCTTGGAGGACGTTTTAGGAACTTATTTATATGAATTTTACTAAAAAGTAATTTTTAGAATAATGGATGGGTCTCAATGTCTGATTCATCCTTTACCCCCTCAAAAATGGTCTCATTTCTCGGGATTGCAAGTTATGCCTTCCAAGAATGAGTTGTGGAAAGAAATGCATGGGTCTTGTGAAAAATATGATAATATCACCATATAGGTAATTAAATTATCTTTACATTGATATACCTCCAACTCATTCTGGATATCTCGGAATCATCTTTAGAAGCTCAAGTTCTTTTTTAGACTATAAGCTCCTTTACCTTCAAAACCCCACTTTTTCCGAACTTGCTCCTAAACCTCAAATATTTCCTAAACTTCCTAAATCACTTGAAAAATGTTTTGAAATATTAAATACCACTCCATGATGAATTTGGGTCTTTAAATATGCTCTGAAATATTTACATCTACCTTAGAAAGGCTAAAAATAGTCATTTTTAAGTCCACTTTAAAATTTGCCTTGAGAGATGTTGTCTCGAAAGAAACTTATGAAAGTGTTTTTAGATTTTCAACACATGGGAAGTATATAACCATAGACATGAGAAATAAAATGATTGGGATAGGCTAGACACAAGGGATGAACTGATCTTGGAGAGGGCTCGGAAGGTTTAGAATAAAAAATTTTGACAATAGGGAAAGTGCTCATGTTTTTAAGTTAATTTTTTTCCTTAAAAAAACATGACAATAATTGGCTATCACTTGGGAATCATTCTAGATTAAAAAAGGTGAGGAAAGGGACAGAATGAACTCCAAAATTTCATTTTACAAATTTTACCAGTGTCTTATTAATTGGAATTTACATAGTCATTATAAGCAAAATATGAACTGAAAGGAGCACACACACACGTGTGGAAAAAGGAAACACACAACAGGAAAGTGGAAACACACACCTAAATCACCTATGGTACAATGTGAGGGACAACCCACTTTCATTTCTTGTATAATTTCAAGTAATTCCCACTATGGGGAAACTCCAAATGTGTACCATCTAGATACAATAGATAGAAATAATTATCACCACAAGTTTCTCAAACCTGGAATGGAAAGAGCCACAAGGAATCAAAATTCCCATGACCTTCATTTGGGTTCTCTTAATTTTTCCCATAGCAAGAAAAGGTCTCCAATTTGAAATCCTTGGATTTTTCCTTCTTATCAAATAGCTTTTTCACCTTTAGTTGATGTTATTTTATGATCCCTAACACCTTAAACCTATCTTCCTCAAGATTTTCAAGAAAAAAATTCTCTTGTCAATTGAATAATGATAATGACTATCTTCTACTACCTTGATCAATTAGAGTGTTGGAATTTCAATGGTGATTGAAATCTCTACATCAATCCCATAGAGTAATTGGAATGATGACATACTGATTTATTTCTTAGGATTTATTCTATCTACCCATGGTGCATCGTAGAGCTTCTAGTGTCAATTCCTTTTATTCTCATCAACTAGCTTATAAACTATCATCACAATATTTTTGTTTCTCAACTTATCCCAACCATTCCCTTGTGCAAAATAGTCTTATGCATGAGATAGTGAGATTATATAGCTATAGAAAAATTATGTCAATTATCTAGAGGAAAGTATGTGTCATTGTGAACCACAATCTTCTGAGGTATCCCAAAATGAACAATAATGTTCTCTTTGATGAAATTTCACACCATTTTAGAATTTTCCTATTTGGTTGTGATTGCCCCATTGTTGAAAATTTTCTTTGATCACCACCGACTAAAGAAAAAGTGCAGAAATTTGTGGCCTCCAAAAATTTTTTTTGGCATGCTTCATACTTGGAGACCCATTTTAGAGCATCTATGAATAAGGTAATCTAATAATACCTACCATGGATAATTTTGTGAGTTTTCACCATTATAGAGAAATGCATATTACATGCCTAATCATGATATAATTTTAGAAAATGTTCTTATTGATATTTGTCTACACACTTTAGGAAGCATCCATCAAGTCCCCTCTTGTACAACACATTATTCCAAAGGACATGCTTGACTAACTTAAGCTTGAGGTTTGTTCTTTGTTTGTAGTCAATGTGAGTAGGAAACTCACCGTGAGTCAAAAATTAGGAAATTTTGGCATACCACTCACTTTTGTATTTACAAAATGGACTTGAAGCAAGTCCTTACTTATACATTCATAGCACTAACATTCTTTTGTATCATTTCCTATCAAAAGTGCTTCATCTTTCAGTAATTAATTAGCACTGACCCATTTTTTCTAACTAGATTTGAAGGTCTTATCTCCAAGTCCTACTCTTGAATTTTTCCACCCAATTGTGCCTCTTGGTTATTTGATATTGTTGGGTAAGGATTGGCTTAATAGTAGATTCTTAGACCATTACCATAATGTGGTAGTTAAGAATGTAGAATCTAAATTTCTTTACTTTGACTTTGACTACAACCTAGGCATGTTTCTCATAGTTGGTTTTACCTCAACTAATTTTTTCTTCATAAGATAGTCCATTAAAGTGATGAGGATGTTGATTCCTTCTTTATTTTTTGTAACAAGATGGCGATATTGTGTGCTTTGAAGTATAGCAATACAAAATGAATTTTTTATCAAAATTTGGGCATACTAGGGTAGGATCCTTTGCTATTTCTTCTTTGATTGCCTCAAATGACATTTTTCCTTCATTATTCCATGTGAATCTTTCTTTTTCTTCATCATGGTAGCGATATTCTTGGTCAACTCGGTGAAATATGGAATAAATCACCCGAGAACTTTGACTTTTCTGAAGAAGGAATGCACTCCCTTCTTGCTTATTGGTAAGGAAAATTCTTGAATTTATCTTATCCTTTTCAGATCAATATTAGCCCCCTCTTTGTTTGAAATGTGTCAAATGAGTTTCCTTTAGCAATGCCAAAGATAAACTTATTGGGATTTAGAGATATTTCATTTTATCGGCATCCGATGAGCACTTGCTCAAGGTTATTTATGCAATCTCCTCACTTCTTTGAGAAGACCATAAGTTCTACCAGATAAATGACTATAGAGTGCTTAAGATCCTTGAAGGCGAGGTCCATTTCCCTTTGGAAGGTTTCTCCCGCATTGATCAAAACAAAAGCATTTTGTTATAAACAAAAGTGCCCCAAGGTGTTGTGAAGGTTGTTTTAGATTTTTCTTCTTCTTCTACCTCAATCTAGTTATACCTAAAGAAACCATCAAGAAATGAGAGCATCTTTGACCTTCGACCACTTGTAGGATGTGATCCATGATTGGTAGTGGGTAGTTATCCTTCACACAGACCTTATTCAAATTGCATAAGTCTATGCAAATTATTATTCATCCATTCTTATTTTGAACTCAGAAAGTTTTTGATACCCATGTGGAATGGTGGTTAGGGAAGATGATCTTGAAATTCAAAATTTGTAAGAATTCCTCCTTGATGGTATCCGTAATTTTTGGATTATATGGTCATTGTTTTTACCTTAAAGACTTGGCTTTGGGCTTTAGGATAATTTATTGATACATCTCCTTAGGATGGAATGATTTGAGTTCATCATAGGAATATTCCAAAACATCCTAATACTTCCTCAACAATGAGATGAACCTTCTTTTTCTTCAAGTGAGAAACACTTTCAAATTTTCACCATCATGGGTCACTTTGTGGTGCCAATTTTTTTACTAAAATCAACCAGATTGCAAGATGACTCTTTTTCTCTTTCCTTGATGAACCTATCATGATTTTCAAAAAAATCCTCTAGTAATGTAAGACCTTTCAAGATCTTGTTTCCTTAAAATTTGATAACACCATCTGAATCAAATCCATCTATTCCTTCTTTGTCTTCCTCCACCATTGACTCTAGATTTGGATTGTCACTTCCCTCATAGAAGAGACTACTTAATTTGTCTCTTTTCTCCAAGAAATAGAGGAGTTGACTCTTGTCATTGAATAATTTTCAATGATTTGCATTTCTGGCACACTTTTTCGTCTAATAACATTTTTGACAGTCACTTTTTCCTTATTGAAGGATGGGTGTGGAGTCATCAAAGAAGATGAGACTATAAGGGAGTCAAAAAAATTTGTTTTTATTGAGAGGAATAACTTGAATGGAGAAAGCATTGAAAGATTCAATATAGTCCAAAACTTGATTCTGTAGTGCTTGAGTCTCGGATTCTTGACCTGATATTTGATTTCTCACTTGTTTGATAATTATTTCAGTTTCACTGAGGAATTTGAGTTTCTTGATGCCCATGGATTTGTCAACATCCATTTTGAGGAGAAAAGAATCATCCTCTATAGTATTTTTGGTGTTCTCAAATTGTAACTTGTATGCAAATGGAAAGAACTTTCCCGAGGGAGAGGTCGGGAAAATTCTAGCTCTAGCAGACCCTACACTAGAATGGATTTCATCAAATTCCATGATCCAAAATTGATCTTCTTTGTCTTAGAGGAATATTATTATCTCTTTTTGATGTGAAGAATTAGTTACCTAGCCCACTATCTTGAAACAATATGTCAACTTTTTGATTTCACCCTTCACTAGAATGTTTGCAGAGGACCAATCCATTTTTATAGTGTCGTCCAAGTCTTTGTAGAAGCTTCTTCTCAGCAACATGCTGAAGGATGCTTGGATATCCACCACTAATATTGTGAGGAAAACTTTCTTTTCTAGGAATTATGCGAGGGATACTTGAGTGTATTTGATCCTTCCCACAAGTGGCACCTCTTTAGACTCCATATAGAGTAACAAGAGCTAGTTTCTCATGTCAAGCTAATTCTTAGGGAAATATAATTTTTATGGGAATTACATTATTTGAGGCACCTGAGTCTATAATGAAATTACCACTGGATTATAATGGTTTTTATGTACTCAATACCAAAAAAATTATGTAGGAGGTGTGGGTGATGTTGGAAATAGACCCTTAGAATTGGTATTTTTAGTGTTGGGATTTGAGCTACTAACCTTGATATAATTGATGAGCATCTCAAATTGTTTAGGGTGTGTTTGTAAAAATCATACTTGGAAATATGAAATTTCTATTTATTCACATGTTTGATGATATTGAACAGAGTTGAGGCTGATGAACTTGATGTTTCTTGGGAAAGTGGAAGTTTTATAAGGTAGAGGCAGTGCTACTTTGGAATCTTGTGCACTTTTGTTGATGGAGTAGCAGGTTGGGGAGGAGTGGTTGATATTGATTGAGAATTAGGTTATTTTATAAGATTATTCTTAGGTGAAGGGTTAGCCTTAAGGGAATAATTAGAGCTAGGGGAAACACCAAGTGACTTGTCACAAAGGCTTGATTATTTCTTACTATTGGGTCTAGTTAATATTTTTCTTGATTCCATTGATGATGGGAGTGGTGATCCTCTATTAATTATCTTGTTCTATGGAGTTACCACCGAGGATCATCGTTCTTTTTTTTTTTCCAAAACTACGGATGAATAATCTCCTTTTGATATTGGGAGTGAGTAAACACCATGAATGAGAAGCTTAATTCTTCTTCATTGTCATCATAATCTCCTAAATAATACTAGAGGAAACCAATGTCATAATCCTCTT
The DNA here is from genome assembly GCA_018340775.1 of Taxus wallichiana var. yunnanensis. NCBI lineage: Eukaryota > Viridiplantae > Streptophyta > Pinopsida > Cupressales > Taxaceae > Taxus > Taxus wallichiana. The sequence continues at coordinate 3,423,290 of CM031237.1, forward strand.
CAACTTATTTTATTTTGAGAATGATGTCATCCTCATTTCCATCTTATGGTTCCTCCACTTATTCTTCATTCTCTTCTCGCATCACAAGTTGCATTAATCGGTGAGGCCTCGAGGGAAAGTCTGTGGGGAGGTGGATCAATATTTTTCCTCTTTTGGAGATTCGTCTTGTTTGGAAAATTTCTCAAGGTCCTTTGTGTGATTTATTTCTTGAGTGCAATTACATTGATTCCCAATTTCTATACTAGGGGGTTTGTAGAGATGGAACAAGAAGATTGACCTTTTTACTTTCCATTTAGATTCTTAACCTTGCCAAATAAAATTAGTTCATCTTATATCTCAATGGAATAATATTAATCTTCTTTTAGAGTCCTAGGTAGGTACCTTTTGAGAAAGAATCCAACCTTATGTAGCTAATCATATATGAAGAACCTATTTAAATTATCATTAGAGGGCATAGCTTTGAGAGGTGTCCTCTTGACCAACATATTGTATCGGGCTATAAAATCCCTCATAGTCTCATTGGATTCCTTTTTCATTTTTTACTAGTTTCACTAAGAGGTCTTAGTAGTCCTTAGTGGATTTGAATCTTTCCTTAAAAATAGTTTTTATATCATCATGCAATGGGTGATGGATCTAGTCGGTAGGAGGTAAAACCATTTTTCTACCTTGTTTTACAGGGATTCCATGAATAACCTGACTGACACATATTCATGCTCCACTCCTAGTATACCATATGTAGTGATGAAATCTGCCACATGCTCTTCTAGGAGCTGTGAACCATCTCCTCTAAACTTGGGAAAGCTTTTCTCACACTTCATGTCATCTCATGAATAGGATGAGGGAGGGAAAGTGGACCAATGTTTCTCCCCATTATATAATTAGTTGAGGTCTCTCTTTTTCACCAATTATTTCTTATATTTCTTCTTTAGCCTCCACTTATAATTATGCTCTTGCTCTTTCTTCTACTTCTACTTATGATCCTACTCTTTCTTCAGCTTCAGCTTCTACTTCAACAAAGTATTCAAAATATTCATCGAGGTTTATAAACTCTATGTCTAACGGATTGGCACCACTTGGACCACCGATGAGAGGAGTATCAATATGAGATGAGTGTCTTGAATTTATAACTTGTTTTTTTGCCTTTGGAGTTCTTCAAAGATAGGTTTGATATTTCCACTTTGTCTTTCAAACCTAGTGTATCTACGATCACCAACTTATAGACTTTGGATTGACTTAAGATCTCCTTTTTTAAACTAGGGATTATTTTTCTCTTTCCAAATCTTCAACATGTTTCTCTTCAACATCCAACACTCTTGTAGCTATGAAGTATTGTGCAAAGTATTCTTTGTTATACCAAATACCTTCCCTCAAGTTAGATATGGTATCTTCTTGGATATGGATTAGTAGTTTAGGTCTCGGATTAGAGGCTTACAGGAATAGTCATTGGTTTGGGGCATAAGGCTCTGTGACTTTTTAAATTACAATTTTTTTCATTTTTGGATATTTGATTTTTTTGTATTTTTGATTTATTTTGGGTGTAGAAGTAGTAAATCTTCCCCATGGTGGGTGCCAAAAAATATTGGCAAGAAAATTTGTCGATAGGGAGAATTGGTGGATTTTTTCCAACTCTTTGAGACTAGGTCCCTCTACTTGAATGGGCAAGCTCCATTTTCATGTGTAAATAAAAATAAAATTTTGTTCTGGTCTATAGGTTAGGAATCAAATAAGAACACTCCACTACACCTATGGAAAATTCTTGCAATTTCTTGCAAGGGAGGAATTTTCTAGGTAGGTGGGAAAATGGGAGTGGGAAATTAGGAGGGGGATTAATGTTTCAAGTAGGAAAACTCATATGCTTATAAAGATTAATATGATCATATCAACACACATAGTTATAAATAATAATAACCTTGCTAATAACAACAAGACAAGATGGAATTATGAACACAAAATTTAACTTATTCCCTCATCAAGAAAATCATGACACTCATTTATTCTTTATTGACATTCTCACAAAGTTTGTGCAAAGTGAGAGGAATGGAAGAACATATGAGAAGGATAATAGAGGAAAATAACTATCTATTTTTCTTATCACAAGTAGTTATCTACTCTTGAACATACAAAATTGACAACCCTTAAGAATGGGGAAACCATAAAAATTATATACTTTAGGAAGAATCTTCACCTACTCCCCACATGAATTTTCATTTTCCTTTACAACATGTGACTCTTCTTATTCATAGGAGTAGAATTAAGTCCTCTTATATTAATTAAGGGTGAATTTACTACAATGTTAACTATAGAGATATTTAAATGAATAGGAAAAAATGAAAACTGTAACCCCTAATGAGGAAATATAACATGGAGGAGGAGATAGGGGAGGGAAGATAGAAAGAAAAAAAGAGAGATAACTATTCAGATGAAGATGATTCTCTTGTTGATTGTGATTCGTAGTGTGATGGATCTTTACCAACCTCAAATGGAAAAAAACCCACTCCTTTGAACTCTCTACTATATCGAGGCTCACTGCAGTGCACCTTTCTCATCTTGAGGTATATGGATAGAAATCAAGGACTCGAACCAACCATCCATGATGGTATTGATGTTATTTCTTTTAGCAAACCAAGACTGATGTTTCTTTGCAATGTTTGATATCATAGCTCTGATCTTGATGAGAGACTCTAGTGTATCCTCATTGAAAGAAAATGGGTCTTGAATTATTTCTTGACATATTCCTCAAATGGATTCAACAATTCATCTCGCTAAGGTAATCTCATCAATGATGGGAACTACAAGCTTCTATATCCTATTTTTGACATCATCCTACATCTTGGAGGCATGTCCCTCATTTGAATCCAACTCTTCCTAATCATGATTCAACATCTCATACTAAGATACAAGAGTCCTCCCCATACCAGTGATATATTATTAGATGGAGAATCAAATATTTTTGTCTACCAACACTAGAGAATGATCTTTCCCCATTTCCATAACCAGTGGGTATGCCTAATCCCAATGATGTTTTTTCTCAATCACATCCCTCATCATTTAGACTTTGGTGGAAGTCATGCACATTTACCTGTATAATGAGATCATCTGTGGAAGCTTAACTTTCTTTTTTTCCAAGAAATTATTCACCCATTTGTCACTAGCTCATCCCTATATGGTGAAACCACGTGTCTTTCCAATGGAATTGAGATCAAAGCTATTGATGGGAGTAATGTCTTCAATTGGAAGATATGAAGATGGATTTAGGTACATTATATTTTGCATGTATGAGGAGAGTGTATACACATGGTCTTCCAAATGATCAATTTTCTCTTGGTACTCTAATTTTTCATGAGAAGGTGAGTGGAAGAATCTTGGAAAATATATGCATCTCCCTCAAGGGTTGTTGGGCCTAGGAAATATTCCTCATCTTTTATTCAGTCGAGGTCATTTTTTCTATGGGCTGTTCACTTTTGTCTGACTACTTTCACATACTAATTTCCTGAAGTACCACTAAAGAGGATCAAAGTTTCTCGAGTGACATTTCTCTTCCTTCCATTAACCAATGAGGATATAGCTGAGAAATATGGTACAATCACCTGTTGGCCTCATTTGTAATCATTTATTACATCAAAGGGAACATCTCATTCATTTTAGGCTCAACAACTATAATGACTATTGTTTCCTTCTTGGGGTGGGAGGTACATATCATGTAGGAGGGTCCGATATGGAAATGAAATGTGAGAATATCTTGGATTACTAAGGGACTGAAAGGTGAACTAGATCATTCTCCCTAAGCTCCATTTCTACAACATGATCATCTGTTGTTCTTACCTTCTTATGAAACCTTTTGTAGTAGGGGTATCATAATTCCACTTCCTTTTGCTTCAAGATTTCTATAGAGTAAGATTTATCCATGACATTTAAAGAGGAATGATGAGATACATGCCTTTGAAGTATGGAAAAATCTCTTGATGTAATGAAGGTAACCTTCTTCTTTCTAAACCATTCCATTGATTGTTTGATGATGAATTCAATTTGATCTCTTATATCTCCCGATTCATGGACACTCTTTGTCACCTATGGAAGGGACAAGACCTTTACTACTTGATATTTTGGGTCATACAAATTTTTCCATCATCTTGGATGCCTTCTTCATACCAGTCAAACTTGAATCTTTTCATTTTCCCAATGGTCATCCTCATGTGGTCTCGTTCCTTGACTTTAAAATCATCTATGTAATTCACCCAATAGTCTTCGATCTCTTGAACATGATATGAATCAGGGAGTTGAAAAGTGTATGGATCACTTCAGATATCAAATTATTCCCTTGGGGTATATGAATACAAATTCAGAGGGGCAAAGGTAGCTTCCAGGTGTGCAACATTACTAACACTTTTGCAAAAGAATATTCTAAGGGGGATGGGGAAATATATGTTCTTCCTATTCTAGTTCTTGATCTTACCACAAACATGAGAAAGCTAACTACATATCTCAAATAACATGATTTTTTAATTGAGATATTGTGGTAGCCTTCGTAGAGAAAGATTGAAAACATATACTTAGATGTAGGAGAAAGTGGCAAATTGATCCTTAAACTTCTACTTTGGAACTCTACGAAATCACACAATTATGTAGTTATAATTTCAAATTTGGAAAATGACAAATTGATTGAAGATTAAGGCTTTAGTGAATGATTATCTAGTGTTATAGATAGAAAATTGTAGAGAATAGGAAATAATTTAAACTCCAAACACCAACAAGTCTATCTGAAACATCCAATGGAGGAAATATTATCGGGAAGGGAAAAACACTCTTTCTTCCCACTTTTATTGGTCCATTATAGACAATTACAGATTAAAAGAAGTAGAAAATGGAGACAACAATATAAACCTCCTATGCTTGTTTTCTATGTTTCTACACCTTTCTCCTACAATTCCACTCCAGCACTAAAGATCTTGCTCACTTGCTCTCATTAAAACATTTTCTCTTTGATCTCTTTGGATCTCTAAATAATGAATTATCTTTATCCTCATTATATTTATAACCTTCTCCCATGTCCTCTGTGCATTGGAGAATGTGAAATGTTGAGCAGGGAAGAGACACAGTTGGAAACTTCAAATTCCCATCCATTCGTTCTCCATTTCTCTTTTCATTTCATAAGTGTCAAGAGTTCCACCCCTAAGCAGACCAATAGTTTCAAGACTACCGCATTAGTTGGGTGGTGGTTGTAGGACCGCCTCCCCTAGAGGGTGGTGGTTCTATAACCACCGCTCTTCACAAAGTGGTGGTTTTTTCTAGAACCTCTGTTTACCTCATTTCCTTCATTTTCTTCAATTCTCCTTCTTGGTGCTAATGGAACTGATGAAGTGGTGTGTTTTATGGATCCCTATGGATCATACCTCCCCATGCTTAGGAGGATTTTGGTCCCATAAAATCTTAGTGGGGGAGTGGTAGAGGAATCAACTCCCTCTCTTACTCCTTCAAGTACCACTGGGTCTGCCTTGGTGTCTTCTCTCATCCAACCTACCAAGACTCCTGTGGATCTCTGGTTTGTTGCTCTAGTGTTACATCCTCCTCTAAGTTTCCTTGAGTACAATCCTCTTTGGAAGGAAACTTTTGTATGTTTCCTTCTTTATCATGTCATGTATAGATAGTGTTAATAGGTGTGAGATCTTGTAACTTCCTATCGTGTGTATATGCATGAAATATGGCCTGAAGGTTTATTTTCTAACCTACTCAAGTATGGTGAAGGTCCCATACTATATTGGTTTAATCCTTTTTGCTTGTCTTTGTCTCTTGAGATGGATTGGTCAAATCCTCTCTATGTATGTTACTACTATAGTCACCATTGTTCCTTATATCTCCTCTTCTCCTTGCTTCCCCATGGTCAGGTCCAGTGAATCAATAGGTAGATATGGTGACTGCATAGTGGAAGTTTTTTTTGCTCCTTGAATGAGTAGTTCTTGTGGTGGCTTCTTCTATAAAAACTAAAAAGTACTATCCAAATTCTCCATCCTTTGGTCATAAATATCCATGCTCTCATGTCCATTTTGATTTTCTTCCAATGAAAGTAAAAAAAAGCAGATGATTTTCTGAATAATTTTGTGTGTTTGTTTGAAATGTACCATAGCCTTATTAGATTTTCTCTGGTGTTCCCAGATGTTGAAACTGACTCCATCCTTGACCCATCTATATCAGTTCTCCCTCCTTGTGAACACAACATCCCTAACATATAAGTAAGGACTTCCAAAGATAACATCAAATGCATCAAGTGGAATGATATCAACCTCTAATACATCAATATATTGGGTATTTATCCCAAACTGAAACTTACACTTTCTTGTAACCTATATTTCTACACCCTTCTTCACCCATCCCAATGGGTATGGATGTGGATGCACATAATTCTCTAGGATAAGTTATTCTATAACCGCATTAGAAATCAAATTTGACTAAGAACTAGAATCTACTAAAGTGTTTACCTTAGTCTTCTTGATTTGGATTCTGATTTGAAAAAATTACTCATCTCTTCTTCTTCTTCTCCCTCATACATGTTAGTGGTCATGCATCCTAGCCTCTCATCTACATCTGAATCATCCTCAATCTCCACCTCTCTTTTGTTTTCATAGCGGCCATGGATTTCTTGGAATCCTTTGTTTAGTGATTTGGGTGTAATTATGGATGCAACTTCCAACATGTGGTGTCAGTATGTCCATTTATATCACAATTCTTACATAAATTCTTAGGATCTTTACAAGTATGCAAAGTAGTAGCGACATGTTTACCTTTCCATTTACCTCTACTACTTGTCTTCCCTTGTTCTTTTTGTTGATCTATTGTTGGTATCCTTTAGATTTTTTCTCCTTGCTTCTTCTCATCATCAATGTAGTATGCTTGTATACAAGCTTCATTAATATCCTTGGACTTCATGGATATTACCTTCCTCTGAAGGTGAGTGTGAAGTCCTCCAAAATACTTGGTCATAATGTCCTCATCCTCCAAGTCCATATTAAGCAACATGGCTTATCTCTAAAATTTTGTAGTGTAGTCTTACATGCTTTGATCGCTTCCCTGTCTAAAGTACTACCACTTAATCATCATGTTAGTATTATGGCCAATAGGATAGAATTTATCTCTAAGAAATTCTTTAAAACCTTTCCAAGTACTGATAATAGGACATTTCTTCTTCTCACAAGTGGCTAGATGGGTTTCCCACCAAACCAGAGCATGACCTTCAATTTTGAGACGTGTAAAGGTAATCCTTTGTGCCTCAGTAATATTATGCACACTAAAATAGACTTATAAATTTTTTAGCCACTTATTAAGACATTTGCATCTATTTTTCCTTCAAAGTTCTTTATTTCCACTTTCATTTCAACTTTAAAAGGTGTATGAGCAGATTTTACCTTCTCACTTACAATTGGCATCTCTTCTTCACACTCTTCCCATTCTTCCTCTTCATGGCTCTTTCGATACCAATTTTTTGGCAGTTCTCAAACCACTGATTCCATGGAATCTTGATTAACCAAAGCCATCTTTTGTAGATTTGAAATCTCTTCTTGTTTTCTATGCAATCTATCCATCATGGTCTCTAGCATCTTGACTCTACGGACCAAGTTCTCTTCCTCCATTTGAGCTCAAATTCTCTATTTCCACTTCTTTGTAGAAATATCTAGCTCACAAGGTAAAATTCTTCACCTTTGGACCTTTTCACTATCATACAAATCACAAGAAAGAATTGAATACCACAATCCTAGATATATAATCAGATCTGATACCAAAATGATCCATAAACTTCTACTTTGGAACTCTACGAAATCACACAATTATGTTGTTCTAATTTCAACTTTGGAAAATGACAGATCAATTGAAAATTAGAGATTTAGTGACTAATTATCTAGTGCTATAGAGAGAAAATTTCATAGAATAAGAAAGAATTCAAACTCCAAACACAAATAATTTTATCTTGGAAACCTCCAATGGAGGAAAATCAGTGAAGAAGGTAAAAACACTCTTTCTTCCCACTTTTATTGGTCCATTATAGATAATTACAGATTACAAGAAGTATAAAATGGAAAAAATAATGTAAACCTCTCCCTTCTTATGCTTTATTTCTCTATTTCTACACCTTTCTCATATAATTCCACTCCAGAATTGAAGATCTTGCTCACTTACTCTCATTAAAACCTTTTCTCTTTAATCTCTTTGTATCTCGAATGATGAATTCTCTTGCTCCTCCTTGTATTTATAACCTTCTCCCATGTCCTCCCATGCACTAGAGAATGGGAAAGGTTAGGGAGGGAAGAGACATAGTCGGGCACTTCAAATTCATGTCCATTCATGCTCCATTTCTATTTTATATTTAGAAGTGCCAGGACCGTCACCCCGGGTAGATCGGGGATGTTTTAGGACCACCTCCTAGCTAGAAGGTGGTTATAGGTCACCACCCTTCTAGGTCGCAACAACTCGCCACTCTTCACATAGAGGTGGTTCTATCTAGAACCTCTATTTACCTCATTTCCTTAATTTTCTTCAATTCTCCTTCTTGGTGCTAATGGAACTGATGAAGTGGTGTGTTTTTTGGATCCCTATGGATCACAAATTTTATGACGTAATACTTATACCTTTTGATAAAATAATCACTTGTGAAAAATAACTTGAGTGAGGATTTAATTCCGGTGATCTAATGGAAGACATCGTGAACTCATCATTCACCCTCATGAAATGTTGGTTTATCTCCTTCAAGATTAGTTGTGGGTATGTTTCAAATTCCAAAGCCTTCTGGGAGATATTATGGGCAAGTGAAACCTCTAAATGACCTCGATATCACAAGAGTGTATACCAAATATGAATTCATTGAAAACCTTTTGGAGAATGGTACCTAGAGCAACTGATGATGCAAGTTGTCACTGATAATTTTCCCCAATCAATTCTCTATTTATCCTTGATGATGGTGAGTATAAACAAGGTCATCCAGTCATGAAAATATTTCATGGTTTTTTCTCACATTACCTTACTCAAAATAATGATCACATCTAAGAAACCTTTGTGAAATTCACTCCAAGAGAGGGACTTTGACATATAAGAAGGCTTTCTTCCTTTCTTCAACTCTGAACTTACTGTGAGGCTCTAAAGGTAGGAATCTATTTTGGACCATTATCCTGATGAAACATCCCTTGTGATGATGACCATATTGTTCCAGGTTGGAATTTGCATTAAGTTATATATTTCCTTAGGAGCGAGCACTACCGCTAGGACTAAGTTATCATCAGCTCTTATGGTTCGTGTGTCTAGTTCATAATGATGGGATCATACGATCAAAAAATCCAAACTTTGAAATGAAATTTTATGGCCACCTACTATGTATAAATTTCTTGTGTAGACCTTATCCTCCACATGTTCCCTAAGTCTACTAAGCATTTGATCCTTGAGGTCTTTCAGATCCATGTGAGTAACATCATTATCACCCATGCCCGAGTATTTAGATGAGAGAGATGATATGGGATCGATACATGCAAACTTGAATTAATGTTTATAATGGCACCCTTTTTCACTTTAAATGAAGGCTTACAATTTTAGAAAAATTTCCCCTTTTCACCCTTTCTCACTTTGGATCACCTTGTCCATTACATTGGTTATTTTCGATAACACTATCTTGAGTAAATCTAATTCTCTTGAGAGTTTTCTATTTATTGTAAGTACTCATATAGAAACTTACTATTTTTTTAAATTTCCCTTCCCCACCTTGGATTGCAATGAAACCAACATCAACGAGATAGGTTTCTTCTCTCGATCTCACATACAAAATTTCATCTCAATTTGATCACTAGAATGGTGGAAAATAAAAAATGAAAACCATGACACAAATTCGAGGTTTATTTTCCATTAAAAATATGGGTCATGCATTTATTTTCAATCACATGTCTTAAAGGAACCTGGAAAAGAAGAACATTGCAAAAACCCCACTCAATCCATTCACCATTTTGTGAGATACGAATTTTCCACTATCCTAGGTATGGAAGTCATTTAGGAAAAAAATTGGACATGGATCTCTGAAAATATGCAAATTTTGTAAGAGATTCTATGGTTAAATCATGAAAATGTGGTGGGAGGTCCACAGGATTAGACGGTTGTGATCCACAACCTAAGAACTCAAGAATCCATAAGTCAAATGAAGGAAGAAAAATGGAGGAAGGAATTCAAGAAAAAAATAGAAGAGTTCCAAGGAGATTTTGAGAAAATGGAGGAAGATCTTCAAAAAGATATCTTTCTATTTTTTTCTTTATGGGTGGAAAATTTTTCTATCACCCTTTCACCCTTGGAAAAGGGATGAAATGGATAAAAATTTACCCTATCCCTATGAGGACAAGTGGAAAACATGCACTTGCATAAGGGTGAGGAGAGGAGCTTATTTTTTAGCGCCTAGAGCCAAGTTTCGATCATATGAGGAACCATGTGAGAGTAGGGGGTCATTTTTACCCCTTGTACCCTTGTAAAAGTGATGAAAGGGAAATGCAAATTTTCCTCAGCCCCATGGTGACAAGTGGTGGTCATGCGTTCCATGGGGCAGGGGCTAAAAAACTTGCAAAAAGTGCTTAAGGAGGCTTCACAACATAATGTGGTGGGTTCAGGAGCTCAAAAGGGGGAGGGAAACATTTTTTATATCCCCTTGGAAAGGTACAAGAGGGAAAAAAATTTCACCTCATCCACATGATGACACGTGGCACCTGGAAAATTTGATTAAGGGCGAAAGGTGTACCTTTGAAAGGACCTTGAAAATGATGTTGTCGAAGCTCCCAAATGCATTTTTAGGAATTTATTTATATGAAATTGAATGAAAAATTAATTTTGAAAAGAATTTTATGGGTCTAAAGGTTGATTAAGTCTAAAATTCCTCAAAATGGACTTATTTCTTAGATTATAAGTTATACTTGCAAGAATGAGGCGTGGAAATAAATTCATGGGTCTTGTAAAAAATATAAGAATACCACCATGTAGGTAATTAAATAATATTTCCATTTATATCTTGTTTGGCTTCCAACTAATTCTGAATCTCTCATAATCATCTTTTGAATCTCAACTTACATTTTTGGATTGTAAGCTCCTCCACCTTCAAAAACACACTTTTTTGAACTTGTTGCTAAACCTCCAAATATTTCCTAAACTTCCCTAAATCACTTGAAAAAATTTCTCATCTCCATAATACAAATCCCTTGTGAAATTTGGTCTTTAACTCTAATCCGAAGGATGTACACCCACCTTAGAGAGGCTAAAAATAGTCATTTCTATGTCCACTTGAAAATCACCTCGAGATACACTCTCTCGAAAGAAACTTATGATCTTGTTTTTATCTTTTCAACACATGGGAAAGGTTATAACCACAAACATGATCACTAAAATGATTAGGATAGGCATAACACAAGGGATGAACTTATCTAGGAGAGTTCCTGAAAGGTTTACAATCAAAAATTTTGACACTAGGGTAAAGTTGTCATTTTTTCAAGTTGAATTTTTCCATTGAAAAAATAAATTGACAACATAATCATATATATATCATATCAATATGAAAATTTACATCATCATGAGTCTCAAAACCCTATGTATCAAAAATATACATCAATATAGGCTTGAAAAAGGGCCACATATATCAAAAATATCATAAGTATTAATTAAAATAGACACCAGTCAACTAGATGCTCCTTGAGCACTAATCCCCTCCTCACCACTGAAACCTCCATCTATTGCCTCTACTAATACCAAATTTATCTAGAATTTTTGGTAGCTATCTCAATTATTGTACTACCTTTAGGTATCACCTATCTCCTCACTTGATATACTACAAAGCGAGGCTCATCGAGTAGCCTCGTTGGACTATCTCCTTGTAATAGCCCAACTCCTCACATAATTACTGGTAGTTAGCCAAGATAACACTACTAGGTGGTCCCATCTGATGACTATCCTAAGCCCTTACTTCATGTAGCTTGGCTCTGAAACAAAATTTCCTATATGTTAAGGGCCTTTCTCAAGACCTCTCACTATTGTCTATACTTGTCCCAGTTAGCTACAGCTTGCGATAACTCTGCCTATACATTAGGAAGCCACTAACTCAATCCATCTCACTCACCAAATAAATTATCTCTCTCTCAAAATGAGTTCATCCACTCATACAACAATATGGTCTTCAGCCTATAAATGCTCTATAATGGCCTCCAATGATGCCTTGTCATCATCACCACCATCATCCTCACCTCTTCCACCCTCACCATCACAACCTACCCCCTAAATAACTTCATCCACATGGTCTTGTACCCATCTATCAATCCTATTAGGTTGAACCTTATACCATGAAGCGTAGGCCTCGATAACCCCAAAATCATCCACTAATATGGGTGTGCCCTAATCATCTACACCCATAACACCCTCCTCATCCGGTATGGTGTGTAAGTTTGTGACAGATAGGAGTGGCATATCAATGTCACCATCCTCACACATGTAGGTTATATCTTCCTCTAGAACATCCTAAATCAATATAAACTATTTCCTAACATGACCAAATCTCATCAAATCTCATCCCCTAGCCATCTACCACTTACCCATGTATCTTATTGGGTGGATATAATCTCACCTTCCTTTCCTTACAACACTAGAAATATAATATAGGGCCATCCATCTCACATCACCATCATGTAATCCCACTAGAGCTATTAATAATGCTCCTCACCTCTTACCGACTTGGCCTCACCCCTATCTCGACCTCCATCAAACAAATCCATTTATCTCATATAAAATTGTTAGGCCTCCCCATGGTATACCCTCGCCAAGCCACCAAAATTTGCTCATAAAAATAACACTATAAAAATAATCCCACATCGATACCAAATCAGCTCCATATCCTCTACGACCACAGATACTTGTAATGCTGGTAATGCATGGGCCCATACAAAGACAATCCTCTACTACATCATGTCTGCGCATACTCCTATTAGCATCCATGAAAACTAAACGCTAATAGATTTAGGAAAGGCATAACACAAATACCAATAATCATCAAAATCATAAGTTACTTCCCCTCTATCTCATAATTGTACAATGTCCCATATGAAAATTCACCTAAAGAAAACTCTACCTCATCTACCTCAACATAAAACAACCACCTCATCACCTTAGGTCTCTATGTCTCATAAATCAAGTATACCTACACCCCATGAAAAGAAAATCTAAAATCATGTGTACTTCCTCCAAGGTGACGGTCATCTCCCCATGAGAAACTTAGAAAGTACATGTAATAGGATCCCATCTCTTTAACAAAGTGAGAAACAAACCTTGTTGTCTGTGGATACACTTGTAATGACACATCACTCCATAACCCACATCCTCTAAGTGCACCCAATAATTATCTCACAAAGAGGCATGTACCTCATATAGAATCACCAAAATCATATCCCGTATAGTCAACTTGTCCTCGCCTACATCCACAACACAAAAACATCCATTACAAAATCACTTAATTAAAATTTCATCAAATTATAACATCAAATAAAATCACACTATATAATCATCTAGTCATTAGAGATTAATTTCTATTCTAATCATTGACATTTCATACCAAGCACAAGCAAATGTTACTAAATCATCGGTGATTCTTGCTACTCAAAAAAATGCCTTGATGCAGCCCAAAATCCCCCAAAAATAAAAACTAACTAAAAACATATAAAAACATCAAAAAGGGGAATTTACTCTCAGGAGTAGGCCTCCTCTATCTTTGGGATCCTCTTGCAACCACCATTATACCTTTTTGCACAAAAATTCTTAATTAGTGCTCTCAATCTCTCAATTCGTGTGGTAAAATGTTTTTTTATTAAGGGAAAATAGTTTTGAAGGGACTATACCGTATACAAAAGGCTCAAAAGCTAAATTTCGTGGAGTGTAGAAGTGGGAGAAACAACCCAGAGAAGGGAAAAACAACCAACCTCAGAGGGCTCATCAGCCAGATAAAACAACATATTAAAAGAAAGGATCCAGTCATACAATGATCCAAAAAACAGTAGAAGAGATCAAAAAGCAAACAATAGATATCTATCATAGAATATCTCCGCCAAAAAACATAGCTCCAGATCCGCCAATATATCAAGAATTTCACATCCAAGAAATAATAAAGACAAAGAACACACATTACTTGATAGCACCATCACAATCTTGGTTTTGATCACTTGTAGCGAGACAAAGAAAGCAATGGTTGTGGCCTGAGAAGGGTCTTTCAGATCCACCTGAGCAATTGCCATATCCCTTTTCTCTTTGGGGCCCCAAATGTCTTCATTAATCCCGCTTAGGCTGCAAACACTATGAACATGTTGTTCAATGAAATTGTAAATACTTTTAAGAGTAGATAGGATGCAGTCATTATGATTTTTACATTTCCCATTCTGCCATCCAAAGACTGTAACTTCTTGAACACTTCAGCAATAACACCCTCCTCATCATCATTTTGTAGTATTCCTTTTCCCTTAGCTTTTTCCATATTTTTGATAACCCTTTTGAGCTCTTGGATTTCCTTTTCCATCCTGCCCACTCTGACCATCAAATCCTCCTCCTTAGGCTCCTCCACTAGTTGGCTGATGTACGGGAGGTTCTCAAAGAAGCTCTAGGTATTTGTGGCTTCTAAGAACCCTCGAGAAGTAGGGATCTTAATTTTCATGCCCTTTCTTTTTTGCTAGTTTGATAGTTTCAATCTTCCTTTAGCAGGTGGGGGAATGGAGGTAGTGTGAGCAGGGGAAGGAATGGAGGAAGAGGGTGGATCAAGATTCACGCAGGGGATAGTTTGAGCAAAAGTGATGATGGATAAGTAGAATTAGCCCTTAATGTAGAGGAACTACCCTAGAATGACTCTCGCACTTAGAACAGATTTCTCCAGTGATTTTAACAAGTAATGAGGGAACTGATGGTTATATTTATGTGAAAGTGCTTAAGAAATATTAAATACTTTTGAGGAATAGTAACAAATCTCCTCAAGAGTTACATACCTAACAACCATCCTGGCGAGCTTAGAAAAAGGCTCAAGAATCGAAGCCAACTTGATGTTACTGTCACTTACTCAAGATTTTCCCCTTCATCCAGGAATTTCTTTGTCTCCACCTCTCTGTCTACCTTCTTATTAAATAATTTGGTGCCATCAAGACTGAGTCCCGTGATCTAGGTGATGAGCTCCTCCGTGATCTCAACCTCTATGTTGTTGTATTTAACAACTCGATTCTTCCATCCTGTGTGAATTTAATAGAAATATCCTGATCAAAACCTTGAATTATTTCTATCAAATTCGCAAGACCCCCAATTTGAAGATAGTTCTAGAGCACAACATCCTCTTTCCACGCTGGATTGTGGGTGGGCTCTGCTTTTGCATATGGCAGACCCCCATTTTCCTAGTGATTCTACTCTCAATGACAAAGATTTTAGCACTATAGCTACTTTAGCTAAAAACTTAGCTTTGTTTTTGAATCTTTCCCTCCGTGATAGAAGATGTAATTATTAGACCATACTTTGTAATTAGTGACCCTTCCTTGGCATTCTCCTATGAAAAAATGATGGCTTTCCAATTCATACAAATCTCATAAATCACATAAATTTTATATGATGTCATCATTCAAGTACTTAATAATCCACTCATTAGCATCAACATTACATTACAGTGATTGGTTTTTCCCTTTTCCCCCATTAGTGATGATTTTCCCGCCATGTAGATCATTGATTATGTCTTTATTAACTTGAATGGGCAGAATGTCCCCCTTAGCCAAGTTTGAAAAGTATTTTTAACTCCAAATTTTTCCAAACCATGTGACCCTATTGCC
This sequence comes from Taxus wallichiana var. yunnanensis, assembly GCA_018340775.1. NCBI lineage: Eukaryota > Viridiplantae > Streptophyta > Pinopsida > Cupressales > Taxaceae > Taxus > Taxus wallichiana. Next base: position 3,439,123 of record CM031237.1, read on the forward strand.
TTCCCAATAGGTGTGAGTGATTTTAACATTTTCAAAACATCTCATATATCAATAGCTTCAACAATAAAATCTCTAATTGACCAGATGGGGTGTTGCTTTTTGTTTAAGAGATTGATAATGTTCATAGAATCACCCTCAATTATAATATTCAGAATATTACAATCCCTAACTAGCCTTATTCCCCATAGAGCAGCAAGAGCTTCATTTAGTAATGATTAGTTTGCCTACCCATTTTGTAGTGAGAAACAAAACAACCTCTTTGATCTCTGATGACTCCTTCACCTCTAGAATCTCCCGGATTTCCTTTTGAGGACCCATCAAAATTTAACTTATGCCAAGCATTGGGAGGCTTAGTCCATCGGATGGTGGTTCTATCCATACCATTGTTATTCTTTTTGAAGACAGTGTCAATATTCCAATCAGTTATAATGTATTCTTCTTTCTCGCGTTTAAAAGTCTATTTTTATGAGGTTTAAATCTAGCAATATTATCCTACATAGAAATGATAATTTGTTCAATTTGTAGATTTTGTTACATACCTTTCTAGTGTTTCTGAAAATGCCATCATTACGAGCCTTCCAAACTCACCACATAGTGTGAGGTAAAACAAGTTGCCACAATCTCTTCACCACACAATGCTTATACGGAGAGTCCCATTGTTCCCAGGCCTGAAGACAAGTAAGGGGAAAGATCCATTTCTGATTAAATTTTGCAAAAACAAGATGCCAAATTTTGGAAGTGTACTCACAATGAAGAAATAAATGTTTTATGTCTTCTACCTCTTTCTGAAACATGCAAAATATATTTGGCATGATGAATCCCTTCTTAATGAGGTTGTCATTAGTCAGAATCTTGCCTTTAATGATGAGCCACGAAAAGTTCACTCTAGGGGTTAGCTCTGGCATCCACAACTTATGCCACTTAATTTCACTTTCAATAGAGGCAAAGAAAGAATTGTATCTTGATTTAACTGAGTATTCCCCATCAAAAGAATCTTTCCAAATGAGTTCATCCTTAAGATTTTGATTACTAATATGGATTAGAGAAAGTTGATTCTGTAAAGATGAAACATCAGACTGTACATTATCCTTCTCCACTTTTAACTGTTTCCATTTTCTTTTGTTTTCATCCACCTCAATATATCCCTGTATTTTGTGTCCATACTTTGTAATTAAGTTGTCTTTAATGTGTCCATAAGAAGAAATCCAATTAAAATCAGTCCATTTATCAGTCTAGAAGTTAATGTCTTGACCATCCCCAAGCTTCCAGCTACACCCCTGAGAGAGAATATGTCTGCTGTGAAGAAGATTGTTCCAGAAAATAGAACCATTCGGAAGAGACTGATCAGAAATAAAGGAAATCTTGCTTTGGTTTGAAAGGTATTTGATCTTAACCAACTCTATCCAAGGCTTGTGTTCTTTTATAAGTCTCCAACCTAACTTTGCAATAAGGGCAGCACTCATATGTTTGATATCTTTGATACCTAACCCCCCAAGCCTCTTTGGTTTACATACCTGCTCCCAAGCCACTAAATGATACCTGAACCTGTCCTCAGTACCATGCCATAAAAAGTGCTTTTGAATCTTTTCAATACTATTCATCACTGCTGCTGGTATGCTGAACATTGACATGATGTAAATAGGTAGGTTTTGAAGCATGCTTTTTATCAATAAGCACTTGCCTGCGCTTGAAAGTAGAGCTCCTTTCCATCCAGCTAGTTTTTTTAAATCTCTTAATAAGATCATTCCAGACCTCATTAGAAATCTTGCTAGTACTTAAAGGTAGACCTAAATAAGTAGTAGGAAGAGAATTAATAGTGCATCCTAGAATATTAGCAATCTTTCTTTGCCTTTCCATAGGAGTATTGAAGAAATATATAGAGATTTTTTCAAAATTAACTTTTTGTGCCCGAGGCTTCTTCTCATAAAATATAAGGACAATTTTGATAGTCTTTTCCTCAATTATTGAGGCCATCAAGAAGCAGAGTATCGCATTCATCGGCAAATTTTTGGTGGGAGGAGACTACATGATGTGCCGAGAAGTTGGAGGAAATCCTTTTATCATGCCAATGCTAATAGCTTTGGAGATAGATCTACTTAAACTCATCTAGCCATTATAATGAATAATAGAGGGGAAATTGGGTCCCCTTGCCAGATTCCTCTATTGCTGGCAAAAAACCAACTGGTTCCCCATTAACAACCACTGAGAATCTAGAAGTAGAAATACAAGAGTGAATGATTTTCCTGAATTTATTTTGAAAACCAAACTTGGATAAGACCTCATCCATGAATCTCTAGGAGACTCTGTCGAAGGCTTTATGCATGTCTAACTTGATAGCCATCCCTGCCTTTTTACTTTTATCCATAGAATGGATTGTTTCATGAACCATGATAATTCCATCTTGAATAATTCTTCCCTGAATGAATCCGCTCTGCTGTTGTGAAATAATCTCCATAAGAATAGGTTGCATTCTAGTGGTAAGAATCTTTGTGAAGATCCGATATATTACATTAACCAAACTGATTGGCCTGAAATATTGAAGTCCTTTGCATCCAACTTCTTTGGAGCAAGCACAATGTGTGTATTATTTAATTCTTTGATAAGATTTCTAGTTCTATAAAACTCATTAACAACTTTCAATAGATCTTCAGAGCATATTTCCCAACATCTTTGGTAGAAGTTTTCCGAAAAACCATCGGGGCCCAGAGCCTTATCCCCTTCTAAAGCAAAACAACCTTTTTCAATTCCTCAATGGTGACAGTTTTGGAAAGACTCTTAAACCTCTCAGCAGGTATTATATTATTAGGAATGGAGTCTAAGAGAAAGGAGGCCGCTTGTTCATTGTAGGAATTATTCTCAGTGAGTAGATTCTTGTAAAATTTGAGGGCTTCTTCTTTGATGTCTTCAGAATCCTTAGTAATGTTCCCATTGTCCTTAGAAACCTCAGTAATTCTGTTACAAGCTCTATGCTTGAGGGCTGTCAAATGAAAAAAATTTGTATTCTTGTCTCCTGCTTTAAGCCAAAGGGCTCTAGACTTCATTCTCCAAAAGGATTCTTCATGGCTATTTATATTATGTAGATCTGAGAGAATTTTTTCCTGCTGATGATCCTCTAGAGTCATACCTTTCAAGGAAACATTAAGTTCAAGCTCTTCCAACTGCTGCTTAAGTTCTTTCTTCTTTTCAAAAATATTTCCAAAAACCTCTTTATTCCAGATTCTAACCTTTTGCTTAACATTTTTCAACTTCTGTAGAAGCCTAAATTGGGCCATCCCTGTGCCTTCCCAATACCACCACTCTTTAATTCTATCCAGAATATCTTCATGCTCGAGCCACATTTTCTCAAATTTGAAATTGTAGTGAAAATTTTGTCCAATTCAAGAAATTTAGGACAATAGGATTATGATCGAGCCCATTCTCGGGAGAGAAGAAAGATGAAAATTATGATCTAAGATCCAATTAGCAAATAAGAGCTCATTTCATGATGCTAACTTTTTGGATCAAGTTCTCCCAAATCTTCTTCGTTAAAGATTGTAAATTGATTACCATGAATCTCTATGTCCATAAGATTAAGAGTCGAAATGAAGCCAACAAACTCTTCCATACCGAGTGAAAATTCATAGCTTCCCCAAACTTTTCTCCTATGAAAGTAACTATCGCCTATTTATATGGTGTGAATTTTTCCACTAAGGAACCACTAGTGATTCCTTCAATCACCAACAATTTACTTAAATGTAGACACAAATATTGCACATTAGATAATATTTAGCACGTCCTTATACTACTATTTAGAAGGTTCTCAAGTGTACAAAGTGCTAATTAATCCCACATTTTTTCCACCTTTTCTTATCTTTTATTTTGTATTTCCACGTATTTCCCGATACCTATCAACCATTTCACGACCTTATAGCCTAAAATATAGCTTCTAAAAATGCAGGGGCTCAGATTGTTATTGGGGCACCCAAGGCACCTAGTCCCATTTGTGGGTGCCCTGATTCTCTATACACAACCTCTTCCTCTTCTTTTTGGGTCACTTCTAGTTGTTGGTCATCCTTATCTTCTTCTCAGTCAACCTTGTTAGGATTAATTACAAAATTAAGCTTGAGAACCCTATAAATATAGAGTTATAATACCATAATGAGGGTCCTAGGTCATTCGTATCTTATCACTACTATCACTCCATCTAGGGTTGTATCCATTACATCACTTACATCCACATAGTACCATTCATTCAAGATAGGATATCTTCTTCACACATACTTCATAGGGGAGGGATTCTATTATATTCCATGCACACATGATACTTACATTTCTATAGCTACTATTTCTTGCTACTTCACAAAGTGTGACTCTCATGAGAGAGAACCTAGGGCATGACATACACACACACACACACCGAACTACATTTGGGTCTGAAATTTAGTGCAGCGCTCAATGATAAGAACACTATTTTAGCGGTTGAGGTTGTCTGACCCATTCATATGCATCTTTCATTTTTCTAGGGTTTGATACTTCTCTTTGCATTATGGGCCATTCTCCAGCTCATCTAATGAATCCATGTGCAACATACGAGAAGTACTCTAAGATACTTAGTGACCATACCAAATTTAGATTATGAGGATTTACAGTTTTTTGAGTGCCCAGATTATAGACCACGGCACCCCTGGGTGCCCAAGTACACCAGTTCATGTGTCATCTTAGATAGTCCAAATCTACCCTTCGTAAGGTCCCTGAGGTTTGTCTACACTTCTAGATTTTATTTCCAGATCTGTGACATTGTGTGATAGTATTTTGTTATCAGCTGAGTCTTTTCCTTACTCTTCTCTTGCACATTAGGGTTTCATTTCATCTAGAATAATTTATTTACATTTATTTCATACTACTTTAGTTCATTTACAATGTTTTATTCCTCCTAACTAGATTAACATTAATACCTAAATACAACCCTTAGGCCATCTAGGTAATTTCATTATTTTTTAATCATTTTGTTGAACCTAACCTCTCTTTTTGCACTTTTTAGGGTCTTGAATCCACACTTTCCACCATGGGTAAGTTTCATAGAAATTCCTCTTCTTCTAAGCCTCTAGTTACTTTGAAATTTGATAGTCATGGCCATGCTTTCACCAACACTCCCACTACTTCTTCTTGTTATATCACTTTTCCTTCCTTTATTGAATTCCATCTTCTGGGATGGATCCTCATGCTATTACGGATTTTATTACCTCCTACTTATGCACTATTAATCAGCTAATTTAGCTCAACTCATTGTCAAAGTCCAAGATCTTTCTCCTGATCCTATCATTCTCTCTCCCACCTTAGACATAAATTACTCTAGCCCTACACTTCCTTCTTCTTCATCCATGATCATGTCTCCACCTTAAAAAACTCCACCTACCCTAGTCCCTATTATTTGCATGGTTGATCTAGTCCCTTCTACTTCTGTTGTTACTTCGACACCATCCACTACACCCACCCCACACTACTCGGTTAATTTTCCTATTCCTCCCTGTCCCCTTTTCTATATGACAATGCCATTCATAACCACTCTTTACATGCTTAGTATTGTTTCTTCCCCACCACTTGACACTACTACTACTATTGTGCCATACCAAGATTTCTCACCACCTCTTGATATCATCTCTCATTCTCGCTACCATCCCCAAAATCCTTAGTATACCAATCATTCACTTGCACTCTCTTCATAAACAATTCCTCTTGGGAGCACATACCACTTGACACCTCATGTCCTACCACCATATGTTCATATGATGGTCTCCATCGACTAGGGTTTCACCTTGATGACCTTCATACTCCTTTGAGTGATCCACATTTATATCATGGTTATGTTATTCTCACTTCCACTTATGGTTTGTGTGTTTTTCACCTTGTGGTTCATCTCACACACCATCCTACTACCTATCCACTTACACTAGGTCAGTCTTGGTTAGATTATATTGGGGGCACCCTTGATTCTGATCATATTGATATCACCTTCCCCATGCCATTCGATACAACTAGTATTTGTAGTAGTTTATTTGCTTTCTATACACCCAACCTTATTGTTTGGTATGCTTAGGGATGCCTATTACCTAATTTTATGGATGAAAAATAATCCATGGTCATGTACATTTTACACATTCATGGTTATCTAGAAGACCTCCCACATAAAATTTCCTATCATGTATCTCGATAAGTCCAAGTATGACTTTGAAACTTCTCTTGATGATCTATCGATTCTCTTTCCCCGCCATTACCTTCATGTGGTCCACCTCCAACTACACCCTCTTTTATATCCACCACTATAGTTGATGAATCTTACCCTAGTCATCCTCCATCTCCCACCCACTTCTTCGACATTATACAATTACTACAAACATAGTGTTAGTCCATGGAGGCAAAAATTGTGTCTCTTTTGCTAAGATCGACCAACTTAAAGATGTCACTAACTCGCATAATCCCACTACTACTACATACCCTACATGATCTTTATCCCTTTCCTCCCCCCTTACTACCCCAATAGTTATACCATTACCTTCACCCCTTATTATTCCTTCCACTACTACACCATAGGACATTCTTAGCCACCTGATTCATCATAAAATCATTGATCTACCATCTAATCACCGTTATCTACCACCTCAACCAATCCACTATCATGATCCATCATTCTGCTGCTACCACCACATTCAAGGGCATCATACTGACTCTTTCCACACATTGAGCCATATTATTAGAGAGCTCTAGTAGTTAGGTCTCCTTTCATTTAACACACACCCTTCTTCTACGCTATGCTCCGCTCACCCGGTTTTCCCACATCATAGGGGTGAACTTGCACTACTTGTGTCTCACCTCAACAACAACCTTTCCTACACTCTTCACTTCCCTCATCCTCACTTTCAGTCCAGCTGCTTGTACATCCTCTCCTCTTTCCCACATAGCTACTACAAGGTTATCTACATTACCTCCTATGCCTCTTCCATCTTCTTTCCAATCACTCCATTCCGTTAGTCCTACACATCGACACATGCCTCATGCTCGGACCACTACAACATACTCTATTACCACTCACCACCTCTCTCTATCCCACATTGGTCATCCTCCTCTTTACAAATGGAATCTCATTGATCTCCCTCACCTACGTACTTTACTACACCATGACGTTAATCCCATATCCACCCTCGCATGCATATAGATTCATTCCCTACACAACACTTATCTCCTATACTGCCATTATTAGAGAATCCTTCTATTCTTTCCTCTCTCATTTATGGGTCGATGGACATCTATCCCTTAACCTTATTGATGATTCTCTTACCTTAATAGCTGAGGGCAATAACCATTAGACACTCCCACCCCATCCTACACTCTCGCATCACTACCTCTCACATTCATACATTTTCATTTCTTCACATATCGACATTCTCATCATATATTATCACACCCTCGTTACCTGATGACGCACCCTAGTGCTTCAGTTCACACTGGACTATTGAGGGATTACCATTACATTGAACCCCACACACTACACTATAAGACCTATACATTTACATTCTATCATCCTACATTATATCTTCATGGCATACACTACACTAGTCATCATTGTATATGAGCCTAGTTTTGCATTCCATCCTCTCATTTTACATTTACACTAGGTCACGTTGTATATGAGTCTAGATTTATCTTTTACCATCACTACATATTATACCTACACCTATTATCATATCTTCCACACTACATATACATACTACACACCCACATTGCATTCATACACCTTACCTATCCTACACGCTACACTAGATTACATTACACATGGGTCTAGTTCCACCTATCATCATTCCATCTGCCATTTTTTACATTATTATCATTGCATTCATACATCTTACCTATTCTACATCCTACACTATATTTCCTTATACTTGGGTCTAGTTTTACCTATCATCATTACACATTCTATTTCTACCTACCCACATATTCCATTACATTCCATACCCATTACACACTCTACATTACATTTCCTACACTACACGTTCACATATCTTGGTCATTTATACTACGTTGTTTTCTACGCACTGCACTCACCACCCTATGACACACTTTAGTTCCTTGGTCCATACTCAACTACGAAATTCACCAATCAAATGGACCTCACCTACATGCGACATATCATCATACCACCATCATTGGACTAGTGACTGACACTCTAGGCTATATCGTCACCCACATGCACCATCACATACTATAGTGGTATAAACCTTAGGTTAAATCACCACTCTTTTCATCACTTCTACATCATCATATTATGTTCTATCATCTGCTATTCTCTCCTCCTATTAAATTTTCTCAATTCCAAATTATTCCATTACATTACCACACCTTCCATCATCTTGTAGTGGTATACACCTTAGGTTAAATCACCACTCCCTTCATCCATTCTACATTGTCCTCTTACATCTAACCATCACCTATTATCATATTTTACATCATTCTATTACCTCATCATTTATCCTACTCATCACTTAGTGGTATACACTTTAGGCTAAATCATCACCCTCGCCTTATTCATCAAATAATGGTCCACGCTTAGTGATACACTACCACCTTCCGTTCTCCATCGTATACTCATTTACACTCCCACTACTTCATCACTCATCTTATATCACATATGTTATAGGCTAAATCTTCACCTTCTTCTTCGATTAGGTAGTGATATACACTTATGACAAAATCATCACTCATCTATTCAACAAGTCATGGTATCTTAGGCTATAGTTTCCTCACACATATTTCCTCATCTCATTCACATTCACTCATCCCATAGTGATATACGCTTAGGGATAAATTATAACTCATCCATTTAACCAAGTCGTGGTATATGCTTAGGCTATAGGGTCCATGCACATCATATTTTCATATGTTGCATTCCCATCCATTCATCTTATAGTGATATACACTTAGGGCTAAATCATCACTCCTTCATTCAACAATTCATGGTATACGCTTTGGCTATAGGGTCCATGTACACCTCTTTACATGTTGCATGTCATCACCATTCCATACACATATTCATCACAACGTGCTAGATATAACCAACACTACTCGACCATTTACCGATGATGCACTCTCTTTTATGGTTCATTCTTGATTACTTGAGGGGAAAAAAATGAACCTCATTACATACACTTCCATTCACTTGGGGGGCACTTTGCTCCTATCATTCCATCTTGCATTCCATTTCATCCATCCAAAACATATTGTATTATCTTGGTGGCATTTACTTTTGCATACTATTGTTTTGCATGCTCACTTTATTATACATGTTAGGTTTCTTTATTATATGTCATTATCATACACACATGTGTGTTCACACCTTTCTCTAGTGTGATCATAGATATAGGAATCTACACATGGCGTGGATGCTTTCTTCTACCCTTCCTATACTGGTCACTAGGGGCATCCACATTTATCCTATCCATGTGTTATTATTTCATTTTGTACTTATCATCTTTTACTACTTACTTCTACATGCTTTGACATATTGGTTATCACTCTAACATGCTAATGGGTGTTCTATGTGCAACACATGTTTTGTAGACTACATGTTTCTATGACTATATATTTTCTTTTACTTATCTCGCATTGTTTTCCATTATATGTGGGATTTTCCCTTTACTTGTGTGCACACTTGATTTTTTTGTGGACATGATGGCCTTGTGTGTCTTGCGACATCATGAGTGATGTCCCTATTTGAAACCCACTTTGTGTAGTCTACTTGTTTCCTTGCATGTTTACACTAATTTTCTTGGTAGTTTTACATTGTCTACATATTTTACACTTGTCTTATTTGCATGCATGTTTTTTCATACTAACACTTGTATTGGCTAGCCATCCCATTTTTGTGTGCACCTTGGTATCTACCAAGCGTTTCCCTTTCCCCATGCAAGGCAGAGTTCTATAGGTCAAAGTGTGGTTGGTCCTCTTTTGGGGCCACATTCTCCTTCCAGGGTCATCACATGTGCCCCCAAAGAGGGGGAGCATCATTGAGGGTTTTTACTAACACAACGTATCTACACTAGTTCACACACAACGAGTGAGTTTAGACCAATCTATGAACTCCATACAGAGTGGCCTCAATAGTACATGGTGTCCTTTGATAATTATATGGAGCGATTATAGGCTTAGGGGTTACAAGTGGGTGTGCCTCTCTACACTTATTTTTCTAATGGTGTCGATCACCAAAAAAAACTAGGACAAGACAAAGATATCTTCCAACATTTTAGCACAAGTGGTTAAAGGTTGGATGATACATCATGGTTTCTCCTTATACTTATTCAACCAGTGGTGGCATGAGATCACCAAAAAACTTGTGACACTACAGATATCCTTCTACACCCTTTTTCTTAGCATGGATAAGGTACACATGTTCTATTTTTCCATTTACACTTTCTATTCTAGCATGTTTTACATTTACGTATTTTACATAACATTTTTACATACATACATATTTGACTACTTGATCATTTTCTCCTTGCAGGTCCATCATATGAGAAAAAAATTCAAATTGGGGGAAACAACAACAACAATAATGATAATGAAAAAAACAACACACCACTATAGGAATTTTCCTTTACTAACTATGTAGATACACTACACACAACAACAGCTACACACATGTTCTACCCTAGGTTCACTCTCATCACTCTGTATAAACTTTTTTATCTTTAGAATCCACGCTCCTCCACATTTTTTTTTTCATTCCACGCTTAATTCTAGTCCATCAACACATCATCTTCCACACTCTACATGGTTATCAGGTATGCATCTCTTTCTACTTTATGTTATCGAGATTTTTTCTCACTAACATAAAGTGGGGAAAATGTAGACACAAATATAGCACATTAGACAATATTTAGCCTAACCTTATATTTCTATTTATAAGGTTCTCAAGTGTACAAAGTAATAATTAATCCCACCTTTTAGAAACCTTTTTCTTATATTTTATTTCATCTTTCCTACATATTTCCCAATACCTATCAGCCCATTTCATGACCTTTCGACATTCTAGCTTGAAATCAGGGTGCCCCAGCTGATCTTAGGGCACCCTAGCAAGTGCACCTAATACCCTTTTGAGTGCCCCATTCTATGCACAACCTCTTCCGCTTATTTTTGGGTCACTTCTAGCTATTGGTCATCATTATCTTCTTCTCATTCAGCGTTTTCAAGATTAATTATGAAATTAAGCTTGAGATCCCTATAAATATAAAATTATAAGACCATAATGATGGTCCTAGGTCATTGCATCTTATCACTACTATCACTCCATCTAGGGTTGTATCCATTACATCACTTGCATCGACATAGTGTCATGCATTCAAGCTAAGATAGCTACATCACACACACTTTATAGGGGTAGGGATTCCATTCTATTCCATACACACATGCTACTTACATTTCTATAGCTATTATTATTTGCTACTTCATAAAGTGTGATTAGTACGAAAGCACCTATGGTATGACATACACACACACACACATAACTACATCGGGTCTCAAATGTAGTACAAAGTGCTTAAAGTGATGAGACCACTACACTTTTTTGGGAGATGAGGTTAGTCCAACCCATTCATAAACACATTTCATTTTTCTATGGTTTGATACTTCTCCTTTGCATTACGGGCCATTCTCCAGTTCATTCGATGAATCCGGTGTGCAGGTGATAGATGAGAAGCAATCAAAGATACTTAACAACCATACAAGATTTAAATTTTGTTAATTTGCAGTGTTTGAGTGCCAGATTACAGACCAAGGCACCCCAGGGTGCCCTAGTACACTCCAAGGTACCCATGTCATATCATATAGTCCATATTTTCCTTTACAGGTCCCTGAGTGTTCATTTGCACTTCCATTTTTTTATATCCACGACACTGTGTGATAGTCTTACGTTATCGCCTAAGTCTTTTCCTTACTATTCTCTTGCACATTAAGGTTTCATTTCATCTAGAATAATTTATTTACATTTATTTCATACTATTTCATTTCATTTACATTGTTTTAGTCCTCCTAACTAGATTAACATTAATACCCTAGATACCCCTTATGTCATCTAGGTAATATCATTATTTTTTTAATCATTAAATCACCATCAATTCACTTCAAATTGTCAAAACAAAGTATTTAACCATCCAAGTCATTTTAATTCAAGATCAAGTCTTCATTCTTAATATTCCTTGAAAAAATTATACATTTTTTGGCCTTAGGACCTTCTAAAAGAAATAAACAAACAATAAATCAAAGTCTTCCCTTACCAAGATCAACCTCATATTTTTTGCAGCTTGAGCACTAGTAAGTCATATATCTATAGGACATGAACCCTTTTATTTCCTATCACTTGACTTCACGGTCTTCTAATTCCACGTTTGTAGTGACATCTTCATGGATAACATACCCAGTAGGGATCATTTCTTGTGATTGTTTCCTATAGATCCTATGTCTATAGGTTGCGGACCACTTAGTTATCCTTTCATTTGACTCCATTGTAGCATAAAATCCACATTTAATGGTAGTCTTGTTTCCATGCCTCATCTTGGGGAAACTCAAATCAAAACACAAATGTCAAATAAAACCTATCTCATTCAGCGAACTCTTTCAAACTTGTGATTATTACACTATGTTACAATCACCCCCCAGTTTGGGGAGGATCACCCATCCAAGCACAAGCCAAACCATCTCAATAATTTTTTTCCAAAGTAGTTTATCCATCACAAACCATTTGACAAAAAGGGGAAAATGTAGACACTAGGTTTTCATCACCCACCTACACCCGTAGATGCACATTAAAATATTTAACCTATCATTCTAACATATACTAAGTCACTATACTCACCCTCGTAAAATCATTTTACCCCACTCATAAATCCTATTTACTTATCTAAACTTACCCTAACCTCCCTAAAACCTCCTAACCACCTATAACCCATCCTAACCCTTTTATCCCAACCATCCAACTCCCTAACCATGTCTAACCTCTTCCCTAACCTTCTACCTTCATCCCCATACCTGAAACCCTTGTTTTGGAAGTGGTTGAAACCACTTCCAAATGGGTTTCTCCACATTTCCCATATTTAGAGATTCCAATTACATTCCCATGATTATAAATAGGACCTTATAGTTCCTATTCTAATGATCTTAAATCTTGAATCTTCAAACTTGTGACCAAAATTATGTCTATCTAGCAATCTCCAAGCCCTACAATGAGACCTTGCCACTCCAGGAAGCCATAACACATTAGTTTGAGTAGTCATACATCCTCAAGACCTTTCTCACATCATCAAACAGTCAACAACTTCATCACCACAAGCTCAACCAGTTCTTGTAAGCATTTCACAACTGTTCTCACATCAAAGGTAAAACCTATTTATTTATTCTTGTTTTCATTTCATTTACACATCGAAACAAGAAAAAAATAATTATTTTAGTCTCTATTTTTAATTAGTTTAGTGTCTTGCCAAAATAATCAATTTTTCCACAAGAATCACCCACGATTCCCTCAATCACTAGTGATTATCACTAATCACCTATAATTATGTCCAATCTAGCCATATTTATTAATCATTACTTTTCATCACCTTTTATTTATCAATTTGGACTTAATATGTCTGTTTGCAAGATGTATTTCCTATAGATGCTTGTTCCAAGCCAATCTCATCTAATCGCAAGCATTTATGATCTCCCAATAGTCCAACCATCATTCATATGGGAGAAGTTCCACATCCTCCACAAGCTCACTTTGTGTGCCATTATATTTTCACCTACCCTCAAAGATATTGAAGAACAGTTTGAGATCCTTGACAAGATCCATGAATCAATCAAGAATATTGGTATGATTACTTTGAAGATCTCCATATTTCTTCCACTATAACCTAGCTACCTTTGAAGTTGAACATGATCTTCCCTTCCATATTGAGTTTTATCTTCCTTATCTTGCATCATCCATATTTTCATTATCTACCTTACTATCTTTATCAATGAAGCTTAATTGTATCAAAATGAGTTGACATCCTTTAAGGAAGTCCTTTGAATCCCTAAATCGGCTTTTTTGAGCATCTCATTATCATATTTATCTAATAGCTTATGTCCAATTGTCTTTGTTTGCAAGTCTCTTCACTCGGCGAAAGGAGAAGTGATTCTTCACTATCTACATCTCTCCATCCTAAAATTGTGACTGTCAACATGGATATCGATAAACCCTATTATTTTAATTCTTAGGTGTAGACACTAAATAAAACACTTTGGGTATCTATCTAGTCCTAATCACATACTACTATTCATATGATTCCTAAGTAAGAAAATTACTAATTAACCGATGTCTTTGGCCACCTTTTCTTTATTTTTGTTGCCTTTGTTGATCTTACACTCTTTCTATCCCATCCTGACTTTTCATACTTCATTATTTCTCACACTATACACCAAGTACCCAGCCAAGATGCCGTTTTAGGAACCCTTGTTCCCTTTGGATGCCCTTGAACTCTTTTTACTTATCTCATATCATTTGGGTCCTTTCTATCTATTTGGACATCGAGGATATTTTTGGTAGTCAGTCATTTCGGGGTTAATTACAAAATTCAAGTAAGGGAGTTATATAAATATAAAGTTGTGTGACCATAATAAGGAACCAAGAACTAAGCATTAGCTATCACCACCTAAGGTTGCATCCAAAGGCATTATCAATAATATTCAAGAATCCATCTAACCTAAACACAAGAGAAAAGAAATCATTTTTTTTCATACACTTCATATGAGGGGAAGTTAATTATTTCATGCACACATTTATTTACATATTTTACATCTATCTACTTGCTCACTATCAAGTGTGATACACACAAGAGCCACCTAGGGAACAATTTATACACACACATACATAGAAATACATTAGGTCTAAGACGTAGTCTAGTGCTTAGTTGTAAGTTCACTTGTTTGAAAAAAGAGGATAGTCTGACCCCTCATTTGTATTATTTTATTTTTGGATTTGATGCACTTTTGATGGTTTTATAGGTAATTTCTTCATTACATGTTTGGGAGAGATATCTATGAACTTGATATGACATACTAGTGATAGGAAGAGAAGGACAACGAATACCTTGTGACCCTCAAAAGTTGGTTTTATGATGTTATGAACTATCATAGGTTCCCAAAGTAGGTCTACCGCACTTGTATGCACTCCTAACCTAGTATGGGTGCCCCAATCCAGCAGATATTGTGGTTACACAATTTTCTAAGGCTTATAGCATGTGACACTTCACTCCTTTTTTATTAGTCATTTACTTTGGCACAACCCAAGATAATTTACAAATCAGCTAAGTATTATATCCATTCATTTACAACTAGGGTTTCATACTTTTTAGATTAATTTTCTTGGGTCAATTTTTGTACTTCATTGCATATATTTAGCATTGTTACATAATTAGTATTATGAATCTATTTGTTTCAATATTTTATTAATCATTTTGGTGAATCTCACTCAATTCGAACCTTCTTCTAGGGTTTACTTCTTATTCATATCACCCATAGTGGTCGCTTTTGGGTCTTTTAAGAATTTTGAATGGTTTCATCCTCCCGTAAGTTTTTTTTTTATTAATCTATGGCTAAGGTTCCTACATCAATGGTGGAAAATAAAAATCATTTTTCCAACTCTCAAAATGTTCCTCTTCATTAAATTGAAACATTTGATAGTGAACACTCATATGATGAGGACATGAATGTTGATCAAGAGTAATTAGATAAGATCACAATTTTTGAAAAGCTTTGTGTGATAATCCTACTCATCTTCTGCATATTCTTAATGCATTGATTTGATAAAAACTCTCGTGATGCTTCTTCCACCCACCTCTTGTCAATTTTTCCTTGGCCTTCATGGCCTCCACTCAACCCCTTCATATTCCTACTTCCATTCCCGCTACTACCACTCCCATCAATTAACCTTATTATTATCATGCACAAATTGGTGCTTCTTCAAATACACATGATTTCAATTCTTTATATCAAGATTTGCAAACTCAAATTTGTCAACTTCAATTAGATACTTCTTGTGCATCTCCATATCTAGATTCTAATTTATTACTTCATACTTCTTTCACATTCACCATATATGCCTACCAATTTCCTCCAAAAATTTTCACTCCTAAATTACCCATTTTTAAAGGCCATAGTGACCCTCAAAACAATATCCAGAGCATTTCATGTGGCATGTCTATATTTTTTCAATGATCATATTATTCTAGATAATCTCTTTCCTCGTAGTCTTTATGATTATGTGATACGTTGGTTCTATGATCTACCTGTCCACTCATAAACATATTTCATGCATCTAACCGATGCTTTTCTCATCTTATTTCTCCATCAATAACATCTCTAAGATCTCATATTCTCAACTCACTCAACTTAAACAAAGATCTAACAAAAATCTTGGATTATGTCTTATGATATAAGAATAACTTAGCTAAGATGTCTAATGTACTCATGGACTCGAACTTTAAGATTTATTTTTCAAGTCTCTTATGGATCCTCTTCAAGAAAGTGTTATCTTTGAAACGTCTCCATCATTCAACCATTTGTGTCACACTCATAGGCTAGAAAGATATGAAAAAAAAATCTTATCTATAGGTAAGCTTAAGTATCAAGAACATGATTCATCTTCTAATGCACTTTGAAAGTAAATCAATTTTAGGAAAACTACTGGTAACCTCTATGAAGCTAAAGAAGTTTTTTATGTTGTCTCTAATACTAACTAGTTTCAATGGTGAATTCCTAAACGTACATATATAAAACTAACTATTTCTCTACATCTTCTCTTACCACAACTTATTGAGATAAATCTTATTATGCTTCCTCCTCCACTCAATTTGGACCCATCTTGTCCTAAAGTTTGTAATTACAATGAAAATTTTAGATGTGACTATCATCAATGTGTTAGAAATGCTACTGAGATCAATGCTTTAAAATTTGCAATATTATTAAAGATATTATTGATAATAATGCGATCAAGATTACAAATCCTAGAGCTTTTGCACCAGTCAATGAAAATCACAAGCTCAATATATTCAACAATCCTCTTCAAAACATGAAAACAAGTGTCAGAATCTTTAGCTAATCATACATATCACCAAAGGCCTCCTTCATCGGGGCCTTTTGAATTTCTATTTTCTCACGATGAGTCATCTCCATCGATCATTAGTTTCTCTAATCATGATTATCATACTACATTCTCTTCTGGTCTCTTTCACATTAGTGATTGTATTGGATCCACTCCTATTAATAACACTATAGTCAATCCATCATTTTGTGTTAGCATATGTTCTATTGCACTTCTTATTTCTATTAGCTTTCCACTCTCACAAATCTCATATTTGATACCTAAATCATACACTTTTGTGAAGATTTCAAGTAACTATCAATTATCTTACCATGTTTGTGGCTTTTCTTGTGGCACCATCATTTAAAGGGCATGACATGCTCTTAGGTATCCCATGGCTCACCAAAATTTATGCCATCACTTCTATAAATCACATTTTCCTAAATTTCATTCACAATAACCAATTTATCATTATCAATGGTGTTTCACCATCTACACCATGGCCATAACCTCCTCTTGAGGTTTTCATTACACTCACTAGAGCATCTAGGTCCCCACAACCTCTCAAATGCACAATGTGCTCCTATATTTCTTGTTCATACATGGCCTACATGGTCTCATTGGCCTACCAATCCATCACATCATTCTAGGTCCACCACTTGAACAACTCCTTCACATTGGTATACATCACCACCTCATTTTGTTTCACATAGGTTTCCATCACCTCCATGTTCTATTTCACATAGATGTCCATCATCTCCATGTTTTTCTTCACATAGGTTTCCATCATCTCTGCATTTTGTTTCACATAGATTTCCATCAACTCCGCATTATCAAGCATCGGTCACATACACATGGGATTCATTTACCCACATAATGTATATCTCATACACCACCAATCTTAGAACATGGTCACATGCCTTCATATATGCAAGCATCAAGTGGAGGACCTTCATCTTTAACTTTCATCAGATAGCATACTCATTGCTACACATATGGGGGCACCATATTTATTCTCTTAACCTCCATTTTTATAGCATTCTCAAGTGTCTTACACACACTACACTTCACATCTAGTATCTCACACACATCTTGATATACTCTTAGTATCGGTATTACTCGATTATGTACTCTTGTGTTATGGTTCAAACTTGTTGTTGAGGGCATAATATACACATGAACCTCACACATCTCATACATTAATCACGTATCTTTCTCACAACCTTTTTACACATCATACACACCACATTTCACACTCAAAGACATTTATGACATATCTTTCTTGTATGTACTTTTACATGTTGCACTCATTACCCTATGATGCACTCTAGTTCTATGGTTCATACTCAACTGCTGAGGGTTTACATCTAAAATAAACCTCACCACACTCACTCACTCACTCACTACGTTATATGCTTTATCAATCATATATTTCTAATGAACAATTCAAACCATTTACCAATGATGCATTCTTTTCTACAGTTCATTCTTGACTTTTGAGGGGGAATTTATAAATGAACCTCATCACATGCATACTCATCTACATTCACTCGGGGGCATGATGCTCCTATCAATCACACTACATTCCATTCCATCTCATCCAAAACATATTGCATATCTTTTTCACATTTAGTCTTGCTTGTATTTACTCATTACATGTATACTATATTACACATGTTAGTCTGATATTTTCTATGTCGTTATCTTTCTATACACACATGAACATTCACTTTCCTTATAGTTTTGATTGAAAAATTTACACATATATTTACACACAACATGGATTCTTAGAACACTACCTAGACCAATCCCACAACGGTTCTTAAGGGCATCCACTTTTGTACACACTACAAGTGTTATTGTTTCATTTTTCATAACACACTACTATATCATATTATTCAAAATTTTACATACATTTTATATTTTTAACATGATGACGGGTGTTTCATGTGAATTTTTTTTTCTTTGCAGTGTCTATTTACTTCCATGGTTATATTTTACATTGATTTTTATTGTGTTTCATTTCTTATCATTGTTTTATATTATTTGTGGGCTTTTCCCTTTGTCTTGTGTGCACACTATCTACTTTTTTCCATATCGACCTTGCATATCTTGCAACATTGTGAGTGATGTCTAATGTTTGTAACCCAATTTTCATGGTCTACTTTAATCGCATCATTACTTTTTAACACTGTCTTCTTGTGTGCTATCTTATATATTTTCTTCTACATGCATGTGTATCATGTTTTCACTAACTCTTGTTTCCAATCACATTGTTCATGTGTGCCTTGGTTTCTACCAAGAACATTCTCTCCCCTTGTATGGAATTAGTTTTAGTTCGGTGGTCGGTCCTCCTTTGGGATGTAAATGTTTCACCATTTTCTTAGCGAATTGACTAAATAGATATAGGTGATAGGCCAAGGAGGAATACTTGTTTGTGATGGGTAGTTGAAGTTTGTGCATACATTCTAACTTCCTAATCTAATGCTGATTGCGAGAGATTCCTTTTAGGCTAGGAGGAACTACATGTAATGTAAAACAAGACCACAAGAGAGAGTTAAACAACATATGACGGTGGACTTCCTAGCATATGCTAGATCCGAGAAGTGTGATACTTCCTAGATTGATGTCAATCCATTGTTTATCAAATAAATGTAAAGAAATGTGAGAAATAGAGGTCCTATTGCTAACAACTTGATTTTGATATCTCAAGTTATTAACAATGTATTAAATTAAGTTGAATATTGTAATACAAAACTAAATCTAACTAAGGTTTAGAATTTGTGTCAAGTTGGAGTAGGTAGCCAAGGTGGTTGGAAAAGGTCAGGGTTAGGTTTTGGGTGGTTTAGGCTATTTGGGTGAAGGTTATTAGATCGGTGTTACGGGAAAGATTACCTAATACGAGAGACCAATGCGATGTGTGGTATGACCGATGATGGTATAGGGATGACAAATTTCAGTTAAGGATGACCGATATTAGTCACTATGGAAAATGACTGAATGTGGCAATGGAGGTTTTTTGTTCTTTATGGTTGCATAAAGAACCTTAGAGGCTTCAAATGTAGTTGTAGAGGATAGGTGAGGACTTGGAGGTTGAATAGTAAGGGTCTTGGGGAAGTGAGAAGGTAAAAGGTAGTTTATTTAAAAATGAAATAATAAATGAATGGAAACACAAGTATTCAAACAAATGAGAGAAAAATAGAATTCTACTTACTCGATATCTCGTGTTTATAGGTTATGAATGGATGATGGTGGAGTGTTAAGGGTTATGGTAGAGCCCAAATGTTTTGTGAATGGAATTTCTTCCTAGGATGCTCCCATGAATGTCAGCACTTTCAAATTGGTCTCCAATCCTTGCTTGGATATTTGAATGGGTATGCTTTTATCATTTGGATGGGTGAGAAAACCTGGTTTGTTTTTGCATGCAGATCCTTCTCCCAAAACTGAAAATTTCCAACATATAATCTCTTGAACAAGGTTTCAAAAATGAATATATGGTAACTGATGATGGTTAGGGTGACCGGTGTTAGTTTATGGTTAACCGACGTCAGTTAAGGTGGTAAATCATAGGTTTTCCAAAATACCAAATCTTGGCTATCTTTTGGCCAAATCTACCCATTGGTTCGATGCCCTAAATGATGGTTATAACTTAGATAGATGGAAATAATAGGCCTACAATTTATTGTTTAGACTAAGTCCCGATTGATTAAAGAAAGTAGAGATTGAGTCTTAGTTAGAATATATGCTAAGAATAGGTCCATGATGAGGTGTTTAGGTGATATAGGTGGGTGAGATGTAAATTAATTTAATTAAAGTAATTAAATTAATATATAAAGTGAAGATGAGTATTAATTAAATTGTGAGTAATTAAATTAATATAAATGTGAGGTAAAGGGCTTGTGGTTAGGTGAACATGTTTAAGTTAACTACTTGAAAGGGGATTAAGGGAGTGTGACCCAATTTTGGTGTCTACATTTTCCCCCTTTTGTCACGTACCTTATATTGGTAAGAGACTCTAAAAAAATAGGAAGTTGTTGTCTGAGTGTCGGTGAAGGTGATCCCCTCAAACCTAGGAATTAATGAGGTATAAGATGGAATCGGTGAGTGGTTTGATAAATGTGGGAGTGATGGAAAAGAAGATAAGTGGGTTGGGTAAGGGTATGGGTATAGTGGGTAAAGGGTAAAGGATAATCAAGTAATAGGTAGTGGGAAAGGGTCAAATAAGGTAATATGTAATGGGTAAGGGTCACAGGTAGTGGCGGTTGAACACACGCATACATGTAAACTACGACACAAGACTAGGTTGAAGAGCTTGAAAACTCTACATCGTCCAAGGTTAATAGGTTTATCCAAATAAGGTTGAAGTGATTCAGGTATCCAAGGTATAGGATATGGTCTGGAAACACAACATATGTTAGGTGTAGGAATGTTTAGGTATGTTCTGGTACACAAAGGGTGTGGTCGGGATAAACGACACGACAATAGGAAAGGTAAGGTCATTAGGTAAAACAACATAGGTAACAACATCGTAAGTTACAATGAGTACATATGTTCAAAGGTCATAGATAATGGTTTAAGTCAAGGTATGTAGGTCATGGAATGGGTAAGGCCAAGGAGAGGTAAAATTGGTTCGGTTAGGGTATATGGATCATGGCATAGGTAAGGCAAAGATGTAGGTGATATCACCATCCCTAAATGTAATTAAGGAAAAGTATAGATAATGTGGGCTGGTGGGTAGGTTTTTATAAGCGTGGGTAAGGTTAAAAGGTGTCTAGAAATAATGAATTTTGGTCAAAATGGGTAAAATGGGGTGTAAATGGTAATGGTAGGGACTGATGTTGGTTATAGGGTAGCCAACGTAAGTTTAATAGGGCATGACATGACCGATGTTGGTCATGTCAATTTGGGGCTAAAAAGGAAAGTTCCCCTTTTTATGGAATCATTTGTCATTTGCTATTTGTAGAAAAAAAAAAAAGAGAATGTGAGGCTTGAAAAATAATAGCATGAGGTAGAGAGTTGAGTTGGCAAGCCTCGTATCGGATGATTGGCATTCAATTGGTGGGTCCATGAGATCTATTTGATTGTTTCAATTGGTTTGTAGGTGAGAGATTAAGTTAGGTATGGCATAGGTGCGAGAAGGGTCGAGTGGACCACCGGTGGTGCGGTGGCAGGATGTACCCACCATGGAGATGGTGATGAGATGAGGTAGGATTCAATTGATCTTGTCATTTGGTTGAAAAAGTGTGTTAAAATTGGTTTGGGTTAAAATTGTTCGGTGGGAGTTTTTATTTGAATTTTTGATTAAAAACAATGGAATTTTGTCATGAAAAGGTCAAACGTATGTTAAATAGGGTGGGGAATGAAGTTAGGATAGGTTTGGGTTAATTAGAGTAGGTTTTTATGCTAGGTTTTTAAATTTTTAATAATGGGGGATGGATTTTTCTTGTGATGACGCAATAGAGACCTGATGTTGGTCAATGGTTGGCCAACCATGGTTGTTTTGTGCTAGCATTGGTTAAGGATTAGGTGACCAAAACCGTCAATAGGGACTAATAATGGTCAATAAGATCGGTGTGGGTTAGGATGAGGAGAAAAGAAGTTAAAAGGGATAGGTAGGGGCAAGGAAGATATTCAAGGAAGGGGTAAGTGAGAGTGTATGTAGGAAAATATGGTAAATGGGGATTTTGGTGATGGCGGGGGTAGGAAAGTAGGTAAAATGAATGAGGATGGGTAAGGTTGATAAGGAGAATAGATTTAACATTGCACTAGGTAAAATAGGTAGTCGGTATGGGTGGTGGGGAATAGCTATGTCAAGTAACAGTTTTTGGGTAAGATGTATGTTGGGTATGGTCAAGGCTTTAAAATGTTGTGTTTGATTGGTGTAGGCTAGAGAGCAGCTATGGATGTGGGATAGAGTACCACCTCTTTTACTAGTGATACATTAGTAAAGCGTGACTACGGAGAAGTGAAGTGACATGATGAATGTTGGATTGATTGGGATCCGACGCTGAGTGTGTGTAGCTCGAGATCTGAGTTTGATGGTCATACTCATCGATAAATTAGATTCAATGACCAAAACTTTTCACCTACCAATGGTTGAGATCACTGTCACCTTGGAGGATGTATACAAGATCCTATGACTACCGATAGTTGGGGAGTCAATATATTCTATTACTTCAGAGGCATCAAAGGAGCCGATAGTGGTTGTTTTTGGAGAGGCGATGGTCAAGATGAGGTACCATAGCATGAGCCTAAGCTATGGGGATATGTATGTGGCCCATCCTTAGGAGATGAGGTTGGTGGTTTTGATGATGGAGGCAGTATGCTATTTTTCCTTTCCAAATGCAGAGGGTGGGAGATTCCCATGAGCACTGATGGGAGTTCTCCAGGACATGATAGAGGAGAGGTCCATTTTACTTGGGCACCGACATTCCTGGTACATCTATAAAGGGATTTATAGGCCTATGGGAAGCTACGTATAGGTTTAGTTTATGTTGTACCTTCCTTTTACACTATTGGGCATATGAGCACATCATATATTTACGTCAAGTTCATTTTCCTAACATGATTGGTTGGGGTGGCTTCATCAGTGTTTGTTACATAGTGGTAGGTACCACTTGATGGAAAACACTGAGTGACTAGGGTTTCACATGATGTGGCATATTACAGGTGAGTGTTAGAGGGATTTTTGGGGTTGATATTATTTGGAGGCCGTATGTTGACTTTCCTTCATACAAGAACATATCGAGGAGTTGGAGGAGCTAAAATTACTCGGAGTGGATAGAGGGGCATCGTCTTGGTGAGAACAAGATGATACTTGTAGACAAGGTCGACGACAGTTCAAGCTACCACAAGACATGCCTCCACCATTTCCACAACACAAGAGAGATGATGTGGAGAGACTTATGTCTCAACCATGACCAGATGTGTCGATAGGGTAGGAGGAGTAGGCATTGGATAGGAAGATCGATGATGCCGGGGTTACTTGATAGATACAAGAAGTGGTGGGTTGTGCAGGTATGAGCGGTACCACCGAGGTCAAGGTAGCGATTTATCCACCATTATAGTACACTTGGATAATTTATCCTTTAAGCCCATTCTAGTGTTACAGGGCAGCTTATAGGGTTAGATGAACAAGTTTCCACATTAGGCACAAGTGGCTACATTTCAGCCTAGGTACTCGAGGACAAGTGCCCGCATAGCAGTGGGGATGGTGATGGAGGATAGGTAGTCACCTTATAGGTGCAAATATTAGGTTTACAGGGCTAGTTGACCACTGAACAGGATCAAGTTGTGGCCTTATAAGCCTGGCTTGTCAGGCATAGGCAACCACCAGGCCTAAGGACAGCAAGTAGGGTAGGGGTTATAGGTACATGGACCGAATTAATAGGATAGAGATAACAGTTACTATGAGACCTATGGAACCACCACATATGGTATCAATGGAGAGTTTTAGGGATCCTTCAATGAGGCATGGTACTATCGGGATCATCTGATGACCACTGGGATTGATGTCCCCTCCTATACAGATTACGAGGGAACAACGGGAAGTGAGTGAGAGGAAAGATATCACACTCATATCTCAAAGAGTACATGGGGATGACAAGCCCAGAGATAGGGTCAAGGTGAGGCTACGAGTTCATGGAGGAAAGACCCACTACAAGATCGAGGTGGAAAGATGCTAGCAGAGTGTTATGCGAGAGGAGAGGAGGAGGAGATAGATGAGACATGTATGGATATCAGGTGGGGTGATGATTAGTCACCTGATATTATCAATGTATTGATTTTTGGTATATATCAGCCTTCATTTTGATGATAGCGAGGATGTACATGAGAGTTTTTGTGATTTTTATTATTATCGCCTTTGCGTGTTGAACATAGTGAGGTCAGTATTCGAGATACTTGTATTTATTTTGTATCTGTGTACATATGTATGGATACACAGAATTTCCTAGTTATATAGATGATTATATTTATGGTATGGATGATGTAATTGTTTTAATTTCCATTATTATTGTGTATGTGATGGAAACTAGGTAATTTAGGCATGATTGAGTCAAGTTTATGTAGGCATGATGGATTCTAGGTCATGTAGGCATGAGAGATTCATGTCGGTTTAGGCATGGTGGAGTTTAGGTCATGTAGGCATGATGGGTTCAGGTATAGGCATGGATTGAGTTATGTCATTTTAGGCATCGTGGAGTTTAGGTCATGAGTGCATTATGGGGTTAGGTATAAGTATGGTTGAGTTAGGTTAGTTTAGGCATAGTGGAGTTGTGATTTATGGTTTTGATTTAATTTATGAGGTTATTTATAATATGGGAAATAAATGATGATTTATATGTATGTATGTGATTTAAGTTTCCAAATATTTACTAGCATGGGATGTAAAATGATAAATGGATGATATGATGGTGTGCTAAAAATGGTAGGTATGTATGGTTGTAATTTCCCAACTATTGTGTAAAATGGAAACTCACTAAGGTAAAATGTGAATAGAAAAATGGGGGAAATTGGTTAGGGTAAAGAGTGGCTGAGCTAACCTCCAAGGGCCCCATGCCCTTAGAGTGCTTCCTACATAGCCCTGACAAAAAGGGGCCTCAAGCTAATGTAGTTCTCCGTAAGCTAGGGAATAATATGATGAGGTAGAGGAATGAGTTGGTAGGTTTTAGGCATGATTGATTTTAGGATATAAACATGGTGGAGTTTAGGTTGGTTAGGCATGGTTGATGTTGGTGAAAGGGAATCATTTAAATGTAGGTATCGATGGTCTAGTTCTATATAGGATAATCAACAATTAATGAAGAAGGTGAATGGAAAAAAAATACAAGAGTCACCTAATTGATAAGAACCATTACAAGTTGATCATACCAAATATTGGCTTATGAATGTAAGACCCTAAAGGAACATGCATAATGACTATTCTAAGGGTGAATAAAGTCACATGATCACGAAATATCAAAGTTGAGGCAAGTCCCTTGAGTGAGTAGAAAATCAAGGTGAAAATGATGATGAGGTGAAGGCAAGTTGGATTGAACGTAACCTAGTGTGAGACAACATGCCTACTTGGCAAGAGCCCCAAGATCAAAAATAGGCAATTCCATGATAATAAGGTTATATCTTTCTTCTTTTTGATTTTATGGTTTTTTGATAGACTTATCGATGTGGGAAGTCTATATGGGATGAGTGTATTATCTCTTGAGGTCTTCGTGAATTTGATTGATGGGAAGATTCTAAATATTTTTATAGTCTTCTTTTAATAATAGACTATATACATGTATGGATGGCTCAGTATAGCTATCCTTCGAGGGAGCAATCCATTTATAGTTGCAAGATAGAGAGAAGAGATGTCCCTTTTGGGGAGTCATGTTTTTGCTAGAATTTTGACTCAAGGAGTTGAATCCCATTTTTCTTTTGGAATTATTTAAGTTTAATTAATGGACAAGACTATAGAGGAAGATTAGGCTCTTTTTTAGAAGATAAAACTAGAGCATACAAAGGTTAACTATGATGGAGAGGTTTGAAGTGATGAATGACCATGTGATTCCATCTTTACGAAGATGAAAATTATCCATGAGAATCATTCCATGAGTAGAGCTATGGTTCTCATATTGAATATTAGGTGGAAAAAGTGGTAGGTAATCACATAATTTTTGTTTAGTCATTGATCTCAAGATAGGTAATATGAAAGGTGAACGGTGCCCGAGGGATGAGCATGAAATAGATAATAGGAGATATAGGACTTGATCTCAACAATAGAATGGTTGAATATATAAGGCATTGAGGGGATCAGGTTTGGGTTTTACTTTGAGAGAAGACAAATGATAAGCCCTGATCCATAGGTATGAGTAATGATATAGGGTTCAATCCAATTAGGATTAAATTTTCCCCATTTAATTTTCTCCTCTTTTATTACATATTAATTTTCCTTTAGGAAGAGGTCACTGACCTAGAAGTTCATTCATGGACATGTTTATCATTAGCATGTTTGATAATTTTTTGGTAGATTTGGAGATAATCAAGAGCATTAAGACTTCATTCATCTAATAGCTCAAGTTGTGCCAAATAGTCCTAGTGAAATTCATCATCATTGAACATGTCTTTAAGTGAGATACGAGAGAGATGGAATTTGGACTTCAAGAGGCAAGAAAACCTCAATACCATAGACCAGAGAGAAAGTGTGGTAGTAGTTAAGGTGCAAATACTAGTGTGATAAGCTCATAAGGCAAAAGGAATGTGAGTGAGTCAATCCTTCCAAGATTGTCAACTACATTCATAAGAATTTTGTTCACAATTTTGTTGGTTGATTCTTCTTGGCCATTTGTTTTTGGGTGGTAAGGTTAAGAAAAACTAAGTTGAATACTGAAGGCATCAAAGAGTTTCATAAAGGTTTTATTTTTGAATTGTTTTCCATTATCACCGATGAGGCGGGGAGGGACACCAAAGCGAAAAATAATGTGGCAATTAATGAATTCACATATTTTCTTGTCTTCGGTAGAGACGAGAGGGATGGGTTCTACCCATTTAGTGTATTATTTGGTTTGTGGTAATAATCCATTGATGGCATCGTGAATAATGAGAATTGATCTCTCCGAAAAGATCCAAACCCCATTGGGAGAAAGGCCAAAGGTATCGGGTGACCGTAAGGCATGGCTAGGTGTGTGATGAATATTAGCATCTTTTGGCATTTTACACAATGTTTGACATAGGAATAATAATCATAGTGAAGGGTGGGCCAATAATAGCCTAGGAAAATAATGCATTTCAGCAACAACTATACGAAGTGACCTCCACAAATTCCGTTGTGAACTTCCTTAATGGTGTAAGGAATTTAAGAACTTGTAAGTCATCGTAATAGGATACCGTAAAATCCATTCTTATAAAGAAGGCTTCCCATGATGACATAGAGAGAGACACTTTTGAGAAAATAACATTGTTCATTGCAAGTAAGATCGGGAGGTAGAATTGACAAGGAAAGGTAGTCTTTAAATTTCTTATACAAAAGGTCATGTGGATTAGGTGTGTGGTTTAACTAGAGCTTGACGTCTCGAAATAAATAATAAGGTGACTACAAAATTTATACTATGACAATATTTTAGATTCGAAGGGTAAAGTAGGTATCTCGAGATGCAAGATAGGCCATGGTATCCACAAATTTTTTAGTATAACGTTGGGTGGTTTGAAGTTCATAATGGTCAAAGGTAGTCAAAAGTATGTCCACATGATGCTTATACTTTTGAGTATTTCATTATGACAACGATAAATACCATTGAGTTTTTACAAGCAATTGGGAATCACCAAAGATATTAATTAATTTAACATCTAAGGAAATGGTGGCTCGAAGACCTAATACGAGTGTTTCATATTTGGTGATACTATTAGTGCAATAAAAATCTAGTTTGAAAGATAATAGAATGGGTTCACCATCAAGAGGAATGAGGATAACACCCGCACCACCCCTATGATGACATTTAGAACTATCAAAGAATAGGTCATATGATAAATGGTATTTTCCAAAGAAAGGGTAGCGATGGATTCGTATGGGAAATCAAAGTTAGAGGATTTATTTGATAGAGGGTATGTTGGAATTTAGTTAGCTAAGGTTTTTCCTTTTATAGATTTTTGATGAATGAATTTGAGTTCAAGGTCTACGTGATGCATGAGCTAACATGTAGCACATTGATATTGGTAGGTTTGGCATACATATAATGTAAGGGGGTCGTATTGGTGATGAATTTTTTTTTGTGGTTGAGTAGGTAATCATGAATTTAGTGGTGATAAAAACTAAGGCTAAGAAAAAAATTGGCATGGGAGTATCTAGTTTTTGTAGTCCAAAATGGCATGGCTTATGTAATAAACCACTTGTTTCTGTGTTTCTCGTTGTGATGAGTAAGCATGGCACCCAAGGAATGATTAGTAGAAGAAATCTATAGG
This sequence comes from Taxus wallichiana var. yunnanensis, assembly GCA_018340775.1. Lineage (NCBI taxonomy): Eukaryota > Viridiplantae > Streptophyta > Pinopsida > Cupressales > Taxaceae > Taxus > Taxus wallichiana. The sequence continues at coordinate 3,468,182 of CM031237.1, forward strand.
TAAAAGGGTTGGTCATCCTTAGGAGGAATGAGCACTTGTTGTTGAAGAAGGTATTGTTTTAAGTCGGGAAGGCTTTGTGGCATTCATCATTCCATTTGAAGGAGACATCCTTTTTTAGGAGATGATGAAATGGTTGGAAGCGGTCGGAAAGTTATGAAAAAAATGATGAATATATTGTAATTTTCCTTGCAAACTACAAAGTTAGAAAAGGTTAGTAGGTGGAGGCGTTTCAAGAATAGCCTTTATTTTAGTTGGATAATCTTCTATGCCATGCAAATAAACAATAAAACCAAGGAGCTTATCGGAGATCATAGTGAAAATACACTTTTGGGATGAAGGTTAACAAAATACTTGATGAGGAAGTCAAAGATGACCTAAAGAACTCTAAGGTGTTTGGCCCAATGTTTGGATTTTGCTATGAGGTCATCAACATAATCTTCCAATATATGATGCATGATTTCATGGAAGATATAATTCATAGCCCATTGATATGTATCACCAAAGTTTTTAAGGCCAAAAGGCATGACACGATAGCATAAGGTCCCCAAGGAGTGATGAAGGAAAATTTTGTTGATCTTCTAGAGTGAGAAATATTTGATTATAACCCGAGAAACCATCCATGAGTGATAGCATCTCATGGCCGGAAGTGAGATAAACTAGTTGGTCAATATCCGGTAAATGAAAGTTATCTTTAGGGGAAAGCTAGGTTGAGGTCACATAAATCTATGCAAATGTGAAGTCCCCTATCCCTTTTTTTATAGGAATGATGTTATAATTTCATTGAGGATAGTAAATCGATAGGATGAAGGAAGCGAGAGAAGGCACTAAGTTATTTTTGACAAGAAGAGCAATACGAGGATGCATTTTCCATGCCTTCTATTTGATGGGTTTGGCTTTAGGAATGGTTATGATATTTTGGACCAAATGTTTAGGTCAATAACGGGTATGTCAACATAGGACCCAAAAAAAGCATTGCTATAGTCCCAGAGGAAAGAGGTAAAAGCTTCATGTTTGGCAAAGATCTCAAATATTAGCCTATCTTGAGAATGTGCGGGTTGTCTTCCTATGTCTTAATATTAACTTCAATGGTAAATTCATTTAACATGGTTTGTATTTGAGAAGGCAAAAAATGGTGAATATAAGAATCTTCCACACCAAGGTAAGTGATAAAAGACTCATCGTCTTGATATTGAAGGACGTTAATGGATGGTGTATTCTCATCATCATATGTCAGGATATAGGAAAGAAAGAGAAGAGGGAGCCTTGTGACCATGTTGATAAGTCAAAGGTCCCAAGGAAATGATGTTCATAGAAAAAAAATAGGAGGAATAGATTTGGGATCTATAAATTTGTGGGTGAGGATGGTGATGTGGGTGAATGGCATGGAGAAGGTTTATCATCTTGAATGAGTTCAACACTAGCCTTCTTGGGGATAGTTTAGAAAATATAATACCACTACGGTCTTTGTGTTTAGGTGGTACACGGATGAAAATATGATGACCTTTTTGTAAAAACCAAAGCCAAATTCCTTCCAAGCACAAAGCGGTGTAGGAAAGTGTGGGTGAAGCGGTGGTTAGTGAGAGATTGGAGGTCGACAAAAATGGTCGTGTTTAGGATGGGGGTTTAGAAAATAGGTGGAAGTATCAATTCTCCCATATGTTAAGTTGGTGTGAAGATGGGGAGGACCATAAGGAATACCTCCTTATGCAATGGTCATAATGAGGATATCGGCATAGGATACCATACTCTTATAGAGTAAGGAATGTGTTGAAGCTCTATAAGAGGTACTCCCTAGAGTGAGATGTTGAAAAATGATTTCTAAAGGATGGTAATAGATATGTGGGTAGTGGGAATAGATGAATTACTAGGTGATTAGGAAGAATAAGAAGTATTGTTTGGTTGAGAAGTGGATGGGTTGGCTATAGAAGGCGAGGCAAAGTAGTGGGAATAGAAGAGGTAGGTGCGGGTGAGGGAGTGGCAAAATTAGTGGATGGGGCTATGGTTGAAGGATACATGGTGGTAGTGGTATATGTCTTAATTGGTATAAGAACATCATTAGGTAAGTATAAATGTTATAGGTTTTGAATGGTGACAAGTTTGCTAGAATGGTGTACTTATGTCCTTCATGTTCAAACTTTACAAGTGGTGTAAAGTTGAAGGAACAAAACCCATGATGTGAATCCAAGGTTAGCCAAGCAACAGTTATAATGGAACTCCCCCTTTAAGACATATAACAATTCCGAGATACTACGGGGCCCACACAAATGTGGAGGACAATGGTGCCACATGTAGATGTCATAACATCATTGAATGATCACAACATAACTAGGTGATTATGCATGCAATTGGAAGGTATGTGCATTTGTTTGCACACATGGGAGGATATGATGTTGATGTTGTCACCACAATCAATCATAACATGTTATACATGTATATTATCAATATAGATGGAGATGAAAAAGGCGGGATTTGGGTCGCCCGATTGAGAGGTGAAATTTCCTTATCAAAAAAAGCGAGGGTGGCCACATGATGAGTGGGAGTGGGGGTAGAAGAAGGATATGCTTTGATAAAAGAGGCCACGTGGTGAGGGGTAATAATGGAGGCTACTCATGTGGGGTCATTAGGTAAAACCTCAATGAATTGGAGGAATTCCATGAGGGCCTATCAATGAGATTTAGAGGTTTAGAAAATGTCATACAAAGACATTTTTAAAGGGGATTTGTGTAATTTTTTTAACATTATATGATGGAAAACACCATCTTAAATAGGGTATGTGGGACCTCAAATTATGATTTTGGGTTCAAGTGTAGATGGTATATTGGGTGCCGGATTGGTTGATGGGCTAGTTTTTTTCTCCTTTCCTTTGTCTTTTTGGGCATGAGTAACAATGTTAACCATATTTATATGGGTGAAGGATTAGCTGATTCATGATATGTGTAATGGTAGGATGGTAAATAGTAGGGTGAGGGTATGTATTGGTTTTATGTAAAGAAGGCAGCGCATTAGCATTTAGGTGGAGGTTTGGCTAACTCTTTGATACAGACCATTTTGATCTCAAATTTCAAAGGTGGATAAAAAGGTTATGGGGGTGGAGATATTGGTCACTGAATAGGTAGTGGCAGGGGATGCGGGGTGATTGGTGAAGGTGGAATAGGGTCCTCATCAAGAAGGTTATCGTCATCAAAATTTACTTCAAGAGGACATAGTTGGAGAAGAATAGTTATAAGATCCTTAAAATTCTCTACATCATGCCCGACGACACACGATGGTAGGCACAAATTTTTGTTTCATCAAAACATTTTGGTTTGGTTTTGAGTGGATTGTAAATTAAAGTGGTGGCAATGTGATGATAGAGGTCTCTAAAAGGTTCGCTAAGATGATGGCGTACGACCCTGCCAATGGATCACAGTGTGAAGTGAGTGTGGGCTTGGATTGAATGGTAGGTGATTGTGGTGGGAGAGGTACTACAGGAGGTGGAATTGGAGGTGGGAAAGGTTTTACCACCTTTGGTTTGGGAGGCGGTAGTGTCTTAGTATAAGGTTGGACCTTCTTTGATAAAGGCATAGTAGATGAACCATAAATGGAAGGGGTTATAGGTCTAACTACTTCTTGAGAGGGTAGGAGGATTTTCAATTTTGGCTGCACTTTCTTGGGTAAAGATGACGAAGGAGTGCGTGATGTAGAATAAAATGGTGGAAATCAAGGGGTGGAGGTGACAAAGGTGTGGTGGGTGAGACTAGTGTATATGGCCTAGAAGGTTGGGTCCGAATTTTAGGTGAAGGAATGATTTTTTGTGGTATTTGGAAGATGTGGATAAATCCAATTTGATGGGTGGATGGACAAGAATTGATGTCGACATGATGACACCTCAAGTGGTGATGGGTATAGGTATGGGAGAATATGTAGGTGTGGGTAGGTTCTTAGGAATAGGAATGGGTTTAGTTATGGGTAAAGTTTTGGATGTAGGAAAGGGTGACGGAGGAGAAGCCATTTCAATAGGCATAGTCATGGTTGATTTGGTCACTTGAAACACCTTCGGATAGATAGTGGAGGTATCAGTAAGTGATATTTACATTTGGGTTGAAAAGGGGAGCTGAAGGCATCCCCAAAGCATGGAATTATCGACATAATCCAAGTGGTTGACTAGGCGTGAAAATGGAGCATTTGTGAGGGGATCCGATGTTGATTTAGTAGAAATCCTTGTAAAATATGTCTTTGAGACAGGAAACTAGCTAGCCTCAAACTCTGTGGGTAAGAGAGGTGGGAGTAGGTCAACGGATCCTAGAAAGTTGATGGGGAATGGTCACTAACAGGAAATGGCACTTCTAAAGGATTCCCTATGGGTAGGGGAGATGATGGGTGAGATGAGGTAGGCTCCTCTTTTGGTGGAGAGGAAGGTGAGCATGAATCTCCCATGGGTAGGAGAGTTAATACCATTGATTGTTCATTATGTTGAGAGTTGAGTGGTGAAATGGCATTGGAAGAAATGATGGAATCCTTTTTAGGTGAGGGAGGAGATCAAGGGGACTCCTTTATGGGTGAAGGAGTAGATGAGGCAGGTTCCTCTGTAGGTAGAGTAGCCCATGTTAGGATTTCCTTGATAGAAGGGACAAGAGGAAATTGGGGGATAGTTGGTACATTATCAAAAATAGCATGGACTTCATGAAAAGTATTATCATTGGTTGAAAGTTATCCAATTGGATTAGAGGATGGGGAATGATTAGGGAAAATATTTTTGAAGATATGTAAGTTCTGGTTAGCTGGTGCATTTGGGTTGTCCAAGACTAGATCTCCATTATCTAACATTTCTTGGACGATGTTTTTGAAGGTGATACAATTACCATCGTTATGGCCTTTAACATGATGATAGTTGTAAAATTCATGTTCTTTATACCATGTAGGCATAGGATGAGCATGGTCAAAACTAGTATGTGGTTTTATGGGTGGAAGGGTAATGGTTTTGACCTTGATAAGTTTTTCTAATACCAAAGAATATGGATCTCTGATTGGAGTGTACTTTCATTGCTCCCATCTGAACTGAAAAGTTTGAACAAGGGAAAGATTGGTGGGAGGTTTTACTTGGTTAGATGGGTGAGATGGGATATCTTTGAGAAGGACCATGTTGGATGATCCCTTGGCTTTTGAATAATTATTTTGGGGTTTTAAAGATGAAGAGACATCATTTTATTTGAATGTGGAGTTTTTGTTACGAAGTTGAATTTTATTCTCTTTAATGGCACAAATTTCTAGTTTTCTTGTAATGGTAAATGATTCATCGAAGGTATGGAAGGTTTGCACTTGCATATTGACAAGATGTGCCTAAGACAAGCTCTAGTGAACAACTCTATAAGTTTGGTATGAGGTAGCTCGAGTGTAATTTGGTTTATGAGGCTACGCCAATGAGCAACAACATCAGTGATAGACTTGTCGATGTACTCTCTTGTTGAGTAAAGGTCGGTCATGGTGACTTTCTTGACAATATTGATTGAAAACTGGTCTAAAAAATCTTGGGGCACTTGATTAAATGAGTGAATGGAATGTCTGGGTAATCCACTATACCAATCTAACACTAGGTCCCTATCATGGAAATTTGGAAGGTTCGTAAGAGCAAAGCATCATCGTGGGTGATTAGGTAGCACCCATGTTTGAATGACCACAAGTGTTGTTGTAGGTCTTCTTTACTATTGAAACAATTGAACTTGGGCATTTCCCAATGCATGGGATATGGGTGAATGGATATTGATGGATGGATTGGCTCATTGTAGATTTCTTCATAAGTTAAGGAGTTATGAGAGCTATAAAATGATGCTTCTAATGTTTGTATCTTTTCCATCATCATCTTATTGAGGTCATTTATGGGTTGTGATGAATGGGTGACCCCTACAATATAAGGAGATTGAGTATGAATGTATTATGTGGATGACATCCCATTATATGGGGGTGCCGAGTATGAGAACCGTGAAGGGGGAATATATGATATCCTAAATAAGTGGTAGACGAGATTGAGGTTTGTGGGTGATATGTGTAAGTAGGCGGGGTAGTCATAACAAATCTTGTAGTAATTGGGGGTAAGGATTGTGGGATGGAGAGGAAAAGGTTTTGGAATGGGGTATGAGTTTCGACACCATGGGTAGTTTTGATGTAATAGGTACATATGAGGTAGGTGTGTATAGGGCTATGCTCATGGTAGTTGTTGAAGGAAATTCTAACACCATCATGGTACTATAGATTTCATAGATGAAACAATTATAGTGGATGTGGGGCCTAGTTGGGACATCACAGGTGGTAAAGTGGATGAATGTAACATGTCGATCCAGAGGTGACCGATGCGAAGTGGGGGTAAGGGCAGGAGGAATAGATATAGGAATGTCGTATACTAACTATCCTGAGGAGTCCCGGGTGGAGGAATGGGAAAGGTAGTATTGTAGGGGAGTGGGATATTGATCAAGGAGTCTTGTGAACTCCTCATCACCAACACTAATGGTAAGGGGATGAGTTGGATCCATAGGTGACAAGATCGAAGGCGGTGAGGGGATAGGCGGAAGAGGCTAAAGGCTAACATGAAACACAAGGGTGTTGGCTTGACTACAAGTCAACACCATATGAATTAGTGTATACTTGGTAAAATGTACTCTGTAAATGACACAGAAGACAACAAAAATGGAGAAGGATAGAATACGGGGGTGAACTTGGTCAGTGTTTTAATTAAAAATCAGAACAGGAGGACCAACGCCAGTGAGACTAATCAGTGACAGTTAAAGGGTGATCGATGATGATTACAGTAAACGATACTAATTACTGTTTTAAATCAATAGTTTTAGCAAATGAGGTAACAACAACTGATGAAAATGAAGTAGGGAAGTTGTACTTGATAGTGATATTAGAATTATGGGAATATGATGATGTCTTGAGAACTTTAAAGAGAACAAGATGTGATGAATTCTTCTTTTGGGTAAAATACCAAAAGAGATGGGAATCGACACCAGTTAGGTAAATCGACAACAATCAAATGTAAATAGGTGATAACACCTGAATGACACCGATTAGTGTGAAATTATAATAAGTAAATAAAAATGGTTTTTTTGAATTAAGTTGGATGGAATATCAACCTAGAAGTATGAGAATGATAGTTTTAGACCCCGACACACTAAACAATCAAAATACTCCAACTATAATGGTGGAGTTTGAAAGGAAGAATAAAGTGGAGAACATAGCCTCACAACTCAAAATGTAATTCAAGAAAAAGCTAAGAAAAACATGTAATCCTATAAGTGAATTTTATGTTTTTACCTTATGTTATTTCAAGACCGACTTGTGAATCCGGAACAATTTGTTTTGGTGGGAAGGCATCCTATGAAGAGGTAAATTCTATAGGGTGGTTTTAGGTTATGTTTTTGTGAGGCGGTCCTTTCTCGATAATGAATAGTTAGAGAAACCAATGGGGTTTCCAAGTGTCAATCATGTGATCATGTGATCATTGACAACTTATTCCAAGTAAGGTGTTGTTTAAGAAAATTTGTAAATTTAGATTTTTACATTTTGGAAAAAGAGAGAGAGAAGAGAAAGTGCTTCTACGATTTAATTATGTCAACCATCAGATGGGCATGACTTCTAGAATATAGGTTGCCCTCAGTTTTAATGTGAGCTAAAATGCAATATATAAGGATGAAATGCAACAAATTTTAGAACCCAAATCAACAATTAGATTCAATGTAGCAAATGATGAATAGGGAAAGAAAGTGCTCTTTCACTACTATGCAAATACGGGAAGAAAGAAATGATTCTTTTTAAATGCACCAAATGAAATGTTTCATTTAGAGTAATTAGAAAAAAGGAGTAGATTACAGAGAAGAAGACTTATTGAATAATGATTTAGAAAGGAAACACACAAGATCTATATGAATAGAAAGGAAATCAAAAATGAGGGTCCCATTGGGAGTGCAAAATGTTTCACCGGTTTCTTAGCGAATTGACAAAATAGATATAGGTGATAGGCCAAGGAGGAATATTTATTTGTGATGGTCATTGAAGGTTGTGCATGCATTCTAACTTCCTGATCCGATGTTGATTGCAATATGATTCATTTTGGCTAGGAGGAACTACCTATAATGCAAAAAAATACCACAAGAGAGAGTTAAACAACATATGATAGTGGACTAGCTAACATAGGCTAGATCCGGGAAGTGTGATACTTCCTAGATGGTTGTTAAACCACTTTTTATCAAATAAATGTAAATAAATTTGAGAAATAGAGGTCCTATTACTTAACAAGTTAATTTTATATCTCAAGTTATTAACAATGTATTAAATTAAGTCAAATATTGTAATACAAAACTAAATCTAACTAAGGTTTAGGCTTTATTTTAGATTAGGTAGGTATTCAAGGTGGTTGGCATAGTTTAGGGTCGGGTTTTGGGTGGTATAGGATATTTGGGTGAATGTTATTAGATAATTTTTATAGGAAGGATTACCTAATACAAATACCGCGTTGGTGTGTGTATGACCGATGTCGGTCAAGGATGACCGATATCATTCACGTGGAAAAGGGTGAATGTGGCAATGGAGGATTTGTGTTCTTTATGGTTGCACAGAGAACCTTAGAGGGGTTAAATGTAGTTGCACAAGATAGATGAGGAATTAAAGGTTGAATAGTAATGATCTTGGGGAAGTGAGAAGGAAAATGGGTAGTTTTTTTATAAATGAAATAATAAATGAATGGAAATGCAAGTATTCAAACAAATGAGAGAAAAAGAGAATTCTACTTACTCAATATCCCATGTTTACAGGTTGTGAATGGATGATGGTGAAGTGTTCATGGTTTTGGTAGAGCCCAAATTTTCTATGAATGACAGTGCTTCCAAAGATTCTCCCTGTGAATGTCAACACTTTAATATTGGTCTCTAGTCCTTGTTTAGATCTACGATTGGGTATGTTTTTTCATCTAGATGGGTGAGAAAACCTAGTTCATGCTTACATGCAGATCCTTCTCCCAAAACTAGAAATTTCCAACCTCTAACCTCTAGAACAAGGTTTTAAAAATGAATATATGGTAACCGATGATGGTTAGGGTGAGTGGTGTCGGTTTAGGGTTAACCGGTGTTGGTTAAGGTGGAAAATCCTAGGTTTGCAAAAATAGCAGATCTTGGCTATCTTTGGGCCAGTTCTGCCCATTGGTCCATGTCCTAAATGATGGTTAGCACTTGGATAAGTGGGAATGTTGTTATAGAAATAATATGCATGTAATGTTATGGTTAGACTAAGTCCCATTTGATTAAGGAAAGTAGAGATTGAGTCTTAGTTAGAAAATATGCTAAGAATAGGCCCATCATGAGGTGTCTAGGTGATATGGGTGGGTGAGGTGTAAATTAATTTAATTAAAGTAATTAAATTAATAAATAAAGTGAAGATGAGTATTAATTAAATTATTGAGTAATTAAATTAATATAAATGGGGTAAAGGGCTTGTGGTCAGGTGAACATGTTGAATTTAACTTCTCAAAAGGGGATTAAGGGGAGTGTGACCCAATTTTGTGTCTATAAAGCAACATCCCCATCGATGTCACATGCACCCCAAATGTGGGGGAATGATTGGGTGAATTAGTCACCCCATACAACACTATATAATCATAATTCATTACATTTCAGCACATAGTCATCATAGCCTTCATTCTCAACAATAGCCAAAATCCCGACTTAGGTCCTCTCACAAGACAACGACACAAGAACATCTAGACCCAGATAATAGCACTTGGGAACCCGACCCTTCTAGATGCAATGACTAGGTAATTTACACATCATTTTTCATTTGAGAATATTTTTGATAGTATACACAACGAATTTTACAAGACACACATTCCTTCAAAGACTTTCCATACATGCACTACACTTTATTTTGTACTTTCGCATTGGATTGGAATTTTTCAAAATGGATCAGATTGTTACACACCATTTGTAGTGGTGTTCTATACTTCAAGAATCAATTAAATTTTGGATGATGATGGAATACTTTTCTCCTACACTTCTTCCATTCTTGGCGTGAGATCTCCCAAATAACTCACATTCAAAGACAACTCGGTGTGAGATCGCCGAAAAACTTGTTCTTCTACAACATCTTCAAGATCCTTTCTACACTCTTTACTCATAAAGGATCATATGCACATATTTATTTTACATTTTATTGTATATTTTATACACTTTTTACACATTTTGATCATATATACACATATTTGACTACTTATTCATCTTTCTCTTTTGTATTTCCATCCTTATGGGAAGCGGTAGTCATGTAAATTACACACCATCAAACATCAAGAAACATCAAAAATAGGTAAAATTGTGACATCTACACATACACTCTCACCCTAGGGTCATCATCATCATCATCACCTTTTTTTACTTCCTCTTCTCTATTTTCCATGATTCACTTTTTATCACTCCATGCATTTCCTTATTTCTCTACACACTTTTCACCATCAATCTACATGGTTATCAAGTACACATCTCTTATCTACTTTATGTTATCAAGCATTCACTCAACAACTTAAAGTGGGGAAATTTTAGACACTAAATCATGAAATTTAGGTATCTATCTAGTCCTGATCACATAATACTATTTATATGATTCCTATGTAAGAAAAGTACTAATTGACCCATGTCTTTCCCACATTTTTGTTTTTTGTTGCCTCTATTTATATTACACTCTTTCTATCCCATTTTTACTTTTCATACTTAAACATTTCTCACTTTGGATACCAACCCAGCCAAGGCACCAACGTCAGTGCCCTGGTCTCATTTTACTTAGTGATTAAGGCAATATTGAACAAATAGATGCCTAAATTTGATTGTTGTGTAGTAAAGTAAATGAATAAAAATGAAGTATAGAATTTGACCCAAGAAAAATAAGCCAAGAAATATGAAACCCTAGTTACAAAAAGGAGATAAAATAACTTAACTGATTTACAATTAAATCTAGACTATGTTGAAGTGATGAACTAATAAAAGAGAGGAGAAATTGTTGCACCTGAAACCCGTAAAATTGTGCAACACGTAAGATCTACCTAGTCTAGGGCTCCTAGAATGGTTCAAGGGAACTTGTGGGCACTAAAAATTCTCTCGGCCTCCGTGACTACTCAAAACTCAGATAACAAAATTTGGAGGGCCATGATGTATTCTATGTCCTTTATTTCATGTCACTAGCATGTCACACAATGATTATCGATGTCACTTTGATAACCCTGCAATAAAGAAGGGACCTCAAAAACCCTCAAAAGTGCATCAAATCCCAAAAATAAAATTATGAATATGAGGGTTGGATTTTCCTCTGTTATCAAATGAGTGATATTACAATCGAGCATTGCACTACATTTAGATCTAATGTAGTTATATGTGTGTGTGGAGATATTGTGCCTACGTGGCTCTTGTGTGCATCACACTTGATAACAAGTAGCTAGATGTATAAAATGTAGATAGATGTGTGCATGAAATAATGAACTTCCCATCTTATGAAGTGTATGTAAAATATGTAGTCCTTTTCCCTTGTGTGGATGCTAGATGGATGCTTGAATACTTTTGATATGCCTTTAGATGCAACCTTAGGTGGTGATAGCTAATGCTTAGTGCTTTGGCCCTTTATTATTTCCACATAGCTTTATATATATATATATATATATATATATATATATGATTCCCTTGCTTGAATTTCATAATTAACCCCAAAAAGGTCGACTACCAAAAATATAAGATGCCTAAATAATTAGAAAGGACCCAAAATAAGTGAGAAAAGTACAAAGAGGTCAGGGGCACCCAAAGGGGATGAGGGCACCTGACCGACTTCCTATCCGAGAGTTGGTGTCTATAGTGAGAAATTTGAAATCAAAAGATAAAATGGACTATAAGGAGTGTAAAATCAATAGAGGAAATAGAAATCAAGAAAATTTAGCTAAATACATGGGTTGATTAGAATTTTTCTTACTTAGGAATCATATGAATAGTAATATGTGATCAGGACTAAATGGATACCTAAAGTGCGTGATTTAGTGTATACATTTTCCCCCACTTTATTTAGTTGAGAGAATGATCCATAACATAAAGTAGATAAGAGATACATACCTGATAAAAATGTACATTGAGGGAAAAATTTGTGCAAGAGACAAGGAAAAGCGTTGAGTAATAAAAATGTGAAGCATGGAAACTAGAAAAGAGGAAGTGAAAAATAAGTGATGATAATGATGATGACCTTAGGGTGAGAGTGTATGTTTATATGTCACGATTATACTATTGTTTTATGTCTTTTTATGTTGTGAAATTGTGTGATGATGTGACTACCACTTCCCATAAGGACATACCTGCAAATGAGAAGAACAAACAAGTAGTCAAATATGTGCATATATATGATCAAAACATGTAAAAAGTATGTAAAATTATGAACAAAAATGAAAAATAAACATATTCACTTGATCCATGATGAGTGAAGAGTGTAGAAAGGATCCTATATAAGAACACATTTTTTGGGATATATCATGCTAGTTCTTATTGTGTGATTTTTTTGGGTGATCTCATAATAAGAATGGAATAATTGTAAGGAGAAAATTATGGTGTCATCCTCTAACCTTTAACCACTTCCAACAATGTAGAACACTAGTATAGATGGTGTGTAAAAATTTGATCCTTTTGAACAATTTCGATCCAATGTGAAAGTAGAAAATGTTATGTAGTGCATGCATGCAGAGTACTGAAGGACTACTATCTTTTTAAATATGTTGTGTGAAGTGTTGAAAAATGTTTTGAACTAAAAAAATTTGTGTAACCGCCCTAGTCATAGGCATCCAAGAAGGGTACGGGGGTGCGCATGAATTACTTTTCTAGGTCAGGCACTAGTGACTATATTGTTCTAAGGACCCAAGTCAAGATTTGGTCCATTGTTGAGCCTAAAGACTGTGATAACTATGTGTTTGAACTGTGCTCAACTATTACTCTAAGATTTTGTATGGGGTAAATAATTCACCTAATAGATGTCGCCCCTCATTTGGGGTGTATGAAAATCTAAGGAGTATGCAATCTAAAGGAGGACTAACAATTTTGGTAAAATTTATTCCATAGAGTGGGAGGGAGTGTGCTTGGTGGAAACCAAAGCACACACAAAAAAATGGCTAGGAGACAAGTGTTAGTATAGTCAAGATAAACATGCATGTAAAAGACAATGTGTAATATATGTACGTAAAAAATAATGTAAACACACAAGAAGACAACTTAGACCAAAAATTTTGGGTTTCAAACATGGGACATCACTCATGATGTCACAAGACAATCAATGCTAGAGTGGATGTAATGATATAGACAATCGGAGAAAAAACAAGACATGGAAAATCCACAAACAAACAACAAAGAGACAAGAGCAAACAATGTAACAAAAAACATGGAAGCATATAGACCTATAAGAAAAATGTTCAACATGAAGCATCTGTTAGCATGTTAAAAGATAGAAAGTATGTCAAAAAGTGTATAATTTGATATGGTAATGTGTTATGAAAAATGAAACAATAACACCTGTAGTGTGTTCAAAAGTGGATGCCCCTAGGAGCCATTGTGGGACTAGTATGAGGTACTTGTGCCAAGCATCCATGTTGCGTGTAAAGATCTATGTAAATATTGTGATCATAACTAGAAGGAAAGTGAACACACATGTGTGTATAGAAATATAATGACATACAAAATATCTTATTAGCATGTGTAATAAAGTGTACATGTAATAAGGAAATACAAGCAAGACTAAATGCGACCAAGATATATAGTATGTTGTGGATGTATTAGATGGATGAAATGCAATGTGAGTGTGATAGGAGAATCATGCCCCCGAGTGAGTGTGAATGAGTATGCATGTGATGAGGTTAATTAATAAAATGCCCCCTTAGCGGTCAATAATGAACCATAGAAAAAAGTATGTTATTGGAAAATGGTTTGAATAGTGTGCTAGAAAGATGTGATCATCAAGGCATAAAGGGTAGAGAGTGTGTGAGTGAGTGAGTGAGTGAGTGAGTGATTGTGGTGAGTTTAAATTTATATTGAAATCCTCAGCAATTGAGTATGAACCGTGGAACTAGAGTGTGTCATATGGTAATGAGTGCAACATGTAAAAGTATATGTAAGAAAGATATGTCCATGAATGTATTGAGTGTGAAATGCAGAGTATAGTGTGTATGATGTATAACAAAGGCTACGAGAAAGATATGTGATGAATGTGTGATATGAAATGTGAATGTATGTTTGAGGTGCATGTGTATAGTATGCCCTTAATAGTCAATTGTGAATATCATGAGAGTGCATCATCGGGTAATGATGATACAAAGAGTGTATCAAGATGTGCACGATGTGTGTGAGAGACTAGATGCAAAGTTTGAAACATTGGTGAATGTTAGAAGAAGGGGGGGACTAAGCATGATTCCCCCCAAGTGTATGAGTATGAACAAGATCATGTAATATCATCTAAGAGGTCATCATTGTCATGATAAAAGCCAAATGGAGAAGTGTCGAGAATGATAAGAAATAGTATTTGGTTTATCACATAAGGAGTGATTATGGAGAAGGTTTTACATGCCGTTTGGGCATTCTTCATCAGTGAAAGGATGTATTGGACAACCATGTGCATACCAATGTCTAATATTTTTTGAATAGCAAAGAAAGGAATCATTTCAAATTAAAACACAGCCAAAAGGCATAGGAAATGAAATGTCAATATGATGAGGATCTAAGATGCCTCCAATGTAATCAAGCCAATATTTTCCAAGTGTAAGTGTAAAATAAAAAGGGTCTCATTCAAAAAATACTATGAGATGAAATATGTGAAGACCATAAGTAGCAGTAATGTGGATGAACCCATGGTAAATATGAGGATCATGACATGGAGGGAAAATATCATCTACTACGAATCCTATCCAAGTCAATCCATCATGTGTACATATATTATTAGAGAAAGTAGGATCAAATGGAATGTTCTCCCAATAAGAATCATTCATGAAAAGTGTACATGTGAAATAAGGACATGCTAATGGTGGTTTCTCATGAAAAATGAAGTAGGTGGAATGATGTCGATGTTTAGACAGGCCCTCGATAAAGTACCATAGCATTTGTAGAAGTAGGAGGGGAAATGATGTGGATGGGATAGTGTCTAACATGTAAATATTACCTACAATAGGTGACAAGTGAGCCATAGAATCCATGGGTTGCATTTCATTAGTAGTAATTGATGTTGGAGTAGGGAGTGTAGTGGTTGAATTGTGGTTATAATATTTGAATGGTTCACAATCACTGGGGATTGTATATTCTACACCCTCATGTAAGAATTTAACACATTGATGCACTATAGAAGGTACTACTTACATGACATGAAGCCATGGCCTACCAAGTAAACAATTATATTGAACTAGGAAGTCAATGATAAAGAAAACCGTAGGAAGGGTTTTTGGCCCGACAATGATAGGTAAAGTGATATGGCCTATGCATGGACGAATGGAACCATCATATGTGCAAAGAGAAATGGATGGACTAACATTATCGAAGAAATGATGAGAACTTTAATGAATGATAAATTGTATAGATTAAGCTCAGATCCATTATCGATAATAGTTTCGTTTGACACCCACATTATTGATGTGAATCATGATGTATAAAGGTGGATCATTGTCAAAAATAGCAAGATCAACATGAGGATTAGATGGAAAAGTGATGTGCTAAGAAAATACATCTATGAATGTGTTATAGACTACATTTGGATGAATATCATAAGGAACATGAGTAGTAGCCAAGAGAGTAATGATTTTAGCTCTTAATTCAGGGTTGATGAGCAAGAAATCATGAATAGAAATATCCATGATGAGAGGATCCTAGAAGAATGAGAAAAATAAAAGTAGGACCCTAAGAATTTTTAACGAGATGGGTTCACTAAATGATTAAGAAAATATTGAAATAAATAGATTCCTAAATTTGATTGTAATGTAGCAGTAAATGAATAAACAATGAAGTATGGAATTTGACCTAAGAAAAATAAGCTAACAAGTATGAAACCCTAGTTGCAAAAATGAGATAAGAGAACTTATCTGATTTGTAATTAAATATAGACTATGCTAAGTGATGAATTGAAAACAGAGGGAAAATTGTCACACCAAAACCTAAAAAATTGTGTGCTGTAAGATATTTTTGGGTGGGCACCTGGAATGGGTCGGGGGTTCCTACGGGTAATACAAACCTACTCTTGGTGCATATGACTACTCAGAACATCAAATAAAAAACTTTGGAGGGTTGTGAGGTATTTGATGTCCTTATTTTCTTGTCACTAGTATGTCACACAATGATCATCGATGTCATTGATAAAATACAATATAAAATGACCTACAAAACCTTCAAAAGTGCATCAAATCCCAAAAATAAAATAATTCAAATGAGGGGTTAGAATATTCCTTAGCTTTCAAATGAGTGATCTTACGAATGAGCATTGCACTACATTTTAGACCCAATGTAGTTCTATGTATGTGTGGAGATATTTTTCCCTAGGTGGCTCTTGTGTGCATCGCACTTGATAGCGAGAAAGTAGCTAGATGTAGAAAATGTAGATAGATGTGTGCATGAAAGAATGAACTTCCCCTCCTATGAAGTGTATGCAAAAAAAAATGTAGTCCCTTTCCCTTGTGTGGATGTTAGATGGATGTTTGAATTATCATGATATGCCTTTAGATGCAACCTTAGGTGGTGATAGCTAATGCTTAGTACTTTGGCCTTTATTATTGCCACATAGCTTTATATTTATATGATTCCCTTGCTTGAATTTTGTAATTAACCCCAAAAAGGTTGACTACCAAAAAGATAAGATGCC
The DNA here is from genome assembly GCA_018340775.1 of Taxus wallichiana var. yunnanensis. NCBI lineage: Eukaryota > Viridiplantae > Streptophyta > Pinopsida > Cupressales > Taxaceae > Taxus > Taxus wallichiana. Next base: position 3,485,045 of record CM031237.1, read on the forward strand.
CAAACAGCTAAAAATGACCCAAAATATGTGAGAAAAGTACAAAGAGATCAGGAGAACCCAGGATGGGGTGGGGGCACTCAACATTTACATCCTGGCTAGGTGATGGTGTCTAGAGTGAGAAATTCTGAAGTGTGAAAAGACAAATTGGGCTAGAAGGAGTGTAAAATCAACGAGAGGTAACATAAAGCAAGTAAAGATGAAAAATACATGGGTTGATTACTATTTTTCTTATTTAGGAATCATATGAATAGTAGTATGTGATCAAGAGTAAATGGACATCAAAATTGTGTGAGCATTCAAGCATCCATATAGCATCCACACAAGGGAAAGGGACTCCATTTTTATGCATAGACTTTATAGGATGGGAAGTTCATTCTTTCATGCACACATCTATTCACATATTTTACATTTAACTACTTGTTCTCTATCAAGTGTAACATGCACAAGAGCCACCTAGAGCATGATTTTGACACACACACATAGAAATACACTAGGCTCGAGATGTAGTACAATTATCCATCATAAGTTCACTTGTTTGATAGTCAAGAATAATATGACCCATCATTTTCATTATTTTATTTTTGGTATTTGATGCACTTTTGAGGGTTTTGTAGGTCATTTATTCATTGTAGGTTATAGGAGACATCTAAAAACTTGATGTGATATACTAGTGATATGTAGTGAAGGACAGTGAATACCTCATGACCCTCTAAAGTTGATTTTCGAGGTTTTAAATAGTCACCGATGCCCAAAGTAGGTCCACAGCACTCGCGACACCAATCCAGATTTTGGGAAGATATTACATTTGCACAATTTTTCGAGGCTTGGTGCAACACTTATCTCCTATTGTTTATTAGTTCATCACTTTGAAATAGCCCAGGATTATATGTGAATAAGCTAAGTAATCTATCTCTTCATTTACAACTAGGGTTTATGATTTTTAGCTTAATTTTCTTGGGTCAATTTTTGTACTTCATTTCATATATTTAGCATTCTTATATATTTTTATTAGGCATCTATTTATTTCAATATTTACTTAATCATTATTTATTTTTAGTACTTGATAGCATTTACCAAAAACTACCTAATACCCATATGAATCACACTATGAAAAGGAACAAATTAGAGTGAATCAATGTGTGCAAAATATAGTCACCTGGACAATGGATGAAATTAAGCACAATCATGAGGTCTATAAATGATTTGTAACATCAAGAATTTTTTGAAATTTAAATCATCAAGGAAATGGTCTTTAGGATAATGATAAGAGAATATCACCATGAGTGATTTTGGTAGTCATCTCAAGCTCACAAACAATGCATATATCATGAAAGATTTTTAAACACTTAACCAATGCTTTAATATGCTCACATATTGCAAGTCAAAGATGTGGTATTCGGAGTGTTTCAATGTCATTTGGAGATCAATAATATGGAGCTTGTTCTCAAACATTCCCTCAAGCTTCATTTAATGATCAATCCTTCTATCTAGGTGAGGAAACCTATTTACATGTGGAATATATTATAAATAAGGTGTATGAGAATCCTAAAATATGATTCCATTCAAGGAGAAGTTTATAGACAGAAAGGAAATGGGATGATCTTCATTTAGAGTGTCATGTTTACAAGAATGGGAAATAATCTCAATCTCACATAATGTAATTCACTTAGTAGAATTTTAAACACTCATTCAACACCTTGTAGTGTTTTTACACCTCAAAGGAGGAAGCATATACAATCACATCAATTTAGTTCAACAGATGGCCATATGATATGAATTTCATTAAGGGGAAATCCATTTATCTCTACAAGATGAATAAGTTTTTCAGTGTGTGAAAGACAAACATAAAAAGGTTTTAGCATCATGGAGTTGATTTTGTTCACGAAGGGGAATTATGAAGGCCAAGAGGAATAAGGAAGTGATACCTATACCCTAAATCCTACCTTATGACTAGAGAAGATCATCATGTTCCCATCACAATTTAGATCTCATAAAAAAAATCTAAACACTTATTTGATGCCCTAGAATGTTTCCATATCTCACATAAAAAGGACATTATGATCACAGTACTTCAATTCATTAATTTATTCATTAATAATATATTTCCCATCTCTGGATTTCTACCTCTTTCATCTTTTCTCCCCTCACTCACTCTCTCTCTAAGATTATATTCCTTCATTTAGAGTGTAATTTTTTACTCTTTCATCTTATTCACTTAAATGATTTAATGTTACATTGTAAAAATTCTATTTTCAAAAATAATGAAAAGGACTTAGTTTCATTCCTAGGGAATTTCAAAAGTCACATGGTGGTGAGATGAAAAGTTTTATAAGGTGAAGAGGAAGAGACATTTTGGAATGCTATAAATTGGAATGGATCCTCTATTCCAAAGGGTTGGTAATTGTTGATTGTTGTATATTGTTGAGATTTGTATCACTACTACATCAAGAAACAAAATATACATTCCTCCATTTTATTGTTTTATGTTCCCCTACTTTCTATACTCTCCAAATTTCCAAGCATTGTGATCTTGTAAAACCAAGAAGAAAATTTTTGTCCTTGATTGATGGATTTGTAAAAATTTCTATCTAGTTTATCATTATTCTTGATCACTTACATTTTTTGTTCTTTTAATTGAATGTGGACCTACTTTGGTTACATTTGGTGAGAATTTGATAGTTCTTACTCAAAACATTAACCTCTCTCTCCTTTTCTCTTACTCTCCTTTACTTCCTTTCACTCACAAATTCTTCCTTGTACATTGTACAAGCACCTTAGCATAGGTTTAGTGGAGTATTACTATGTGATCCTTGGTCTAATGGACACTAACTATTTTTGGTTAGTTTGAATTCAATAATGGGAGTGCCCCCATACCCAATAAGGAGGGCTTATCCTCATTATTATTGGTGAAAACCAATAATCTGCATTGTAACAAATTATTTCACCAACATATCCCCAAAGGGGTAATATGTAGATGTGAAAAATGCACCCTTTTCATAAGGTCTCTTTAATTAAAAATACTAAAATGTAACTAAGCACGGTAATCAATAAAATCCAAATAACCCCACAAAAAAACTAAAAATATAAATAAGGTTGATTATAGAAAATTCACGTGGTTGTTTATCCTCACTCGCTCAAATTTAATATTTTCACTTCCTTCTATAAGATAAACCTACCCATATGTATATTTAATGAATATTTTACCCTTATCATCTGATATTTATATATTTTAAAACCTTTTAAACTTTTATTAATGTTATAATAACATATGATGGGGATGTAAAACACCTTAAAATGTAAGGTTTTCTACAATGAGTTATTCTAATTAACTAACTTCCAATAATTGTCATGTAATATTATAATAATGCATTAATAATTAAAAATATTTATAATGATATGTTATAAGGTAAAATACACTAGAGGGAGATGCACTTAGCTATACAAAGTGATACATGAGATAACTTGATGCACTAACTAGAGAATTTTTTAATGTTAAACCTAAAGATTCTTCTTTCCTAAAATTACACTAGAAAATTTCCTAGTACATAATTGTACATATTTTCCAAGATCTAAACTATGATTTTAGACATTCTTAGAGTGGGGTTATGTAAATTTTTTTCCCTCAAGTAATCTAGATATATGTATCATTGAAGTGTCCCAATATCCAAAAAAACATCCAAAATTATCTAAATCAAATTCAAACCTTAACCATAGGTGGAAGACCCTACAAGAAGGTTAGTATTTTGGTAGAAGTGCAAGTTTTGTACTACCTATGTCAGCACTACTTTGAAGAGGCCTAAAACTACACATAGTTCTCTAATTAAAATGTAACCTCTATATAGATGCAACTAGTTGGAAAATTGAACCTTTATCATGTTTGAGATGATTTTTCTCTTGATAATAATTTGAGTTGGGATCTTTATGTTCTTGGAAATGAGGAGCATGAACTCCTTGAATTAGTTGAGCACTTCATAAAATTAATAATGGCTTCCCTAATGGATGTGCATAATATTTGGGAATATTTAGGGATAATTTGGTGTAGTTTGTATTAGTATTTTCAATGAGGTATCATGAGAGTGCCAAGTGATTTCTAGGTGAGTAAATGAGGTGATGTTAACTTTCTTATATAGGGTTCCAAAGGTAAATCATTATGAAAAGGTGGTCCCAAAAAGATAAAAAGAGACAACAAAGATAAGAAAATTAAAATAAAATTTAAAGGATTAGTTGGTATAACACTATACAAGTAGGCCATGACTGGAGATTATATTCTAACCCTACTATATGGTTTTGGTTAGGATAAAAATGAATGCAATCTAAAATTTAAATAATGATAATAATATGTTAAATATTTATTTTATGCATTTACATTCAAAATGTGATGAGACATCAGTGTGTAGGAATTAATAGTTTAGGAGAGAAATAATAATATTTATTGAGTGGGGATAGGATGTGGATATTTGTCTTAGAAAAAAGAACATTCACAACTAGTAGTGTTAAAAGCGTAAATTTCCAAATTTGAGTGTCTACATTTCATTATGAAATGAAAATTACATGCTTTAAGGAAAATATACTTGAGTGTGTAGAAAAAATTTCTTTTCTTTCATTTTTATTGTCCACATGTGTTGGTGTTGGCATGCTCCATGGTGAAACCTATAACACAAAGTTTAGTCAATGTCCATTGTAGAAATTGAACTGTAACTCAAATATATAGGAAGAATTTTGAACTTGGATAAAGTGAATCAAAGAGATGTAAAACATGTAAGGAATAAACCTATTTATTTTATGGATAGAATACCTCCAATTATTTTCTTACACTTAGAGAGTTTGATTATATTACTAAATTTTCAAGAGGATTGGGGGTTATCAGTTCCTAATTGTGTCAAAGGAAAAATTAGAGTATTGGGTGCATGTAACATAAAACCAAATAGAATGTAGAGAGAGGAGAAGAGAGCAATATAAAATCACCTTGTGAAGGAATAGAACTATGTATCAAAGTTTTACCTTGATATATTCCCATTTAAATGAGGATAGGAAAGATTGTCTATCAAAAACTAGATGTTAAGATGCTTTCTATAACCCCGTGGATAACACTATTGTAAACAAATATTTTCCTAATTTTATATATATTTAGATATAGAGAAAAATTATAAAATACAATGGATTCCCACATGTCCTTCTTATTTTCCACATAGCTACATGTATGAGTGTGGAATATACTAAAATAATGATGGGAAGGAAAACCATGCCACCAAAAGCCTATATTTTGTGATCGAACTAAATAATAAAGTGGAGTGAAATATTCATGCATCTTATAAAATACTCTAAACTATGTAAACTAAGTATGATATTATCCCAAAAATTTATTTAGGAGTAGGAATATGAAACTATAGAAAAATCAAGTGTAACCACCTTGAGGGTAGAAACATATGGTAAGGTCAGGAACATGCATATGGTCCGACCAATATATACGGTTTTGAACCTATGAAAATGTATCCCAATTTCTATGTCTAATATATCTTTGAGGACTTATTCCTTGTACAAACATATTCTTTAACCCATAAATCTACTTGTAGGTTTACATTATAACCAAATGAATGTCCCCTCTTTTGAGGCATATATGATAAATCATTTAAGTTTGTAGATAAAAATAATATATGTGTATCCATGTACTCTATGTCTAATAATACATAAGATAATGTGGAATGGTGAAGTGGTGGCCACCTTTGAGATCATGTACCTGTAAAATTGGGTTGCACATGGTAGAAAGCGTGGTGAGAAAAGAGACAAGTTGTAGACACTCAAATTGGTAATTTATACGTTGGAAACTCTTAATTTTAATATGCACTCTTTCTATGATAAATAAAACTTACCCGTTCCCACTTAGCACTTTCCAAGGTCCATTACTTAGCTTATATATACTTGCATACTAACATGTTGACACATTCCCATAATACAATGTACAAAATCAATAGAAAAACATTAGTTTATTAACTACAAACTTCATGTGGAATATTTCCTCATCTAAGTAAAATTAGTATAGTTTAGTCATGAATTTATATATGGTTCTAACCCATATGTATGGTCTTAGATTGACATGGCCTTTAACTCTTCTTCCAAATTGAAATCTTTTGTTGGGTCTTATAATTCATGTGGATAAACCTTTCGTAGTTATTTTTCATACCCCTAGAATAGATTCTAACTCTTGCGCATCAGTTTATCAACGGTAGGTGGTGGGTTCTCACCCGAGGCATGCGCGCAGTGTCAAACTTCTCTTTATGTGAGTCTTGTGAGAATGCATTACTTGTGAAAAATATTAGGTACAAACGAAGGTAAAGATTAATACATTCATGCTAGGAGATTTGAATGAGTTATTCTATTAATGCATACATTTAGATAAGAAGGGAAATATCAAATAAACAATGGAAATAATCCATAACATAAGAAATATGCATGAGGGTTTACATCCAAGAACAATACATATCAGAACATAACCATATATTGCATATTTATCTTAGTTCAAGTAACCATATTACAATCATCAAAGCCATAATAATCCGGTTTTTAATGTAGATCAAACTCATGCATTAGAAACTTGGACTATGCCCTCCATTTATATAAGAATATGCTCATATACCCATCCCTCGAGATATATCATCACTCCTACATTCATCCAATTGAGAACATTAACCCACAGAACCTACTACCATTTACGCAAAGCTCCGTCTCTCTAAATACACACTCTCTCTTGATAGTACACATATGCATACATCCAAATACTCATGCACATCTATCTTCTACCCAAGAACCTCTATATATATATCTTTTGTGTTCACTTCCATGCCTTCTTGAAGTGGTAGATTGGTCATGCCAAGTTTCCACGTGGTAGTCAAATGGAGCATGTTTGCTCGAGTCCAAGATTTCCAATCTCTATAATGATGTCCTTCGGAGCCTTCTATCTCATGGAATATTCCTTTATGGACCACTACGATTCCTAAGAAGGCCTTTGTTATCCAAATCCACCCCGGGGTTGATTTGATAACATACATCGAAATTCTCGAGTCCCGGGCAAATGGATGGATTCGAGGGCAAAAATTCATGTTTCTAGGGTCCCCTCGGTAATTTTTATAACTCTCTATCTAGGTTGAAAAGAGCAAGCTACGAGAAAATACGAAAAATTCTGAGAAAATAAGCTTTGGGCGAGAAAAATTGTGAAAATCGGCTAAGTCCTTGTCACGGGAGCAGGTTGGGACATTCGGGACACAAGGCGCGGTTCGCCGAAACACCTCGGCAGCCTTTGTGAAGCACTCTTGGGACAAGTGGAACAAATGTACGCAAAGGGCGCGAACCGGCAGTTCGAAAGAAAATAGACAACTTTCATACTAAGCGGTTAGGACATCCGGGTCGCGAAGGGCGTAAAAAGGGCGCGAAAAGGCGAAGGAGCGAGAGCAAAGGAAGCCATTTCGGGTGGTTAGGAAGAATTTTTCCGTGAAGCACCAGGACATTTGGGAAAAATGGATGTGAAGGACACGAACCAGCGGAGTTCAGCGAATTAAAGGGAAACTTCAGACCTGAGGACAGTGGGAAGTGGGACAAAGGGACACGCGTGGGGAAATGGATAGCCAGAAGGAGCCAAGAGCAACCAGATTGCACCACGTGTCGTCGATGGATAAAGGACAAGGAAGCCCATTTTGGGTGGATCGGAAGTTTTTTCCCAAGCGGCCAGGACATCCAGGACAAATGGACGTGGTGGATGCGAAAAAGCGGCGGACCACGGACCAACGACGGATCATGACACGTGTCACAAGGAGAAAGGTCAAAGGTCAAAGGGTGATTTTTGAAGGAAAATCCGAGCCAATAAAAAGAAGACATGTTTCCAATGAGCAGAAAGGGAAGGAGAGAAATTCGCGACCAATCAATGCATGCCACGTGTCATCGGGTGGCGAGCAGCGCGGGAAAAATTTCAAAATGCATTTTCACATTTTGTGCCTAAGTCTTCGAGATCGACATATCTTTTGATCCAGATCTCGGATTTGCACGTTCTTTATATCAACGGAAATCTTGTGAAATTATCTACATGATTAAGGGTTAATCTTGAATTTTGGTGCGATCAGAGAGAGAAAATCAAGAAACAGCTCTGACACGTGTTCATGGCCAGAAGTGACATTCCAGTGACCAGATTTAATGCAGAATGGGTCGCATTCTCCTGTAATCTGGTCAAAATGATAGGGTATGGGTTTGTAAGGTCCCCCATGCCATTTTAATGCACCTGCATTCAAGGAGGGATGGGCTCTCATGTTTTTGTACGTTTCCTGTCCCCTGGGCTCGACCCTTGCACTGTAAAAGCCATATTTGGCTCATTTCTAAGGGGAACATTTCTTTGGATAGAAAGCTTCTTCTTTCACCTGTAACAAGTGATTTTTGCAAGTATCAAACCTCTTCTAAAATTGTAACAGGTTTTCTACCTTTTGATGTTGTAATACAAGGATTTTGACAATGAAAATGACAATACAGGCTCTGTGATCAGTTTTCAATCCTCTGTTTGTGTTGCTTGTTTCATTTGAGACTTGATTACATCTTATCAGCTTGTGCATGATGTTTATGTTGCATTTTATGATCTATTTCTATATCTCTGTAGAACAAGAAGTGTTCACCACTCCTCCTTTGGTGTATCACTGTTAGTTTAGTTTCATTTTTACACTTTCTATCTCTGTCTCCTTGGATTTTAGAGTAGGATTAGGTTTCAAACCTTTGTAGTTTTGTAAAAATATAGATCTAAATCGAGAGGAGTTTGAGGAACCAGCCTCTAACTCTGGAGATTCCTCTCTTAGTTTCACAAGTCCCCACACTTGGAGAGAGGTTTCCATGTTGTGCAATCTGCTTTGGATGCTAGAGTGATCAACCTAGAAGCCTGATCTGCATCCAGGGGTGTTGTGAGTCTGCAACAACAGTTTTGGCATGCCTCGGTGGGACTAGAGGTCTCATTTTTATTGTAGCAAAGTTGATGTGCATCTGCTGCAATTTTCTTGCTTAAAAGAGCTATTATTTGCATATCTGGCGACTCCAAAGGGAAGAATCAACTGGTTTCAGCAGTGCAGGCCTGAAAACTCATGAGAAGAATCACCACAAGGTCAAGAGTTGGAGAAGAAGAAGTTTTGTTTGAATACCTGTAGTTATCTCCAAGAAGAAGGCAAAGAGGAAGAAGGATTCAAAGGTCTCCATCTCCACCAACAGAACTCTCTCAACTCCTCCACAGTAGGCCTTTCATTCGAGTCAACAAGGGTTTTAAGACCAATCGAATGGCTCGAGAACAACCCCTACGTCAACTTCACGGTAGCAGCCCACTTGCTCTCAATGCACAACATCCAGTTCTATTGCAGCCTTGAAGAACATTCCCTACTTCTTTGGAGAAAATCGGACTACTCCGAGGTGATCATGTTAAAGATATTGCTAACCTTTGTGCAATTCATGAAATCAATGAAATGCAAGTGGTGTCAAATTACTAGCATCTTCCTTCAAGGGTAAAGCATTACTGATGGTTTAGGAGCCTTGGAGCTGGTTCTATCACAAAGCTGGAATCAGTTGTGTATTGCACTTCATGAGTAATTTGGAGAAAAGGAGACAACTTGTCTCTTTTGGAGCAGTGACAACTATCAGAGAGCCCCCAATGAGCGGTGGTGACTGACTTCAACTTCAGATTTCAAAGGTCTTGGGATAGGATTCCGGTGGCGATCAGGCCAACTATAGAAGGTGCTTTTCTATATTACCTTAAAGCTTTAAATTTGATATTTCTATGTTGATTCGATCCATGGGAGGCATAACTATCCCTATGGCTTATAACATTGCCATTAGGGCTGAAAAGCTGTCTTATTCAAGGTGGTAAAGCGGCTCCTAGGCCTCCCATGCCCTTGTATCCAAACTTAGAAAATTCAAGCACTAGTCAAGCACCCACTTTGGCTCCTATTCCCACTCCTAGAAATCAGAGTTCAAATGAAGCTTCCACTTCATCTCAAGTACCCCAAATGAGCTTCAAGAGGTCATGAAGCAATTGCAAAACCTAGGCAATGAGCTGGTTACTCTCAAGAGGCAGCAAGCCCAAGGTTTCAGACCTTCTTATCAACCCCAAGCTCAGCCTAATAGGCAGCCATACCAACCACAAAGACCACCTAATCCAGCTGCAAATATGAATCAAACAAGGCCTCCTGCCAATAGACCATTCCAGCCCTATAATCCAAATGCCATATCTACCTCTAAGGCATTAGTGCCGACTTAGAACAACATTGCTCGGGAATATGATTGGTGATTTCCATGCAACAGAGCCTCATAACCAATCCATGTGTTTGATGGTGCTCTCAATCAAGCACTAATGGTGTGACTCTCTTTGGTGTGGAGGCGAGGGCGTCAAGGAAGCAATCAACAACAAGAAACATTCCAACAACAATCAGCCCCAAATGACACCACATTGGTAAACCGGCAGCGAGAAGATTTTGTGGCATGAATCAAGCAGTTTCTCAAGGTGTTGCAGCCAACACAAGGTCAAAAAGGAGAAATTTGGGTGAAGAATAGCCATTAGCCCCAGCCAATCCACAACCTTCCATGGCTCCACAAATGATTGGCAAGCAAAGTCTGGTTTCAAATGCACAAGGGCAGCCAAGAACAGCCCCTAGGCCAACTCAAATGCCAGTTGTTGCTGCCCATGTGCAAGGAGTAAATGTGTAAACCAAGGGACAATAGAGAGATCCTTCATCACCATTCAGTATCATTGATCAGATGAAGAAGACAAATGTCAACATATCAATGTGGGAATCCCTATCTATCCCAGGCCAAAGAGATCTGCTGCAAGCTGCCATGAAGGATTGGCCAACTTCAAATCAGCAGGTTCAGATGCAAGACAAAGTGCTTACAAATGCTGCCCAGCCTGAAGGAAGTCATGGAGGACAACAAGGTAAAATGTTGAAGCCCCCTCCTTTCTATGTTTCATTAATCATTGGAAATCAGCTAGTACATAATTGCATGATAGACTCGGGGAAAGTAGCTCAGTAATGCCTAAACAGAATAGCTGATCAGCTAGGGCTCTAGTATGAAATAACATCTAAAGGGGTAGTGCAGCTAGATGGGACAGCAATAGTGATTGGAGTGATTAGAAATTTGAGTCTTACCTTGCATGCATGTCCAAATGTTGTTGTTTACAAGATGTATCAATCATAGACCTTCCACCACTCTTTGCCCTATGTTTGTCAAGGGACTTCACAGCCAAGATTGGGGGGTATTTGTCTGCTGATTGGTCACACATGCTATTCAGAACAAGATATGGAACTAAGGCTACAATTAGGTCTGAACCTATTGCAAACTTCCATATTGAGCCTTACACTCCAAGTCAGATTAATGCCAATTGCTCAGCATTTGATCAAGAAGATCACCCTAGCACTGATGAGGCTGACACCAAGGTTGGAAGTATCCGGATCTAACTCTTGATGAATGGGCAAACAAGATACATGCTTTTGATCCTTATCAAGAAGTAGAAGAATCTGAGCTAGGGGTTTATTGTTTACATGAAGAGGATCAACCTCTCCCCAGCATCACCAAGCCAGATCATAAGGACAAGAATGAAGTATGGTAGTTGTTTTTGATGGATCAAGGAGTAGACAAGGTGCGGGAGGAGGAGCTATGCTCATTTCACCACAAGGTATAAAGTATTACTCGACTTCCGTTTTTAGTTTTCTTGCTCAAACAACACAATTTGAATATGAAGCCTTAATTCATGGACTTCATTGGGCTAGGAAGAAAAGGGCATAAATAACTTGCAGTGTTTGGGGATAGTGATCTGATCGTCAATCAAGTCGGGGGACAACATGCTACAAAGAATGACTGCTTTGAAGAACTATAAGAATAGGGTATGGGACCTCATTAAGATTTGAAGCTTTCAACATCGTGTCCATACCCGGGAAGAAAAATGAAGCTGCGGATAGGCTCGGCGATTGGAGCAATGTTTGATGTGGTTGACAACATCAAAAGGAAAAAACACAGCCACATATCCATGTGATTGTGAGGCCAGCAGATTCAGATAATAATATAAGTTGGCGAGTGTTTGAGAACGATCAAGCAAATCGTCAATTTTTACAAAAAGAGGCTGAATTCTCGGCTAGGAATCGGAGCAGACTAGAAGCGGCGGTATGGGGATCAAGTAGTGCAGCTACGGACAAACAAGCTTCCCAAAGGTTTAGTAATGTTGGAGTCTATCTTGACCCTAACGACCCGATTCCGTAAGGAAAAGGCTAACATACAGAGTCAAGAGAGAAGATTCGGAGCCAATTCCGGTTGGGAAGGCAAAACACTTCAAATTGGTAAAGTGGCCTTTGGCGGAGAAATCAGATTTCATACTGACTTTGCAAGAATTTCCAAATGTCTTTGCTTGGACTATGAAGACTAAGAGGATTGATCCGAATTTGGCACAACATACCATAGAATTGGATCAAATGCTAAGCCCATCGGGCATAAAGCGAGAGACTGTTAACCCTCACATTGAGCCTCTAATGAAGAAAGAGCTAAATAAGCTAATAGAGGTAAGCATTATATTCTGATCAAGCACTCAAGTTGGGTTGCTAACTTGGTTCCAGTCGGGAAGAAGAGCGGAGAAATCAGGTTGTGTGTGGACTTTGAGACCTCAATAGGGCTCTCTCAAGGATCATTATCCACTCCCTTCCATGGAGCAAATATTGCAAGTTGTATCCTGGTTGAAAGGTTTCTCTCTGCTAGATGGCTACTCGGGCTATAATCAGTGATGGTGAAAGAAGATGACCGATTCAAGATAGCTTTCACCACTAAATGGGGAACCTATGCTTACAAGAAGATGCCATTTGGGCTGTCCAACATGCTTTAGGTGCTACCTTTCAAAGGGCAATGGACATGGCATTCAAAGGCTTGATCAACAAGATAGTGCTGATATACCTTGATGACATCACTGTATTCTCCAAAAATGCAGTGGAGACCACCTCTTTCACCTCACGAAGTGTTTGAGAGTGTAGAAAGTTGGAGTGTCTTTGAATCCCAAGAAGTGCATCTTTCTTGCACATGAAGGAAAACTTCTAGGCCATATTGTCTCACGAAAAGAGGACTAGCAATTGATCCGAGAGGGTTGAAGCCATAAGAGCACTACCATTGCCAAGTCACAAGAAGGCTCTTCAAAGTTTCTTGGGAAGGATAAACTTTGTTCGGAGGTTTGTCCCAGATTTTGCAGCCCTTGTCAAGCCCATCACCAAAATGTTAAAGAAGAGCATGGCTTTTAAGTGGACAGCAGAAGGCAAGGAGAGTTTTGAAGCAATCAAAGAAGCTATCTCTCAGGCACCAACTCTCATCAACCCAGACTTCTCCAAGGATTTCATCCTCTATGCATTTGGAGGTGATGACACTATTTCTGCCATTCTAGTACAGCAGAACAAAGATAATGATGAGCAGCCGATTGCCTTTTTCAGCCAGAGCCTAGATGACTGCGAGGTGAGGTACTCTTTTATTGAAAAGCATGTACTTGCAGTAATCAGAAGCTTGAAGAAATTCAAGCATTTAGTCTCAAACAACAAGGTCCAGTTGTTGGTCTCACATCTTTGGAGTTAAGGACTTCCTCCTCAAGCAAGATTTGAATGAGAAAAGGGCAGAGTTGGATCACCGTGTCATGGAATATGACATTGATATCAAGATCACCAAGCTGGTAAGAGGGAAAGGATTGTGTGAGCAGTTGGTTTTGGGGAAGCAAAAGGAAGTATGCAACGAAGAAGAGGCTGTTTTGACAGTCCAGGACAGCCATGAGCCAAGTGGCAATCAAGAAGAAGACAATGCTTCCCCCACTCCTTGCTGGACCCAAGGTATTATGCACTTCCTAAGCACAGGCCTATGCCCTCTAGAGATGAACAAGACCAAAGGAGACACTTCAGGTTGCAGGCTGTTCCGTATGCCATTGTTGATGGAATTTTGTTCAAGAAAGATGTGAATGGAGTCTTCTTTGAGATGCATTAGCACAGGTCAGATTCAAAGGGTGTTGGAAGAGTTTCATGGTGGACCAGCTGGTGGCCATTTTGCACCAAGAGTGATAGCTCTAAAAATCATGAAGGCTGGTTATTATTGGCCTAAAATCTTTAGTGATTGCTATGCATGGATCAAGAGGTGTAAGAATTGTGCATTCTTCACAGGAAAAGAGAGACTTGCTGCCCTTCCATTGCATCCAATCTCAGTTGACCAGCCATTCATGCAATGGGGTTTGGACTTCATTGGAGTCATTAATCCCAATTCAAGCCAAGGGCACAAATGGATTTTGATAGCCACAGACTACTTCACCAAATGGACAGAAGCAGTAGCACTCAAAGAGGCAAATGAGTCTAACATCTTAGACTTTTATGAGGGGATAACAACCAGATTTGGTGTACCTACTACAATAATCTCTGATAATGCATTGGCATTCATTGGATCTAAGGTGACTGAGTGGGCTGTCAAGAACGGTATTTACCTAAGCACTTCATCGAACTATTACCCTCAGGGTAATGGCCAGGCCAAGTCTACAAACAAGAACTTGTTGAGGATCATTAGGAGGACTCTTGATGAGAATCAGAGGTCTTGGCATACCAAGCTGAAATCAGCCTTATGGGCTGATAGGATAACTCCCAAAAGATCCACAGGTAGCTCTCCATTCAGGCTTGTCTATGGAAGAGAGGCAATCTTGCCCATGTCACTTGAGTTGCCAACATTGGAACTCATGAAGCAGCTGGAGTTGCTTGAATTTGAGCCCATGGAGGTGAGGTATGCAGAGTTGATGGAGCTGCAAGAGATCAGAAATCAGGCATCCCAAGCAATGGAAAAGGATCAAGCTTTGATCAAGAAGACCTTTGATAGAAAGGCCAAGGATAGATCTTTTCAAGTTGGAGATCTAGTGTTGAAATGGGATGTGGATAGAGCAAAACGGGAAGGCATTCAAAATTTGATGCCATTTGGAGTGGCCCATACATGGTCACAAAGTGTAAGAACAACAATGCTTTCCAATTAGCCTCATTGGATGGTGAAGAAGCTGCAGATTCAGTCAATGGAATCTATCTCAAGCGTTGCTTTAGAGGAAGTTCACTACCTTGTAAATATTAGATTAGATTTTCTTTCCTCCAAGTGCTTGTGCACATTGTTTCTTATATAGGTTAGTTTTGTTTTCCCTAAGTGCTTTGCACACTTGCATCCATGGAGATGTTTTGCAGTCCTTGCTTTTATCAGGAGACATTCCATCTTCCTCCTTGCACATTCTGAGTCAGTTGAGGTTCTAAACAGAATATTTGATGACTCCATGCCCAATGGAGTACTTGAAAGCTGGTATCTTCTACCTAGCAGGCAGGTATCCCATTGAGTCACCAAATTGTTATCCAAATCCACCCCCAGGGTTGATTTGATAACATACATCAGAATTCTCGAGTCCCAGGAAAATGGATGGATTCAGGGCAAAAATCATGTTTCTAGGGTCCCCTCAGAAAATTTTCTAACTCTCCTGTCTAGGTTGAAAAGAGCAAGCTCTGAGAAAATGTGAAAAAGTTACAGAAAATAAGCTTGGGCGGAAAAAATTGTGAAAATCGGCTAAGTCCTTGTCCACAGAGCAGTTGGAACATTCGGGACACAAGGCACGGTTCGGCTGAAAACGCCTCCGGGTGGCCCAGAAGTGAAAAGGGACAAGTGGAAAAAATGTACACAAAAGGGCTTGAATCGGCCAGTTCGGCGAAATGGACAACTTTCATCAGGACAAGCGGTTGGGACATGCGGGCGCGAAGCGGCGTGAAGGGCGAAAAGGCGAAGGAGGCCGAGAGCAAAGGAAGCCATTTCGGGTGGTTGGAGAAGAATTTTTCCCTGAAGCTTTGGGACATTTGGGACAAATGGGCGTGAAGGATGCAAACCAGCCGGTTGGGACAAACGGAAACTTCAACACAAGGACAAGTGGGACAAAGGGATGCATGAGGCGAATAGCGAAAGCCGGCGAAAGCCGAGGAAGAGCAATCGAGATTGCGCCACATGTCATCGGCGGATAAGGGACAGGGGAAGCCCATTTCAAGAGGATCGGAAGTTTTTTCCCAAATAACTTGCAGGACATCGGGACAAATGGCGCGCGGAGGCGCGAAGAGCCGGAGACAGCGGACCAACCAGATCATGACACGTGTCACAAGGAGAAAGGTCCAAAGGTCAAAGGGAAATTTTGAAGGAAAATCCCAAGCCAATAAAAATAAGACACATGTCAAATGAAGAAGGGAAGGAGAGAGAATTACATGACCAATCAATGCATGCCACGTGTCATCCGGGTGGCGAGCGCGGAAAAATTTCAAAACGCATTTTCACATTACGTTTGCGTGCCCTAAATCTTGGATCGACATATCTTGATCCAGAGCTCAGATTTGCACGTTCTTTATATCAGCGGAAAGCTTGTGAAATTCTCTACATGATTCTGTGGTTAATATTGAATTTTGGTGTAGTATTGAGAGAGAAAATTGAGAAATGGCTCGACACGTGTTCATGGCGAAGTGACATTTCACGACCAGATTTAATGCGAATGGGTCGCATTCTCCTGTAATCAGTCAAAATGATAGGGTATGGGTTTTAAGGTCCCCATGCCATTTTTAATGCACTGCATTCAAGGAGGGATGGGCTCTCATGTTTTGTGCGTTTCTATCCCTGGACTCGACCCTTGCATTGTAAAAGCCATATTTGGCTCATTTCTAAGGGGAACATTTCTTGGGATAGCAGCTTCTTCTTTCACTGAACAAGTGATTTTTACAAGTATCGGACCTCTTCTAAAATTGTAACAAGTTTTCTACCTTTTGATGTTGTAATATAAGGATTTTGGCAGTGAAAATGACAATACGAGCTCTGTGATCGAGTTTTCGATCCTCTGTTTTGTATTCTTGTTTCATTTCAGACTCGATTACATCTTATCAGCTTGTGCATGATGTTTATGTTGCATTTTATGATCTATGTCTATCTGCAAAACAAGAAGTGTTCACCACTCCTCCTTTGGTGTATCACTGTTAGTTTAGTTCCATTTTTTCACTTTCTATCTTTGTCTCCTTGGATTTTAGAGTAGGATTAGGTTTGAACCTCTGTAGTTTTGCAAAAATATAGATCTAAACCGAGAGGAGTTTGAGGAAACTGACCTCTAACCTAGAGATTCCTCTCTTAGTTTCACAAGTCCGCACACTTGGAGAGAGGTTTCCATGTTGTGCTTGCAATGACACTTTGGATGCTAGTGATCAACCTAGAAACCTGATCTACATCCAGGGGTGCTTTGAGTCTGCAAACAACAGGCACCTTATCCACTCCACGTGTGCAGTCGAGACACATTTTCCTCATGTTCTACCAGGAATTCCAAATATGGCTAAGTCCCAAAACCCCTACTTTACCTTTCCCACTTACCGTGGGTTTTACTAAACCCTTCTAGAACCCTATCCTACATGCCTTCAACCCACGCACCCTTATTTACATAGGTCTCGTGCACCCACGTACCTTCTTGTACTTGGCCAATATTCTAGGCCCAATATCACCCCACACTAAGCTTGTTCTCCATCCTAGGGAACATCTTCCTCCAATGAATAAAGAATGGTGGAACTTGGATAGTTGGGACAAAGAATCAAGAATGAAGAGTGAGGGATGGAAGAATCAAAGAATGGGGAATTATTTATTGTTAAAGGAGGAGAGGAAATCCTTCCCTATACCTACCTCTATCTTTTCCTAGGCATCTATCTCACTTTGTGCTTATTGGTAGATGTATCCCATTAGGCGCTCACCTCCTCAAAACTTAACTATTCGCCTTGGCACCCATTGTCTTAACGAAACCCTAATTATCTTACAAGGTCCTCGAGTGCATCCATTATGTGAATGATCAAAGGTATAACTCCTTCATCTATTTCTTGATCAATCCTTGTAAGGTCTCGATAGTTTCTTCTTTCTTTTCCACCTTGGCCAAGATTTTATCCCACTCCACTCTATTCCCTTTATTATTCTCTTAGAACTCCTTAATTTTGTTTCATGTTTAGCATACAAGATGTTTCTACTACTATCTCTATCGAGTTGATTTATCATATGTTGCCTCAACAACTTGTGAAGTGGTCTTCACATCTGAGGAGTTTTTTCTACCGAGAAATAATCTCTACAACCTTCATATTCTCTTATTTTCTTTGCATTCCATTTCCTCCTTCACGGTCTCCAAGGCTAGTGGCTTCCTTTCTATTGTGAGGATGCATGTTAAATCCTATAGGCATTACAAGGTTGATTCATATTTTTTCTCAGGTGGAATTAGATCGGGATGCTTTAAGACAATAACATCGTAATCATATCTATCTTCTATTATACTTCACGCACCCTTACCTTCTCCTCCTTTATTTTGTGCTTTAGCTGAGTGTTGATCAAATCTTCTTACTTCAAATCCTTGATTTTATCGAGAAGATCCTCCTCCTCCAATTCCACTCCTAGACCTCACTCTATCATTCCTTTCCAAATATTTGGCCTCAACTTCAACTAAAACTTTGTGAGAAGCATTCGAGAACTACTCTCATCTTAAAAATTTTAGGTGTTCACCAAGGGTTTATTCTCTTCACATATAGAACCTTCATCAACACCCCTTGGCTTACCTCAAACTCAGGTTCATCCACGTGGGACTAAAATTCCCAAGATAGCATTTTCCTGAGTCGTGGGTACGTTCCTTATTTATCAAATGAGGCCATGGCTCAGGAGTTGTTTAGTTGGCATGGTGATCTAGAAGTGCGTGCGTAGAACCTAGCTTAGATCATTGATGTAACCCATTCCTTTCCCTTTTACTACTACTATTCTCTTCTCACCTGTTTGCACAGATTTTGGAAAGCTCATAGCCAAATTGAGGTCTCCACCCATGCTGTCATATTATTTTCTGACACTTTCCTCCTCCTCAACCTCCTTCAACACTTCATTTGCATTGTGTTCTACCTTATCTTCCACCAAGTCCTTGATGACCAACTACTTCCCTTTCCATAGCTTCTTCAATTTTCTCTTTGGTGAGGCTTGGGGTCCTACGATCTTTCATTTTTACTTCTTTGCTCACCCCCTTACCTTGAGAATTTTCTTCTTCCTCATCATTATTCTTTTTTTCCTTCTTCATCAAAACCATGCATCTCATACAAAGGATGGTCTTGAGCTTCCTCATGATCATCATCATCTTTCTCACCTATATAGGCATCTAGAATTTTTGTTTCCTCTAAATCTTCCTTCTCTTCCACCTTACGCTTATTCCTAGCGGTGACTCCAATATAGGAGATCCTTATTTTTCTTATTCTTCCACAAACAACTCTTTCCCTTTTGATTCCTCTTAGGTGAGAATCTCTTCTTGCTCTAGTGCCCCCTCTTCTAGAGTATTCTCTATAATTGGGGGCTTCTTCCTACATACGTAATTACTTGGATTAGTGCTTTCTTCTAGCTCATCCTTTGATTATGTTGTTTACACACTTTGTGCATTCTTCTCCTAAACCTCTTTCTCTCTCCCTCTTCCTTCGCTCGGCCTTCTTCCTCCAGTGGGGTCCTCAGAATGGAGACATAATTCTCTAGGTAGGAGTCTTTCTCTAACTTTTGCCTTATGTGAAAATATACCCTTGTTTCGGTCCTTCTAGCGATCAAAACATCAAAGGCTTCATCCTGGGAGACATATTTCTCCACATACATGCACTTCTTTGGGTATACCACCACGGCATAGATATCAGCGGTGGTCTTGATCCACCTCACTAAGGTCAAACCTTAGTCTTTTGGCCTCCTTGAATCGATTGACTCCTACTTGGAAGTATTGTGTGGTGAAGGAAAATGGTAATTATGACCATAGACTCTTAGTCCCTTCCATAAGAGTAAATATTCCAATACATAAGTGTTGATATACGAAAAACTTTGCCTCTCAATCCATCGGGGTTGGTAGTTGTTTAGGTATCCTCCATTCCACCCTAAATGCATCATGCATTTGCTTATACCATTTCTCCGGTGCGCCTTGTGGGTGGTTGTTATGGTATTGCATGTGTATTTCTCAAACCTTTGGTGAGAAAGGGATCTTCCTCTGGATACTCCCATACAAACTTCTCGGCCCATCGAGCACTCCAATCTCTCGAGAAGATGATGGTGAGGATAATTTTGTTGAACATTATTTTCTCTCCTCCTATGCACTTCTACTAATGATCTCATATGCGATGTAGGCATACAAGTTGTAAATGGTCCTTGATGAGATCTTCTAGCACACATTCAACCATGCCTTGTTTACTTGGGTCCATCTCTCCTGCCCATTCAACTTGGTGACCAAGCATATTGACATTCTCATAACAAGATTGGGGATCTACGAGATATCAAAATAATGTGAACCCTTTTTATATTCATTAGCCTCTATTGTCTCCTTTATGACCTCCTTATCCTCCAATTTGTCATCTATGGAGTCTCCCTCACAAACCAAGCTAGTAAACTTGGATATAAGCTGAGGGGTTATGTGCATTTTGTGGCCTAAAAATAGAAGTGGTCCTTGTACACATGAAACATTAACCACAAGTATAAACTTTTGGGTTTTCCAAAGTAGGGAAACTCATATAGTTGCAATAACTCAACCTTCCCCAACTGAACCTTTACTTAATTACTATATATTGGCATCCCCTATTGTGTCCTTTTATAGTTAGAAGAACCAATTATAATGCCATCTCCTTCTCTATTACATTTGTGCGAGTAATTGTAGTCACTCATAGCCATCTTTCTAACATGCAACACCCATTCTTTCCCAACAATACTCATCTAGGTGTTGTATCTCTGCGTACCACTCTTCATTAAAACTTCCTACTACATCTTGTTTTCCTTTTCCCATCTTCTTTGGTGAGATGCTCACCTTCTTTGGTGCCATTATTCTATAGCCAAACCCTAAACCTATCTTCCTTGCTCTTATTCTGTCTCTTCTCAATCCAATAGCTCAACTCCATGAAAGAATCCTCCTTCTCCCATGCCCTAGTTTGTATAACCTTAACTTGGAAACACTCTTCCACAAGATAGTGTATTCCTCCAAAAACTCTCTTCCTATGCTGTGTACTCTTTCCACTTGGTTTATAGATCCACCCTAGTCACACACTTATATCTCTTATGATTCTTTCTTCACACAAATATCTCTTCAGGGATGCCCTAGTTCACAAAATCTCTTCAATCTCATAATAGAAAGGTAAATAATGATGTGCCTAATTTCATACTTATAGATTTTTCTCCTTTCCAGCAATAAATGCTACACCACCTACCAATGTACTTTGGCATTAAATGTGGCTTTTTCCACTAAATCTAACCTAAAGCACCCTTACCCATGTGCCCGATCTTGCAGAAAAATCCTTACAAACTTCGGCGTGTAACAAACCAAACTGACCAAAGACTCTTACGTGTGCGCCTCCAGGCCAGAAGGAACTTCTTCTATCCTTAATTTGATTTTTCCCTCTCATACCTCATGTCATTTTTGTGATTTTCCTTCTATATACGTGGTGTTTTTATAACTATCCTTAACACCAACCATACTTATGTCCACCTATTCCCCATGTGATTTTCTCATCCTTACACACTTTTATCCTCCAACCAAGCCTTTTAGCACAACTTCTATTGCCATCTTATCCTTCACTTGCACTACTCCACCCCACACTAAAATGGATGTGTGGTCCTTTGCACATACAAAACCTCTAAAATTAATGTAGTTCTTACTACCACACAAGGCGCAAAATAGAACAAACAAAAAGAGACAAGAAAGCGAGAAATGGAAACACAAAAAAGGAAATGCAAAAAGGGAAAGTATAAACTAATTGGAAATACTACCTTATTTACAAACATAGGGAAGACTTATTTATGGTAGGGCTTTAGCCTACTCCCATTGAAATGACCAGTAACTTTTTCCCATCTAGCGCTTATAAGAATGACATGTGCATGAATCAAGGATGTATGATATTATATAAGGGCCCAACCAATGGACTTTAAACTTTCCCAGGTGGCATAGAAAATTGGAATCATACAAAAAAACCATCTACCCAACCTTTAATTGTTTATTCCTAATATGATGATCATGTCATGCTTTTTTAGGCCTTTTCGGTCTTTTGAATCCATCTACCAAGTGATCACCTCTCATCCAACCGCGATAAATTTTTAATTGTTTCCGCAAGTGCTTGTTCATTAGCCAATCCTCCGCACGTATATGCGGTGATGGTAACATGAATTCAATTGGAAAAACAACCTAAAACAGACCTCCATGCCAAAACCAATTGAGATGGTGTGGCCTTGTTTAATATCTTGTAATTTGTCTTATATGCCCATAGAACATTTGATACTTTATCATCCAATCTTGTCTTCTAACGTCAAAAATTTTGGTCAACGTGTGACTTAGTATCTTATTAAATTCCTCTCGTAGTTCCATTTTCTTAGGGATGATAATGGGTAGTCTTGTGATGAGCCACCATAAATTCGCGATAAAATCTTGATTGTTTCATTTAGAAAATGTGTAACCCTATCACTAGTCAAGCTTAAGGGGGATCCATACCTATTGATTATGTTTTCCCATAAAATTCTAACATCTATTTGCTATATAATCCCTTGTAGGAATTGCCTCTGCTCATCTTGTCGGTAATAAGTGCAAGTGATGATGTAGCGTGAACCAGTCCTTTGTGTGGTAGGTGTAATTGGCCCTACAAAGTCAACTGTCCATTTTTCAAATGGCTCAAGACCAAGCTATAGCTGTCAAAGGCATCTCATCCCTCCTTTAGGTTTTCCAAGGTGTTGAAAATGGTCACAAGCCTTGCAAAACTCAATACAATCCTGGCAGATGCTCTCCCACCAAATTCCTTGCCATTATAATCTTCATGTAGTGGCATTTCCTATATAGTGTCCTCTTGTAATCCCACCATTCACTTCCTCCATAATCTCCACACGCTCATGCTTTAATACACACAAGTGTAAAACCTCATCATGGCCTAATTTGTATAGGTCTCACTAATCAACATAAATGGTGTGACACGTATAGCCAATTATTTCCTCTCTAAAACCTTCATTCCTCTCTGGTGCCACACCCATTTTCATAAACACACAATATCTTGTAAGTCTAATGGCATGCGCCGTAACCTAAAAATTTGTGCATCTAGCATGGTATCCTCGATGCTCTGCACATCCTTTCCTAATTCAATCCTTGACAAGTGGTGGGGTATGAGTTGCTCTTTCTTGGTTTTACAACCATGTGGTGAACTCAAATTCTTGGAACAATAGGACCTATTCACATATGCACCTTTGCAAAATAGAGCTTGTTTACTAAGTACTTTAATGCCATGTGATGTGCATAGAATATGAAAGGTTTTTCCAATAGATATTGTCTAAATTTTTGTAGTGTAGATCATGGATAGTGCTTCGCGTTGATAGTGGTATAATTTTGCTTTCTGCTGGTGTCGACTTCCTACTTGTAAAACACAAGGGATGATCAACAATCGCCTCACAGGTTATGTTATTATAGATCCAATGGCCATTCCCCGAGGCATCAACATGCACATGGAAAGGCTTATCGAAGAGGTAAAATGTAGTATATGTTCGTAATAAAATCCTATCCTTTAAAATGTCGAATGCCTTCTACTTATGACTCTCCCCGATGAAAAGCACTCTTGTGCTTGAGTAATTCCTTTAATGACTTAGAAATCTTGGCATATCCTTTAATAAATTTTCTATAGTACCCGTATGCCCAAGGAATCATGAAATGGTTTAGTTGGTAGATTCTCCCAATCCCAAAATAACTACAACTTTTGTGGGATCCACTAGTAAACCTTCCTTACATATAATATGCCCCAAAGAATGTTCCAAATGGAGTAGAAAAGACACACTTATTAATGTTTGAGGGATATCCTCAACTGCCAACATCTTCACACATCATCCTTAGGTTGTCACATTGGTCTTTTACTAGACCATACACAGTCCATCCATCTAGGTAGACCTGAAGAAATTTATGGATGAAGTCTTGGAATGCTTATACCATAATGTGCAAGAACAAAAAGACACATTATTCAATCCAAAGGGAATAATTTTGTAGGAAAAACTTCCCACTCAGTGGATATTTTTTTTTTTTTGGTCTTCCTTTGCAATCGACATGGTGGTACCCTGAGAACCCATCTGTGAAAGAGTAGACATTGTGCCTAGCTACTCCTTCCATAATTTCTTTAGTGAAGGGGTTGGAAAAGGGTCAATGACACACATTGCATTCAAGTATTTATAATCAAATACATGATCCTTATCCTTCCATCCTTATTAATACTTATAACCATTGGGATTATCCACACGATTCCTCCACAACCTCAATGATGTGTGATATTGTCATTTTGTCTATCTCATCCTTGACCCTTACGTGTAAGTTTGGATTCATTCGATAAGGTCTCTTACAAATTAGGCGTGCAACTTCCTTCAACTTGATCCTCATCTCCCCAAGAGCTGGTGGATGCCTTTGAGCTCATAGTACCCACGTGGGAATAAATCCTAGAACTTGCACAACAAATCAATGATCTTTGAGACTTCTTTCTCGACTAATATTCCCCAATGATATCTTCCTTAAGTTCCTCCTCCGAACCAAATGTTAACCTTATTTTTTTCAATGGTTCATGGTAGACATGCTTGCTCATCATTTTATCTATGACCTTGTGCATACCTTTAGAATTTTAAGATATAGGTTCTCCATTTTCTCACCGTCGATCATATAAACAAGTTTTCATTTTCCTTCTCCATACACATGCATTCAAGTTGTATCTCTTCTAATTATTCTTCATCAAAGCACATTTCCAAACTAGGTTCACCAAACAACTCTAGAAACCTATCTTCTTCCATTGCACTATCTCCCATTGTAAGGTGCTTGTGACCGCAACACCTTATTCACTAATGGAATTTTACTTTGATACTCAAAGGATTGGATGATATCAGTCATTAACTCCTACCAACTTCTTGTCTAATGGCATGTCTCTGAATGAATATACCATGCACACACACAACCTTGTAAAGTGGAATTTTTTTGCACCCATAATGAAGGTGGTAAATATTCTACACCTCCTATACAAGCCTTCCCACAAGCTTGGATGTGAAACTAGGTATGCTCCTTATCATGGTAGTCTTATATGACCATGGGTGCATTTCTCCTAGAGAATCTAATAGAGAATTCATTTCTCACCTCCCATCATTCTAGAATATTCTCACGATGTGTAGCCCACCAACATGGCATAATCCTGAGTAGGTTATATATGATCATTCCTCTTCTTTTGCACTCATTTTTCCCACTGGGACTCCATCTCTCACAAGAAAATTTAAGGGTTGGCTCCCCAGAGTAATTTGGAAACTTCTTCCCTCTAGGTGCTTGGTGAGTGTGCCTTTGTTACTCTTGTTAAAGATCCTCTCAATGTCACCCAATCAACTCATAGTCCCATGCACCTAATTGTCACATGCAATGTTGGTTATATCATTCATAGACTATGAATCTTCAAACTAGATAACTCCCTCCCTGTAGGATGAATTATCTCATGTTCCCTGATGGAGTGCACATAGATTTTGTTAAGGAATTATTCTCCTAAGGGATCGGTATAGTTCGATGACTTCCCATCACTCAAAGGATAATGACCTATTCCTCCTTGTTCTCAAAACTTATGTATCATTTCATAAATCTCAGGTCAACATTGTTCTTGTAACACTAAGAGACACTCAAGTAATGTTGGAAAGTTATCCATGTTGGCTAGCGCACCAAGACCTCAAAGTCTCCGGTGAACTTTTGCCCTTGAATAGTGATAACCAAATCCTTCAAGACTCAATGGGCATTGCCTTTGTCTTGTTTTCCATATATAACACATTCAAAGATGGCTGTAATATAGGCCTTTCAATTTGATATCAGGCATCTACAATGATAACATTGACCTCTTCTCTATTTCGATGAGGATATTACTCAAATGACCACCCATCAACAATTGCATTTAATGTGATATCCTTTTCATAGTCAAGGTTGTGCGGGGGAAGATTGGCATGAAAACCTACCTCTCATGCTCTCCTCTGTGTGTGGTACCTTTTCCCACAACCATTCTCCTAGCAAGGTAATAATTTCTCTTTCCTTAACATTTTTCATACCTCTCTAAACTCATCTAGATCCTTCTATGGAGCCTAAACACTCTTCCTTTTCTCTAACTGTCTTGACTACTCCTTCAAACACTAGATCTCTTCTTGAAAAATATGAATCACATCCATCATATCTTGGTATACCTCTGTTTGATGAGCAGGGTCTGGATACTTCCCATGTACCACTTCTTCCCTTGTAACCAAGGTCCTTTGTTTTTGTATTTCCCTAGCACGTGTAGCCTTTTCTGCGTCATTACCAATATAGGTTCTATTCTCGACTCACGCACCACTCTTGGCATCCATTTCAAATCATCTTTCTTGATGCTTACCATCCCATTACCCTTGTATTTTTAGTTTTGCTATCTCATGTGCTCAAATAGCTCGGGGAACTCTTTATACTTATGTTTCTTTCCACACCACTAGTACTACAATAGATTAGGACACTCTACTTATAGTGGTCCGTAGGCCCTTGAGTTATAATAGGTTTCTCATGGGAACTCACTTCTTCCTCCTCTGCAGTTACCATGACCAAAAAATCCTCCACGAAAACCCCTTCCACATGCACCTCCATATGCGTGCCCTTCATAATGGAGATCATCACCCTTATAACTACTTGCACGAGGCTTTCTTGCATACACGAATATCAATTGGCATCATGAATCTAGTCGATCGGTCTATAATCCTTAGTGTCATGGGTCATAAGGTGTAGATTTTTAATAACAAGACACATTCTTATGGATTATGTGGTGTAGTAGATGACACATACTTACATCATGGTCCTCGTGGTGGATCTCACATTCCACTATTATGGCACGTACCAATTTATGAGGGAAACTATCCTTTATATGCCCCTCCACTTCACAATTTTTGTACCATAGACCACTACGACCCTCATGCGCTAATGTTGTAAATAGCTTCTCCAAATTTTTTCCATTGCAGCAATCGAGCCTCAGAAAAGGGCTAACACTAGTGTTAATTCTTCCAATGACCTCGGTGTGTAAAGAAACCTCTAAATCCCTACGTGGGTCTATGAAAGTATTTTGTAACAATGCTCTTCTAAATGGTGTTATTAATCCTCCAATAAACCATTAAGCATGTTGAGAAGGGTGGATGTCATAAGATAGTTTTCACAAGAGAATTTTGAACCATGCATCATACTCCCACACACTCTCTACCATTCCTTGCTAGATCTCCTTTAGAGAATTGATGCTCTTCTTCTCAAACTCGGGCATGTGGAACTCTGCTTTAGGAAGGCATTTTTAACGTGTTGTAATCCACCACCTTTGTCTAGTGTGGGTCATAATTTTGGTACTAGAAATGCACATGCCCTACAACGTTGTTTCAAACTAACTCTCCTTTCACTCGGGGTAGTGATCTACTTTGCATGCCATAGTAAGTCACACTTGTGCACATGCTTTGTAGGATCTTAAATACCTCTATATTTTGGCAAGTGCAAATACATCTCAAAGAATACTTGTGGTAGTGTTTGAGGCCCTTTTCCTCTTGATCCAGAACCTTGGTTTCCCTTCGGTGCTTCCTCCACCACTAGATCCACTGGATCCCCCGGTCCTATGCCTCCAAATCCACCAGATCCTCCTCCTATAGCTAGAAACATACTTGAAGTGGTCACGCCTAGTGTCCCCAATGTTCCATTGAACTATGCGCCAATGGAGTGTGATATTGTCCTGCTACCATTCTGTATCCCACACCACTCCCAGACACGATAAAATATTTACGTACTTATACTTTTCCCAAAAATTCCTCCAAACACGGGAATTGATTGTGTACCATAGATGCTCCAAATGAGAAAGTATACCTCTAAGGCACAGATCTTCTACTTCCACCGATACCAATGGGGTTAACAATACTTCTTCCTTGATGTGGAAAATGAAACCTAGGGGTTGGTTACTAGGTGGGTTTAGATGCACACCAATGGATCTGCTTTCTCCATGCAACAAAATATCATCATAAGATGAAGGGGCTTCTTTCTACACTTTCCAAGTAGAGGCAAACATAATTCTCGGGTTCCAAATCCTCTATGTGAACCTCAACTCCTTCTGAAACGTCTACCTCCATAGATCCATCACACTAACAACCTCGTGTTGTCTAGCCATCTCCCTTTCATGAGCTTCACTATTGTTGAGTCATCTCTCTTCCCTTTCCTTTTCATCCACAATGTCCTCATCCTCCTCCACCCTAGCTTCCTGCCCAACACTCGAGAGAAGCTTATCCGGCCATAAGAAATGCCTCTAAACTCAATGTGATGACCAAGATCTTCATTGCTAGAGGAATAACATGCGAAATGATCCTCTGGGATCCCTTAAGAACTCAAACACAACAACCTTTAGACATAAATACGTAGAAGTGGTGTATTCTAGGGTATAGTTGGACAACACTCCTTTCCACTAGTGATCAACAACACGTGTCCAAGTTAGATTCACATTTGTAGCCTCGATAATTGTCTTGGGTCCATAAACATGTCTATAATACTAGCTTACCTAGATGCATATCTTTGAGAGCCACCCATAAAACTCTACTCAAAAACAACAAAATAAGGTCTCATATAATTCATGATATAGGTTCTCTTCTACCCATTTGTGTGTATCAAACTCAGGTCAGTGATGAATCTTTAAGAAAACTCATCTTCCATGCTCTTAAACCATACTTCAACACTCTTCAAGGTCGGAGCACTCTATCATCACACATCAATGGAAATAAGATGTATGTCATCATTCTTTATAACAACTTTGAAAATAGATCCAGTAAATGGAACCAAGATGTAGTCATTTTTCATAGCCATAGAATAGATTCTAACCCCATGCATTGGCCTTTCACCTAGTAGGTGTTGGGCCCTCACCCGAGGCATGCGTAGGTGTCGATCCTATCTTATATGTGAGTTTTTGAGAATTCATTACTTATGATAGAGACTTAGGTGTAAATGAAGGTAGAGATTAATATATTCATGTTGGGAGCTTGAATGAGTTATTCATTAATGAATACATTTAGATAACAAGTAAATATCAAGTAAAAAATAGACCTGATCCATAACATAAGAAATATACACGATGGTTTTACACCCAAGAATATACATATCGAACATAACCAAAAATTACATATTGATCTTAGTTCGGTAACCATATTACAATCATCAAAGCCATAACGAGTTAGTGTGCTAATGTAGATCGAGACTCGTGCATTAAAAACCTAGACTATGCCCTCCATTTACATAATAATATGCTCATAGACCCATCCCTTGAGATATATCATCACTCCTATAGTCCTCAAATGATAACCTTAACCCACATAACCTACTACCATTTCTACATGTCTTTGTCTCACTAAATACATAGTCTCTCTTGACAGTGCACATACACATACATCCACCCCTCATGCACACCTATCTTCTACCCAAGCACATCCATATGTACCTTTTTGCTCACTTTGCCATGCCTTCTGAAGTGATAGACCGTTGCCAAGTGTCACATGTGATCCTCCGATGGAGCATGTTTTCTCAGTCCGAGCTTGCCATTCTCTAGAATGATGTCCTTCTAGAGCCTTTTATCACATGGAATATTCCTTTTTGGACCACTACAATATTAGGTTGGCACCTTATCCACTCGCATGTGTAGTCGGTTCATGCTATCCTCGTGATTTGCCTAGAATTCCAAATATGGCTAAGTCCCAAAACCTCTGCTTCACCTTGCACGTGCACCATGGGATTTACTAAACCCTTCAGAACCATGTCTGCATACCTTTAACCCATGCACCATTATTTACATAGGTCTCACGTGCCCATGCACCTTTATGTACTTTTCCAATATTCTAAGGCCCAATAATTTTTTAGATAAATCATCTTCAAAATCTTATATAGTAAAGTAAATAATACCTCTTTTTCTAACCTATAAATTCTAAGGAAATGCAATACAACACTCATTTTATACAATTTGAAAGGAATCCAAACCTCTCTAAATCTCATATTATCACATCTAAATTCATTAGGAAGTACCCACATAAGTTATAAAGCTACTAATCATGTCAATGTATCCATATATTTCATTTAAAAGAACTAAACATCCTCTCTCCAAGTATTATAACAAGAGTAAATTCAAAGAAAGCATGTTCAAAGAAAATGCTAAATTTGATTGATCTATTTAGAAATCACATGCTAGGTGAAGAACATCATGTGTTCCGAGGCCTCTTCAAAGTAGTGTCATCGATGTCAGTGGTGCATGGGGGTTCCCATAACCCTTATAAAAAATTTGTAATAAAATTCATCCATAAATAAGGTTTGAGATGATGGTCAATCCATACAAAGAACTTTGATGCATGTGTTATAAATAGCGTTTAAGAGTGACATAAAAATACAAGAAGGTGAGCACCACATGAAGTTTGAAAAGATGAATCAGATTAGGTAAATTACCATAAATTTTCATTATAATTATATGATATGGTCTTATCTATTTAGTACGGTCCCACTCTCGGTGGATTTACCATCAAAATTCTAGTTTTGAGGATAAATTTAGGTTCACTATTCCACAACCCCGTATCTTTCCACAAGTCATTTGTAATAAAATATGTACCTCTATACATTTTTTAATGGTTTTAATTTTATGTTAGGTTGATTGATGTATGTTAAATTATTTTTATTTGATCTAATATGTAAATTTGAGTTATTATTTTTATTGTAGCGTCTTTATAATATATGCGATCAACTTTAATATAATCTAAAAACTAATTCAATTGAATGAAAATTTAAAGAAGGGTTAAAAATTTAGTGAAACTAATTTTGATCAAATTCTTAACCTAATATAATATCTCTTCATTTTGTATTAAGTGACTAATATCTAAATTCTAATTTATTTATGTTTCTATATGGGTAGATGCTTATTTTTAGGATTTTTATTTTTATTTGTCTCATCATGGCATCTGTTGGGATCATCTATATCACTCTTTGAATATCTTGAGTGATACTCTCAATGCAAAAGTTCATTCCTCAAGTTATTCCATACTACTCATATTCATCTTAATATTATTACCAATTGTACATCATTTTCCTACTTGAGGATTTATCTTCCCATTATGTTAATCATCATATGATACCTCCTCCTCGACCTATTATTGGACATATATTTGCACATTATGTATAGTTATTTGTAAATATAACATTTATCAAATGTGTTTTAATTTATACAAATTATTATGTTAATGTTTTCACTATCTCTCTTGTACATGCTCTTGGTTTCTTAGTTCAGGATATTTCTCTTTCTAGTCTTACCATCATAGTTTTGACAACGTTCCTTGTGAGGTTATTGGTTCTATCACTTTACCCATCATTTTTGGAACTAAGATATTTCATGTCACTTGATATGTTATCCCTAATAATACTAATTACAAATATTTCTTGGGTAACCTTGGTTTCATACTACTCACCTTTCCCCGACCCCCATTGGGATGCAATTTTCCTTCCTCGATCACTTCATCTTTTTCATGGGACAACTCCACTTTTAATTATGTTGCTTATATTTATTTCCCATATATTATTAAGTATTACATCCAACCCACATTCCAAGGTAATCCTAATGATTTCAAAAATTCTTCTAAAGACACCACTAATTCCATCTCATAACCTATTATGCTGCAATCACATCTCATGTGTTGTCAATTTATTCATTTGTTACACCCTCCTCACAATGTCTTGAAATAATTGCTTTATTTCAACCTCAAATCTCTATCTACACTATTTAAGGTTTATATGAGTATAACTTAAAGCAAGAAGTTCAATGATAATGATAATACCCATTGTGATTATTATTATTGTGTTGGGAACTCTACAGATAGGTTCTTAAATATTTTTCATGTTATTAAGGATCTTATCAATTCTAATGTTATTAAATGGGAGAATTCTACTAGATCTTCAAATTCAATCAATGATAATACAAAGATAAAAACTATTTCATAATCCCCACCCCTCTCAAATTGAACATGTTAATATACCATTCCATAGTACATCTCACACTCCCATTAATCTTATACATTCATACTCCCATGACATAGAGCATAGTCCTCCTTTGATCTATATACTACATAAACAAATTCAAATCCTAACGTTATTCCCTTTTTCCATGTCCCATGTCCTCCCTCTAACATTTATATTCCATGATATCATACTAGACCCATGCCTTCAAGCCTCGCATGATGACACCTTGGATGAAACTTAGTATCCTTTGTGTTGCCCATATTTTTTACATAGATATGCATTGAAATAATATAAAAACATTCAAATATTTACAAACAAAAAATCAAGACATGTGCATCTTACTTGCATTGTTATCACTTTACATTACACATGTTGTTTCTCACTTTGGTTTGATAGATAACATTATTTATTTCTTTACATACATGTTTTCACTAGGTATATTGAGTTAGATGTAGGACACACAAGTTGATACATGATTATAGGATCACTCTCACTTCCTTACATTCTCATCATTGGGGTAGTAATGCCTTCCCATTTTGTAGGTTCCATTATTCTATTATAGTTTATTTTCACTTCCTCATTTACAATCAATTATAAACATTGTGTACTTACTTATTTTCAAACCAAAAAGACTAACATATGTGTCTTATGTGGCATGGACATAGCTCTATTTTTATATTACTATATTTGTTTATCACATTATCAAACTCTTGTATGTTATACATGCTTCATAGTTATGTTTTTAATGGTTGTTTTCTTAATTGATTATGGAATAAGTTCCTTGATTTTATTTGACACCATGGGTGTCTCATGTTTTTAGCTCTATGCCTCTTTGTATTCCTTTGATTGATCTTATTTTCTGGCCTAAGGGCCTTGATTTTCTTGTGACACCATTGGTTTCCCATATTTTTAGGATCCAAGTATTTTGTACACTTTTGTATGTCATTTTTTTCAATTGTATGTATTGATGTTTTTCTTGTTTAATCCTACATGAATTTTTCCTACTAGTTTCTTTAGTTTCTACAATTTTTGTTTGTTTCTAACATTGTTTTTTTTTCCACCATGTGCAAAACACCTTTCCTTTTATAGGTATAAGTTTTCCAAGGTGGAAACCTCTTCAATAATCTACACATCTCATCATAAGTATATTTTAATAGCACACATCTATTTCTTTTGAGCCACATGATCACCAAGATTTTCACACATGCCTCAAAAGAGGAGGCATCTATCCATGTTTATTCTACATTTCTAGTAGATAAAAATATTGAATTTTGGGTAGATATAGGTAAAAATAGGGTACATGGACCTATAAATGCAATCATAATTTGTTTTTGTCAAATTTAACACAGGGTCAAAATTGTACACTTTGGAAAAACCATATGGTATGGTCCTAACCTCGACACATTTTTGACAAGGGGAAATTTGAGAAATATTTTCAACATTTTCATTTATTCACATATGAATACAAATATTCTACAAATTTTCATATATATAATATCATTTCATATTAATATAGGGGCATGTAGGTGTTCATTCCTTCTTAAAATTTATACTTATCTTCGTGTTGAATTTCAAGAATCTTGGGGGCATGGATCTCCATCCTAGCTCAACATTCTTAGAAAATTTTTAGCATATTCCAACACTTATTCAACTCATACTCAATTGAGTGGAATATGGGGAGATTTTGGAGGAATATATTCTCTATTGTATTGTATGTCCCTATATAAAATGTTTTGGTCTAGATACATCTCAACAGTTTAATCGGTGGGGTTATGGAAGCTAGTGAAGTATTAATCACTTCATGTGAATAATTTCCTCTCCTATTACACTTAAAGGGGAAGAAACTACATTTTCTAAGAAAATTTGGTACATGGTCTTCTTCCTTTGCGGGGTTACATTTGTACTTCATTCTTGTTTTTTCTCTTACACATTTCAATATTATGTTTCATGATCCTAACACTTTGGTTTCTCCTCATCACAAATTGGGGTCTAATCACCCCTAATCCTTTAATAAATTTCAAGAAATACAAATATCCAAGAAAAATCATATCATAAGAAAAAAATGTATTATTTCCTTGTTTACATATTTTTACTTCACATATATACAAATTCAAAATCTTATCTTACATATTTTGTTTGAGTTAAAATTAATTATCTATCATAGATATCAACTATACTCTATGTTTTAGGTTTCATCATGGCACATGTCAATACCAAAAATAACAAAACAACTTCAAAATAAACATTCAAGAAAAGGAAAATTATTTTTACACACTTAGGTATATATTCATTTAAGCATGTGAATTTTAATTCATATTTAAATTTAGGGAAAACTTAGACACTCAATATTGGTAATTTGCACTTTGGTGACTTTGTATTTGAGTATGCACTCTTCTATAATAATAACTACTCTAACATTTACACTTAGAACTTTCCAAAGTCCATTGTTTGTCTTTTATCCTTACACACTGACATGTCAACACATTATATAAATATAATACAATTTTTTTAAAAACATCAATTTACTATCTTCAAACTTCATGGGGCATATTTCCTACTCCAATTCAAAACCATATAACTTGGTTAGGAATTTATATCTAGTATTAACCCAATTTGTATGAATTTTTATTGATATGTCCTCTAACTCTACTTTCAAATTTTATCTTTTATTGGGTCATATACTTCATCTCGATTATTATTTCTTAGATAAATCATCTATGGAACCTTATATAAGAAAGTAAACACTACCTCATTTTCTAACCTGGAACTCCTAAGTCAATGCACTAGATAACTCACTTCATACACTTGCAAAATGCATATAAAGATCCCTAAATATCACATTGTCACATCTAAAGTCATTAGGATAGTATCCATAAAAAGTACAAATCTAAAAACTAGGTCAAGGAAGTAATTTCTCTCATCTACAATCACTCAAAAAACCTCTCTCCAAGTATTTTAGCAAGAGAAAAGTTATTGAAATAATGGTAAAAGAAAATGCCAAAATAGATTGATCTATCTAGATATCACATTCTAGGTGGATAATGATGTGTGGTTTTAGGCCTCTCTAGAGTAATACAATGTCAGTCATGCATAGGGGTGCCCAAAAACTTTATAATGTTTTTTTGTAAGACTCTTTATCCATGGATAGGGTTTGAGATGATGATCATTTTATACAATATCCTCATTGTATGTCTGACAACTATGGTTTGATAGTGATTTAAAAATCCAACAACAAGAGAACTAAATAAAGTTACAAAACATGTATTAGATATGGTCTAAAACCACATATTTTGGTCATAAGCATAAGGTATGGTCCTATCCTAGGTGGATTCACATTCACAATTCTAGTTCCATGGATCATTCAGGTTCATACCCCTCACTTTCATTGTTTCACAATCTCATATCTCTCTAGAAGTTAGTTGTAATCAAATAAGTTCCTCTATACTTCTTTTTTAATATTTTCAATTTCATTTTAGGTTGATTGGTGTATGCTATATTTTTCTATCTAATCTAAGTTGTGAATTTGAGTCATTATTTTTTCTATTGTAACATCTTTGGAAGATATGAAATCAACTCTAATATAATTGAAAATCTAATTAAATGTACCTAAAGTTAATTGAGGGTTAAACACAAGCAATAATATAAATAATAGGAAACAAAAGAAAAAACACATGTGTAATAGAGAAATCAAAGATAGATAGTATTAGTCAAGTGATAAAATAAAATTAATAACATGTAAAGAAGAGTCACATCAAGTCATAGATTCATAAACATGTGACACCTAGAATGTCACAATATAATCAAGGAACTTGGGATGCATATAAGAGTAGTAAGGTCACAAAATAAAGGCATAAAACTAAAAGCATGAGACATCCATGGTGTCACAAGAAAAACAATGCACTTAGGCCACATACAAAAAATAATAAAACATCAACTAAAAAACATGTATAGCAAATGATTATGTCAAATAATAATAACATAATTATAATAAGTAGTAATAAAGCACATAAAACAAGATATAGTGTCATTCAACAAGAAACATGTATAAGATATGTTAGCTCAAAAGATAACATGTAAAGTTATTTGATCGATTATAATGAGGAAATGAAAAGGAACTATAATGAAACAATAACAATTTATAATACAAAGGATTTCCCCTAGAGAATAATTTAAGGGACAAGGGTAGATACTATAAGTGTGTAATGATCTCGCATGTCATATATCAAGCTCAATATACCTCATGAATTTATTTGTTTAAGGAGTATATATAAAATGATAGGATATCTATCAAACCATAGCAATAAAAAACATATGTAATGTAAAGTGCTAACAAAGAAATATTTTCACGGTATTGGTTTTCTAATTTTTAAAATATGTGGATTTTTTTTTAATATATTTAGCTATGTACTAGTAGGCATAACATAATGGATACCCAATCATATCCTCTTGAGGAGGAAATTTAGATTTAAAATTTATGGGATTCTTGGACCTTAACTATGAAATGAATTATGATCATGTATGAGTGGTACAAAAGTGGTAATTTATGTCATAGAAGTCCTAAGAGAAAAACCAGGTGGACTATATCCATGAAAAGAAATGTATGAGGGATGAAACCTATGATGAGGTCTAGATAGATGAGAGGAACTAGAGATTAAATGTGTTCTAGAAGACCTATGTGAAATCCTAGGAGCGAAAGAGCCACTAGTGATAGCATGTGTACTAGAAGACCAAGGAGGAATAATAAGAGGGAAATAGAAATTGGAGATATCATATGTAGTAGAATTCATACTATGAGATCTATGAATACTTGGATAAATTAGAAACACTAGTATAAGAAAAATATAAAAACCCTAAGACCACATAACCAAGGAAGGCCTACACCTATGTTACCTAATTTAATAGTGGAGGCCACTTTTATGGGACTTATGTAGTAATGAACATATCATTTAATGTATCTAATGGGTGATAAAAAAATGTAAAGGTGGTAATACATGATGAGAAATGTGCACTTTGAGAGTATCATTATAGTTTCATGTTTACGAAGTGGATCATTGAATATTGTGAGTTGTGCATTATCAATAAGAGGGAAATAAAGGGAAGTCCCTCTAAATATCAATATAGTATGTGAAGAAACAATAGGTGTAATCATAGAAGAAGAGAAACTCATTGCGAGGTGTATAAAAATAAATTACTATGATTTAGTGTAGATGATGTTCCCAATCGGGGTGGAGTAGTAGCATTGAATGAAGTAATAATAAAATCATTAGGATCAGTCACCATAATATCATTAGAAGAGCATTGATATTTATTCCAAGTAACAAATTTTAAATTCATGGATATTGTAACATTTTGAACGGGATTTCAAGATTCCCTTTCAAAAATAAGTATAGTAGGTGTAACAATTGCGGGAAAAGTGCAAGAAGAAACATGGGGATTAACATCAAATGGGTTATCGCTATGAATTGGTAGTAGTAGTGCATGATGATTATTATTCACTTTCAAACTAGATGTGTAAGTGTTGTGATTAGGAAGTGGATTTTTAGTAGTAAGTTTATGGATTCAATGGGATCATCTCATTCAACTTTTTATATCAATAATATCTTGTATAACATGTTGAAATTTGATACATTTACTAGTGAGGTGAGAAATACATCTATGATAGTTATAATAAGCATTATCATTGAAAATTTTACCATGGGGCTTACCAATATCAACCTCAAATGGTGGATGGAGTGACACAATACTATACCTAAGTATTTTAAATTTGATGTGTGGAGAAAAATGGTAATGTGTAAATTATCATCGAGGTGGAACAAAAATTTAAAATAGGTGGGATCCCTTGAGAAAAAATAAGTAAAACCTTGATGAGGAAAGCGTAAACTAGAAAACATAAGAGTGATAACCATAACATGTAACCATTGTTTCCCTAGAGAATGTTGTAATTACTCTTATATTATATAATATAACATAAAGTGTCAAGGGTTTAAACTAATAGTAATGTGTAAGGTGATTTGACCAAGTACTTGATGAAGTCCATTTTTAGAGAACCATGGCTATGTATAGTAAAAGGGGATAGATTATCAATAGATAGACCTAAATGGAGAAGAAAATAAATGTTGCAAACATTAAGGCATGATTTTTATTAATAAGAACATGTTTTACTAATGTATTATTCACTATGAATTGAACAAATAGGGGAATTATATTATCTACAACATTTGTTGGAGGAGTGAGAATGGAATCACTTCCCTTGTCACAAAAGAGAAATCTTCTTTGAGGGTAGATATAACATAGATATAATATGTATAAGGATGAATCTGAGCATTTTGAAATGTCTCATGGATTATATATTTAAATTTATGATTGATTTGGATGAATTCAAGTAAGGATATTTTGTAACCTCTCGGGAGAATCCGCACATGTGCCCAAAACTAGAAGAAATTTTATATAGAATCATACACAAAGAAGGGAGGAGGAACCTTAGGTGAGTTGGGGTTTGATCCAAAAAAATTATATTCAAGAGTCAAGTTCACCAAATTTTTACACCCATTTTAAGTTTTATGAATTTTATAATATTATGTTATGGATATTAAAAAAACCTAAAAAAGGAATCTAAGGTTTTCTACAAGGTGTTATTATGATTATTCAACTTCCAACATTACTCATATAATATCATAATAAAAATTTAATGCTTACAACTATTTATAATGATATATTACAAGACCAAATATAGAATACGAGGAGATGTATGTATCTATAGAAAATAGATAAATGAGAGATATATTCCCACTAATTAGAGAATCCGAGAGTATTGAACCTGAAGGTGCATTGTTCCTAAGATTTCCATAGGAAAATTCCTTGGTATGAAACAATAAAATTCTTCTAGGATTTCCCGTATAGTCTTGGATATGTTATATGGTCTTGGAAATTCTTAGAGTGGGATTTTGTAACTTTATGTGCCCTCGATAATATGGAAGTGTGTTTCTCTTTCAAACACTAAGTGTCATACTATCCTGAAAACATACGAAATCAAATTAATCAAACTAAAATCCTAATCATGGGTGCAAGACCATGTAGGAAGGTTAGTGTTTGGGTTGAAGTGCAATCATTGCATCACCTATATTGACACTAATATTAAGAGGCCTTAAACTAGATGTAGTTCTCCACCTTGAGTGAGATATCTATATGAATGAAGAAAGTTGGAAAATTAAACCACTTTGACCATGCTTGAGATGATTGTTTTATTGTTAATGAATTTATTTAAGATCTCTGGGTGCTTGAAAATGAATTAAGATGAGGTCCTTGACCTATTTGAATTCTTAAGAACTATATTAGTGTCTTCCTAATGTATGCACATCAATTTTAAGAATATTTAGAAAACCTTGGGTAACTTTTGTATTAGTATTTCTGATGAGATCTTGTGAAATTGCTAAGCTAAATGATTAAATAAGTTGATGTTAATTTATTTATATAGGATTATTAAGGTAGGAAAAGGTTGACCCATGAGGATAAAAATACCCAACAAATAAAATAAAATTGAAATCAAAGTTATAGGATGTTTGAGTCTAAGATGTATGGAATAGCCAAAAATTAGAAATTGTGTCCTGATCCTACTATACTATTTTGGATAGGATGAAAGTGAATGCAATTTGAAATTTGCATCATGATAAGTAGAGTTCAATTAATAATGTAATTCATTTACATCTAGAATGTGACAACACATAAATTTGTAGGAATAATCATGTTCGGAGAGAGATGGTAAGATGCACTAAGTGGGGATAGGATGTGGATATTTAACTTAGAAAAAATCATGGTCACAACCAACCATGTTAATAGAGTAAATCTCATAATTTGAGTGTCTACACTATACACATTTCACACATATCCATCCTAATATTCTATGGACCCTAAATCTATAAAATAACACTCACCCCCTCCATTCTACTTGATCACTTAGTTTTGGGTACAATTGGATCTCTTATTTGCATATGATTTTTGTATAGGTTTTTCCAAAGGAAAAGAAGATATTTTGGACATCCCAAAACTCATTACACAATCAATTTCATATTTTCAACATTTTTTCAGTCACAACTACGACTTGAAAATTTGGTCATATATTTTACACGTCAAAATTCGTTGTTCCATTCACTAAAACACAAAAAATATATAGGTGTTGTATCTCCTATAAATAAGGAGATTAGTTAATCAATACTCTATTTTATCTCCACCACAAATATCTATACTCCATATTACTAACTTCTATGATATCTCACATATAAATTCACTCACAATTTTTATACCAACTCATCTCATTTTACTAAGTATTACATAATTAATCGTATTTATAATATATGTGTTTAAATTATAATACATGCTAACACATTATTCCTAACATTCCCCCTTAGTGTGAACATGGTAGAAAAATAATTACACTTATTATGGCACATATAATTACTCATGATCTTGGTCTATAACTCAAACTAAAGGTAGAGAAGTAACCCATCAACCACGCACTCCTAGGAACTCATCTAACTAGATTGGAATGGGAACCATAAATTAGAATTATATATCTTCAACCTTCACAAATGGTTTTCACATGATGACCACTAACCTAGGTATGAATAGGGATACACACATTTGTTTATCCTCTTCAAGTATCATGATGTTATAATATATGTTTCTTTAATTTTTCCACTATAGCATTACATCAAGGGATTACATCAAGATTTCTCACATATTACAAATGTGAAAAGCAATGTATCTTTGTTATTATTCTTAATCAAACCAAAATAAGAAACATGAAAAACTTAAAAGTAAGGACTAATTCCTCATCATATCCTATAGCCATTGCATGTGATCATTATTACTTGATCTTGCACAAAACAAATGGTTTCTACTACTATTGGATTCTAGTCTTGGCATAGTTCATTTCCATATCATTTATTTTCCACTAATGTTTGTGCGATCCTGTTGCTTTATCGGCTTGGGAGAGGATGTTTATTTTCCTATAGCCTCTAATGTCTGTATTCTCTTATATGTCTATACTTACTTAGAAAGTTTTGTTTTAATGTTTAAATATTTCCACATTGTGTTTATTTTACTCACTCAAAAAAATTTATTTAGGATATTAGTCTAATAAATAATGCATCCATTACAATAATGCTTTTTATAGAAATAAAAAAATATTACAAAGATCATGCTCTAAAAATAAATTCACCCCACCAACCGAACACACATAGATACCTCCAAAATAAAAATGAGTGTGGTATAAATGACATAAAATGACCTTTATAAAAGGGCATACCAAACATAAAAATAGAGAAGATCCTTACTGATATAAGATGGCCCTTTACAATAAGAAGGTAGATTAGCATGGTAAATGACAACAATTAAAACATAGTTTACTTGATTAATCCTCTTTCTAAAAGGGGATATAACACTTTGAAATTGATGGGGCTTGAAGCCTTAACCATTTTTTGCAAGTGTTTTACCAAGATTGGAGCTCTAAAAACCATTGTAAGAGTTAAAACTAGAAAGTTTTAAAATGTAAAAAGCATGCCATCGGAAGTTAAAATGCTACAAAACATTGGTGGAATCATGGAGGAAAATACAAGCACCACTGAGTTGTTGGAACTAACATTATTGAGAGGTGGTTGCGATGCATGTTGCATGGTCAAAGAAGATATGTTGAGTTTGGCATAATATTTGGTGAAGTATAAATCAATTAATGAAAAAGTATGCGAGAAGATACAAAAAATATTTGATGCAAATTTGGGTAATTCACTATGATCAATAAGAGGTTGATATGATGTAGAAAACATATTAGAATGTAGAAATATTTATGGTTTGCGATAGATACACAAGATGTGACTTTCTATGGATGCATCCTATAGGAAACTATAAATAATTACCCTAGTCTAATGTTATGTTGGGTGACCTCATCCT
Organism: Taxus wallichiana var. yunnanensis; assembly: GCA_018340775.1. Classification (NCBI taxonomy): domain Eukaryota; kingdom Viridiplantae; phylum Streptophyta; class Pinopsida; order Cupressales; family Taxaceae; genus Taxus; species Taxus wallichiana. Next base: position 3,527,094 of record CM031237.1, read on the forward strand.
CACCTATGAGCTTTACGCTTTGTATTCAATGGATTCTTTGTGTTTAATGCCATTATTGGTGCTCCTCATTTATATGCCATATCATAAGGGATTATAATTGAAAATGTATCAAAAACATGTTTTATACCACTATCAAATGAAATTTTGGTAAGTGATTTACACACATAAAATTCCATTGTTCTATTAAAAAAATTGTTTTTTTTTAGATAAGGTAAAAAGGATTTGGTTTAAAGGGACCAAAAACCCTGTACAAAAAAAAAATTCAAGCGGAAAAGAATGTTATAAATATATATGTGTTTTTAATTCCAATTAATAAGGGTATTATTTAACTGACACTTTATTTTACTCAACACAAATTTCTCTACACAATTATTATTAAATGTTAATATATCTCACATCTAATTATACTCATGAGTTATTAAAACTCATATCATTTTGTTAATTATTACATAATTAATCACATGTATAATATGTAATTTTAAATGTTAATGTATGGACTAACACATTGTTTCTAAAATGACTTCTCTATAATTTCTCATCGATCACATGTGTAACTAAGATTTGATTGGTGAGAACATCTAATCATTCAACACACACACTATAATCAACAATCTACCACCATAACCCCTATAAGTAATGAAAACTCAACTAAACAAAAGATAAACAATAAGAACTGCAAACCTCCCTGTAAGTATCCATTTGCAAACCTCAATGAAGATTGTAGAAGCACTTGGACTTGTATAATATTTGGATTTGTTAGATTGTGGTGCTCTTAATTATTTCTCCAAATGTATGATGTAAATGCTATGATCTCATAAAACACAAGGATGTAGGTGGAAAATTTGGTAGAAGTTGGTTGTAATTTGCATAAGCTTCTAAGGATGGATTTACAAAGGAATGACCTACATTTTATAGCTGAGGGTGAAGCCATGAGAAGTGGATCATAGTTTGAATGAGCTCCATGATCATAATAATAATTTCCTAAAATAGTAAAAGGACCTGGTCTATGTTGTTGCATATTTTATAGGGAAATAGTTATCTTGATTTTGTGGGGAAGATGGTTGCACATGTAACTTGCTGCCCCACCATTATAGGGTTCTAGAAGCTGAAGTGGAGTGGAGTGTGAGTAATAGATAATATGATTAATTAAATAGCTTATTTAATTAGTTATAAATTATGATTAAATAAATGTTTAATTAAATTAGCTAAAGGGTGTTAGGTATTAATTTATTTAATTCTAAGGTCATAATAGAATTAAATTAATTGATTCTAAAGGGTGGGAGTAATTATAATTAATTTAATTAATTCTAAATGGTTATGATTTAAATGATGGAATTAATTCAATTAATTCCAAAGGGATGCATTCTAGTAGGATAGAATTAATTTAATTAATTCTAATTGGATGGAAGTATGCTAGTGATATATATGTATTTTTTAGGTTTTCTACAACCCCTACACCATGGCTTGGTCCCCTTAGGCTCCAAGAAAATGATATCACTTCATTTCATTTCAATAATTTAATTTATCATTCATGTCTTACATGTTCATTTATCAACATAAAAATGATATGGATCTAATTGAGGAATTCCCCTAAACGTAAAATAAACTAACATTTTCCCCTATTCTTATTATTAAATATTTATATTTAGAAGGATTAACGCAATTTATTCATAAAAATAACCTCATGATCTCCCTCTCTCATTCAATGGAAGAAACATGAGCCCATTTTATTTAGTAGAATGATTTGTTTTTATTTCATTGATATATTATATTTTTTAGGGAGACTCAATATCTAAACATAAAATCACCTATTAGGTGGAGAACTATAATAGATCGAGGCCTCTTTGGATCAGTGCCAATGTATGTCACACAGAGGAACTTTTATCCAAAAACTAAAAAATTTGTAGGGATATTCCACCTATGGTTAGGGTTTGAGAGTGTTTTACATTATACATAGGGTTTCATAAATGTGTGAACCTATGCTTGTAAAGTAAATTTCATCACAACATTTGGCAGCCACACATAAAGTTATTCATAAAAACACATCCCTATATAAAAGTGTACATCTTAGAACTATAACATACCACACTCTATGGAAGGTTGTATAATTTTTACAAGCTCAATTTACACCTAAAATTCTATAAATGAAGCACCTCCAAGTGAACTTTAGTCTATAAACTCACTCTACATTTTTAAATCATGCCTCTATCTCTATATTCAAGAAATTACACTTTTTATCTTATATTTTGAGAAACCATGTCTATCATTATATATACAGATTAATTTGGGAGATATATTATAATTTAGTATTAGAATATATATGTTCTACTCTTACATCTTTAAATAATAATAATCATATCTTAACACAAATAGTTAATTATTTATTTATGTTGTAATTATTTAGTGAAATTAACCCTTGATTGAATATCTCACCACTCTCAAACCCTATCTTCCTAATATTCTTTCTTATACCTTAGTGTATAATATTATTACTCATTTTAAGATTTATTTTCCTTTGTGTTTGAGGACCTACTCTGCAATTCACTTCTCTTATTCATATAAAAATGAGCCCACATCTATGAACTACTTTCTAACATAGGAATTTGTGAGGATATGATTGATGTACCAAATTAATTTTCTTAGTATGATTGTGATAACACATGTATGATGGTTATTATTCTATGGATCATAATAATAATGCACAAAAATTCTCTATGTTGGTGCCCATTTCAATCATGTTGTATCCTTGGCACCATATTTACAAATTTCCCTAGTGATTATTGTGGTGGTGCTTCCATTTCCTTAGTGTTCCTTGGAATTTCAAGTTGTTTATTGACATGTTAAAATAACCTTGTTATTTTCCTCTTTTTTCATTGGTTATGCTTTTGGAACTATTCTTTGGTACCTTTGGTTCCACCGCCTTCACCGAAAAATAATTCTTACGGATTTGAAATGTGGTATTCCCAGATTGAAGAGAATGTAGTTTTGGTGAGTTTTGAAGTAAAACAAATAATCCATGGAATTCAGAGGTTATTTCTCCATGGGATGAAGGAATTTCTAAAGGAAGGCTAAAAAAGGAGTGAATAAATTTAGTGCTTCGTAGACTTGGTGATTAAAGTGCTCGAGGAATTTTTATTTATGTGAAACAAAGGGTGTAGTTCACTAAGAAAAAGACATGATGCTAAGAGAAAGTGTCTTAAGGATATGAAAAGTAAAAATAAAGGAAGTTAGAATGTGACCAATTATTGATTCTGCGAAACAAAAACAATGTTTTTGGGTTTCTCAAGGTATATTGTTCTATGGAGGTGTAAAATATGCATAACGAGAGAAATGTGGTCGCGGGAGAGAGAATGTCGTGATACAAAGGATACCCCATGAAACAAACAAGATCTGTGAAATACTTTAAATATCAAACCAAATTCATGGAATGAAATGAACACTCAAAGATATGCGAAGTAGAGATGGATAATATTGAAATCCGCATAATAAGGATTTTTTTTATGGAATGGTTAGATTTTCATTTTTACCCATAACTTTCAACTCATGCATCCATTTCACCTCAGACTAAGTACATTGGGAACATCTTGGATGGATTTCCAAAAAGAGTAATTTTATAGAAAATGGTGGATAAATACTTGAGGTTTTAATTGTGGAATTTTTGGCTATTATATGTCATTTTTAGGAACAAAAATAGTTAGAGATACTTCATTCTAATCCTCCTTCTCCCATCGATGATGCTTGAAAAATAATATTCCTTTCCTACCCCACCAAATGAATAATGGATGATCAAAGTATAAAAATTAAACACTTGGAATTTCACATTCGTTAATTCTCCTAATTACATGGTTCTCCATTGATGGGAATGCCTTGGCACATGGATCATTAATTGACACACTCTCATCCCTTACATTAGTATCTGCAGAAGGAAAATTTAAGGTATAGAGAGGTATTTGTATAAAATTGAGTGTTTTTCTCACTTTGATGGGTTTAGAACATCATTTTGGAGTTTCCTCACCATGTAGAAAGGGGTTTCCACTTTAGAAGTGTGGGTTTTTGTTTGTCGAGAAGCTTTGTAGAGAATTGGTTACTTGTGCTTGTTGTTTGTATGTTTATGTTAAAGTGGTTGTATTTTTTATTCATTGGCAGGCTTTGAGACTCATTCTTACATATTTCCCTTGCCTCCTTTGCAAATGGACACACATAGCCTTTCCGTCATGTACAAGTCTTTGATGTTCTTTCTTATAAAAATATGAAATCAATAAATTTACATTTTCATCTATAATCCTATGTTGATCATGCCAAATAACTGCAAAGAATCATTTTGCAATCAATTATTTGATTGGGTATCGAATATCTATTACATTGTACTATTATTGTACATGATTGGCTTCAATTATAAACCTCATTTCTATGATTTCTAAAAATTCATACATGTTTTCCTTAGGGTGTCCTTTGGTGATGGAGATTTGGTGTGATGAGTGTGTTAGACTTCATACTCAATTGTCTATGTTAGGGTTTCTATATTTATTTTCCATTATTTTCCTCACTTGGGTGTCCATGAGGGTGAATAACCTTTGGAAGGTGATATCCCTTTAATTACAGGTATTAATGCATGAATAATTGTGGAGATAAAATGGTTAATGTAGCTACATCCTCTCACTAGTCCTCGTTCCCCTTATTTCCATCTCATTTCATCTCATTTTACACTACCCTTTTCCCTACCCCTGTAGATTTCATCACTTATTGTAAATTCAACATGATATATTCATGCTAACTCAACATCTTGTGCATATTTTGAGTGGGTTTTCCTAATTTTGAAGCTTAACATATTGAATATCATTTCATTCCAAGTTTTCAATATATTCCTTCAAAATTATGCTTATGATCACCCTAAATCTGCCTTTGGTGGCTTGGCTTGTTTCTGATGTATAAAGTGTTTGTAATGCTTTTGTGACCATTATTTTTAATGATCATTTCATTTGTGGTTACATTTGATCTCAGAATGAGGTTCCAAAATTTTTGAGGGTTTGAAACATAATATTTCCCTCCCCTTTCAATCCATCCCTTAAGTCCTATCAACTTGGTTTGGGAAGAGCCATAAAGTGGCAAGTGAAAAACCACACCCTTAGTTAGGTGCCTCCTTGTCATCTCCATCAACTAGGTCATGAGAGGAATATGGAACTAACCTTAATTACAAATGATAAAGTAACATATCCATCATTCTTTCTTCCCCATTCTTTCATGTACATTTCACTTCAAGTATTTGTGGGGTGTTATATTGGGAATTGAAAACCTTATTGACATCATTGTTAAGGACTGAAGAAGAATAAAGTTCATTTTAGGTTGATTTAACAAAGTTTTATACAATATTTATTAGTCTTTGGTTTGCAATAATTTTCTCCATCCTTTCCTTTAGGTGTTGTCAATTTGTGAGTTTAATCAATATCTTGGATATAATTTTTATGATATATTTGTTTGATTTTCTTCTTATTATTTTTTGGTGATAGAATTTAGTGCTTTCTAAGGACAATTCACAATGTCTAGAGTGTAATATCTACTAGAAAATCCACCCTCATCTCTTAATTAGATAAGTTCTTACCATAGCCTTATTTTATTAGTGATTCATCCTTACAAAGCTCAAAGTTTTAAGGTCATTATTTAGATCATATATTGTCAAAGAAATATTCCCTAAATTGGATACTTTACATAAGATAAGGAGATAAGTTTGGAAACTAGTTGTTGAGGAAATTTCACAAGATAAGGCTTCAACTCATTTTGATCTTGATAGTTTTACTTTAAAATAAGGCTATTTTAGTTCCCATAAAAATTTAGAGGTTAACATCCCTATTTTACAACTTCATAGTTTATTTGAACAAGATTATATGCCTACAACTATTGGGGACATTCCTTAAATAAATTCCACACATGAATAACCCTTCTCATATGGTTCATATGCCATTTTTTAAAACCTTTTTGATCCTCTTGTTGAAATTCCATCTGAAAACATTATGGATCATCTTCCTCCATGTTCCTCTTATTAGTTCAGGCATTCAGAACTAATGATTTTTAGGACATGCCTAGGTATCTGATTGAGGAGGTTAATGAAATCAAAAATAGATTTCCTAAATTTTAAGGGAATAGTTCAATTATTGGTTATCAATATCTAATATTGTTTTAAAACATCATTAATGATAATGAGGTGGAACATGAAGATGTATTCCTACATTTATTTGTACACACATTAGAAGATGATGAAAGAGAGTGGTTTAATGCAATTCCTATGGGTTCTATTGATTATTGGGATGAAATCATCAATGATTTTAGAATGTAAAATGGAGATATGATGGATCTCAGGTTCCTTCTCTCTAAATTTGAAAACATCAAAAAGGAACCCTATGAATTTTTAACAACCTTTAACACTATGTTCAATAATACCTTAATGATATTACCAGCCAACTTGAGACCAAGTAATTAATCTTATTTGATGAAATATTATGATGCACTTGACAAGAGAGAAACTTGTTACTTGAGTGATAAGAAACCTATGAAACTAATACAAGCATTCAATATGGAAATTAAAATTGAAAACAAAATCAATGATGTTGGTAAACCACCAAAAAGGGAAGGAATAAAACTTAATAACATTGAAAAACAAGTTGGAAATTATATTGATTTGGAAGAAGTGGTTAAGACCTTGGTAGGGGAATTTAAAGAAATCTCCAAAACACTAGCATGAGATGAGAAAGGGTTGATTTTTTTGTCCTCGAGTTAAAAATTAGAATAAAAATCAAAACATATTTAGAGGATATCATAGCATAGATGATAGAGGAAAGAGACATATGGGTCAAAATGATAGGAAACATCCACCTAGAGATAATAAGGTAATTCCCAATCAATTGGATATAATAATTTAAACTATTGAAGAAGAAAACATCATTGATTGGTGTGATAAATGTTTATTTCCTCATGTTCCTTATGAACAATATACCTTGGATGAATATGTTGTTAGATCAGACTTTGATGATGCATGTGTGCTTGATCATCAAGTAAACTTTGAATAAGGTGTAACCTCTACTAATCTTCTATGTGTTAGAATTACTGATGATTTTTGGGAAAGTGTAAACAAGGTATGTTATCTTCCCCTTGAATTTGATGTTGAAGTTGATATGGATCAATCCTTTGAATTTCCCAATCATGATTTTGAGTACCTAAGATCTCTAATGATCAAGAAATATGATGGAGAAGTCCCTTCCAAAGAGGATAGGGAATTGTTGATCAATGTAGTTGTTTCCTAAGAGGAGTATAATTTAAGAAGTAGGTAAGTGAAAATCCCTACCAAAACCTAAAATACTAAGATACCAATCTTGAACAATTTCCTAAATGTGCCCCTAAGAATAATCTACCATGCAAAGCCCTTGTTGTCGAGATAAATCCATGTGTTCCTTCTATTGTGTATGCTTTAAAAATAATTTTTACCTATCAAAAATTAGTCACCCTTCCACTCAAACATCCCTATGCATAAGAAAATTTTTGTGATATGGCTCAATTATTAAGCCAATTAAAGATAAATATCCCTTTAGTAGGGTTTCTTAGGATTCCTGAGCATAAAAACATGGCATTTAAGTACTTGGGGTTCAATGAGGATTTTTTGCAAATAAAAATATACCTCCTCTTGTGGATAAGAATGAGATCCAATAATCTCAAGAGATCATTTAACCATCCCCTAAATTCTATTTGGGAACTACCCTAGTTGAGAGCCAATTGGATGTTGATCCTTTCTAAACTACACTAATGATTAATGATTTTTTCCTACTTAATTGTGTGTTTGAATTAGGTTCTTCTTGCAATATCATGACATTATAGATCATGAATGAACTCAGTATAAAGATAATTTTTGCATATGGATGGTTTTTGTGATGGATTTTAAGGAAGTTTAAATTGTTGGTTGTGTGAAAGTATTGGTTGTACAATTGGAAGCTCACCATGGAAAGTACTTGATGATTAATGTTGTTGTTTTTTATTACATTTCCAAATGGGGAATGTTATTTTCAATAAAGTGGGTAACAAGTAGGGGAGATAACATGCAAATGGAAATTTATTATGCTACCATTCCTTTGGAACAAAATTTGGTTAAGATATGTAGGGAAGAGAAGTTACACCCGATTGAAGACCCTATGAATGTATCATATGAGGTGTTGTATATAGATGACTAATTAGGTGACACAAAATTTCAAGATCATTTATTGACCTTGGAACTCAGTTTGAAGACCCCAATGCTCCTTGAACCATGTATTTTTATGGATCATGTTCTAGTTTTAGAAATGGAGTAGGAGTTGTGTTTTTTCCAAACCAAGGATCCTTTAACTTTTCATTCAAATTATTATTTTTATTGCACAAACAAAATTATTGAATATGAGGAACTCTTTATTGGTTTTACCATTTATTGGAGTCATGAAATTAAGAACATGGCCATCAAAGGTGACTCTGAATTGGTTGTTAATAAAATCATAAAACTATATCTAGCCAAGTGTCAGAGATTGAAACAATATACACATGCATATTTAGACTTAATTTAATTTTTTGAGTCCTTTGATATTATAAATCATGAAAGGGGTCAAAATACAACTGTTGATAGATTAGTAGTTTTGGTATCTCACTATGATAACAAAGTTATGTCCCCATACTACAAGTTTGAGGTTGAAATACTTGTTAGGCCTTTCATACCTAAAAACATTAAAAATTATCAAGTATTTGATAATGAATCTAACATCATGAAATTCCTAAGTTGTAAAGAAGATTTTTCTAATCAAATAATTGATTTTGAGCCTATGGTAGAGATGTGTGATAGAAAGGAAACCTTGTTTGGGATGGATATGATTTAGTTGAAGACTAACACAATCCCAAGAGGTTTGGTTATCATTGAATATAATTTTGATGGTGCTTTGATAGAGATGTGAAAAAGTCCACCCATGGTCCAAGAGATGTAGATAAATGCATCTTAGGAACTTTTCAAGATCTAAGAAAATTTTGGTTGGGAAGAAATTTAGATGTAGATGAAAAAAAAACCTTATATAGAAATTTTAAGGCTTTTTGGCTTGGTCTTATTCTAATTTTAAAACCTATATGGAGGATATATTTCATCATGTGATACCTTTGGAGCCTCACACCAAGCCCTTTAGGTAGAAACAAAGGCCAATCAACCCCATCCTTACAACTAAAATGTAAGAGGAGCTTAATAGATTCAAGGATAGAGGTATCATTCAACCCGTAAGATACTCTTCATGTGTTTCTAATATGGTTCCAGTAAGAAATAAAAATGGGGACATAATATATTATGTGTTGGCTTTAAAAATTTAAACAAGGCTTTATTGAAATAAAACTACCATTTTTAACATGGATAATCTTTTACAAAGGTAGCATGGTTAGAAATGTTGTAAACATTGGATGGTTTATTAGGTTATAATCAAGTGGAGGTTAATGAAACCGAGAAATAAAATAATTCCTTCACCACCCATTGGGGAACCTATGTCTATGTTAAAAATCCATTTTTATAATGAATGAAGGAGATTCTTTCCAAAGAGAAATGGATGGTGCATTTACTAGATTCTTCAATGATTTTATTTTGTTTTACAAAGACAATATAACATTATTTACCAAGAAGGGTGATCACTTAGAGTGGTTTGAAAATATCTTGATCACGTATAGAGAATTTGGTATCTCACTAAATCCTAGGAAGTGCCATTTTGAAGTGTAAAATAAATTTTTTTAGGGCACATTGTGTCTCAAGAAGGAGTTATGATTGACCATGAGAGAGTGAAGGGTGTTGAAAAAGTACCCATTCCCCAATCCAATAAGGGTATACAATATATATTTGGTTAAATTAAATTTGATAGATTTTTTTGTATAAATTTTCAAAGTTAACTCTTCCTATCACAATTATGTTGAAGAAATATCAAATTATCAAGTGGGGAGATTATGAAGTGAAGGAATTCAAAGGATTGAAATATGCATTGAAGACTGCACCTATATTACCTAGTCCAGATTATAAAAAGGAGTTCCAAAATTTTCTCCTTTACATATGAATTTACCATTGCCTAAGTTTTTTGAAAAGGGATGATGAAGGCCATGAGAAACCATTTTCATTATTTTTCAAGGCCTTACAAGGATCTTAATTGAGGTACAAAATTATGGAAAATAAATCTTTTACTTTAATAAAGGCCACTAAAATTTTCAAACCTTACATCTTGAGCTCAATGGTCATTTCCTATATGTCACACATCATGGTAAAATACATTCTGACACAAATGGAAGCTTCAAGAAAGAGATATAGATGGGTTAACAAGCTCCAATAATATGATAAGTACATTCACACCACCAAGTTGGTAAGAGGACTAGGTTTGGCAAGACTGATGGTAGAAGAAAATCAACAAGTTATTGAAGTAAACAATCATGTTTCTAATTTAGGGATCCTCATGAAAATGTATTTTCTTCCATTTGGTACAAGGACATTGTGTACTACTTGAATAATTTGAATTGTCATTTTGGCCTAGATAAGAATCAAATAAGGAAATTGAAGTTGGTGTCCTAAAAATACATCTTGACTAATTTTGGTTTAGCTTGGGAGAATCTAGAAGGGGTATTGTTAAGATGTATAACTTAAGATGAACCTCTAGGATGATTAATGAGTTATATAGAGTATTTTTGTGGCCATCACTTTTCTAAAGTGACTACTCATAATATTTTGAGGCCATGTTATTGGTGGTCATATTTGTTTAGTGGTGTTTCTCAACTTGTGAGGAGGTGTGACGATTTTAACATTTCTTAGGTAGGATAAAAGCTTTTGGATCCCTGTCATTGCAACCCATTTTAGATGAGGATCCTTTAAGAAAATTTTGGTTGGATATTATTGGTGTAATGATAAAGGAATCTAGTGTAAGCCATAAGTGGATTTTGTTTTCTATAGAGTATTTCACCAAGTGGGTTGAAGAAATCCCCTCTAAGAAGGCTACTCACCAAGTGGTCATGGACTTATTTTTTAACAACATAATTTGTAGGTTTAGTGTCGATATGTCTAAAAATAAAAATGTGATTCTAAACACACATGAATTTGAGAGGTCATGTTGAGATATTCAAAATATAATAGATGGGATGGTAATGTGATGGATAGATAACATATAAGTGGGATAGGTAGGAATGGTGATAAAATTAGGGATACTATTTAAGGAAATCAAATGTTTTCAACAAGAAAATTTGGGTTTTGTTTTTTAAGAGTGATGAATGCTCACCTAACTTGTATATGAGTGATATTACGATCAAGGATGATCATTTTACACACATCTCAATCAATATCGGTGGATCTAAGTATATCCCAACCCGTTTGATGAATGCGGGGGAGTTGTTCTTCCTCCTTACAATATTCCTCTCTAAATATGGTCATGTAAGTGAAAGAGGAGATGAGTAAAAGGAAAAATCAAGGGTTTTGAGGTATAACCCTATCTGTTTGGTTGCCCAAAAATTCTTCTTCAATGTATTTCTCAACATTAAGGATAATGAGTTAGCCAATAATCTCGGGTGGCACACGTGTTTCCAAAAGACTAATTGGCATAAGCCTTAGTCAATGTCTACTTGGCTTCCATTAATGTTTGGTTGGTTGATGATCCAATAAACTATTATCACATTCTATTGTGGTGGACCCATAATGGTCATGTAGGCACAAAATCAACAAAAATGGAAATAAACAAGAAAACAATGATCCAAAGGGACTATGGGCTAAGTTCGGGTGTCCTAGTCCACTAAGGAAACAAGAGATGTGTTCTTTCCAATTCTAAATTTACTTAAATTCCTACCTTTAAATAAATATAATAAATAAATCTAAATTAAAAAAAATGATTTATTTCCCTTTTTAATTTAATTAAGTTTTATTTGTAAGTATTTAATTAAAGCAAGATAAAGTAAACTATCTAATTCTTTTTATGGCATGTTTTGATTTAGGTGTTTTCATTGATCTACAATCACATTCATGAAAAAGAGGATGATGGACTGGAGTTATATATCTCTTATTATGATGGTGAGATAGAGTTTTAGGTGTGTTCTTTGTCACATGAGTTGATTTAGTGACAATGGTTTATTCTAAAGAAGTCAAATTAGGTGACCTAGCTAGCCTAGGTCATGGTGCATGATGGTTAGAGATTCTTGGTAGGTTGAGGAGCATGTTTGAAGAATGGAGAGAATTTTTGGGAAGTTTTTAGGAACTCACATGAGTTTCGGGAGAAGACATTGGTTGTAGACCAAGTTTTAGGTGCTCATCTAAACCAAGTCTAGGTGTTAGGAGGTATGAGATTGAGTTGTAGAGCCATATGAGCTCACATATATTTTAGGTATTTATTACATAATGTAACATGTATTTTAAGGCATTTTTAAAGGTTTCATGGTGAGTTATAATGTTGTTTTGATTGACCTAGCTTAGATAATGCAAAACCCTAAGGGTTATCTATGTAAATGAGATGGGGAGTAAATATGAAGAACTATTTGTGATATGATGATGATTGGATATGATGTAAAAAAATTACTTCAGTTTGATAAAAATTTGGAGTCATTCTAAAATTAATTTTACAAGTTATGATGTTTTGTGTGAAACAAGGTCCCAAAAATGGTGTTTTTAGCTTGAATTACACCTTCGATGCTCACCCTGAATTTTTTGCTTTACATGGGACCTTTTGGATTTCAAGGATGTTTATAAATTGAGTCTATAATTTTTCACAAAAATAATGAGGTCATTTCATCATCATGTTTTTATGAACAAATGTTAAGAAGGTAAACAACTTTTTATGTGCTTGAAACCCTAGCTAGAAAGTGGTAGGAGATAAAATGATTCTAAGTGCCCAAAATTTATTTATAGTACATGGATGATGATTTTATTATGTATATTAATCCTCCAAGTTTCCAAAAAGGTATGGTATATATTGTGGTGATGAGTGGACCCCACTCAAATAGGTAAGTTTTTAAATAAGTTCAGTTTTCACCAAGATTGTCCAAAGGAGTTGCAAACTAAATGGAAATTATTTTGAGTACATGAGTTTTTATTTATGTAAATGGTGGATTTATGTCATGGGGATGCATCTAAATGTCCAAGTATGCCCTATTTGTGTTATTTGGTCAAAGAGTGGTTTTGAGGTAGTTTCAAGAAGTTTCTTGAGATGAGCTTGGTTCAAGGCCTTCCAATTGGAGTTTGAAGGAGTTATAATATAATATGGAAATTCAGATAGATTTATATTGGGATAATTTTTTTAATGATGATAATATTTTATGGGTCATCTAGGTTAGTTTGTGAGGAAGAAGGTTTCATGATTTTTCAGGACAAAATTGCTTTTTCTGAAAGATTGAGTTGATTGAGACACGATACTAATGAGTTGATGCTTTATATACCCCAGAAAGTGAATAGGGATTAATGTTTTTTTAAATTAAGTCCTTGGGAGGTCTTCAAATTTAAATAAATGGTGTAAACTATCTAAGTTTACAAAACTTGTTTTTGGGCAACTTATTTTAGTGAAGAGGAAACTTGTTGTGGATTGAAACAATGGATGTTTCAAGAGGTATAGTATGCATAGAAGTTTTATAAAGGTTATTGGGTTTCCATAAAACTATAACATTCCATATTTTAGTTCATATTAGGTGGTCTTTATGCCCAATGGTAAAAATAGGGTGTTGGAAACAACTGTTTTTTGAAGGATATGAGCATGTGGGCCCATTTAATGATTTATTTGATTGTTACAAGTAAATTTGAAACAATTTATGGTTATTATATGTTATATTACTCATTTATGATTAATTTGGATCTTTAATAATAATGGTTTTGGTTTTATTGTATTTTATTCATCCTAGTGATGGGGTTTTGAGTATTTTTGTGCACGTTAGATGGTTTTGGGCATGAGCGGCCTATATGGGTCATATGTGAAAATTTTAATGATTAAAATGGGATGTTAGGAAGTGGAAAAATTAGAATCAAATGATTTAAACCTACCTCTCTTGTGTTTTAATAAATATGAAGGTATAAAAGTGATGTTTTGAGTGCAAAGTTGGACTAGTTGCTTATGTGTGAAAAGTGTGACCTAGGTAAGAGTGTTTTACAGGTATGAAGGATGAGTTTCAGAGATGAGGGATTTCATAAAAGGTTTAATAATGTTTTAAAGAGTGTGTGCAAGGTTTTGAAGAAAAGATAAGTGAAAAAAGTGAGAGATGGAGTGAGTCGAGAGAAACTAGGATTTGAACAATGGTTTGAAGGTGTTCAGAGCTGAATGTTTTGATCACCATTAGTTGAGTTGTTGCAGAATATCATCAGTGATATATTCATAAAAATATTTTTGATGAGTTATATTCATGCAAGTATCTTTTTTGAGTAATATCAACAAGGGTTTAGGGGTTGGTGCTCATTGTGGGGTTGGTGCCTCACTAAATAAATCTCTTATGATGTGTAATATTCACTTGAGTATTTTTGTGTGTAATATCAGAAAAAAATTTAGTGGGTTTATTCCCCTTGAGGGTTTCCCACTTATATATTGTGTTATGGTGTTTCTTCTCTTGTTCATGGTTGATTGAATGTATGTTATGTGATGTTCTACACACATTAATGAATGGTTAATTGATTAATGGTTTAAGTGAGTAATATGAAATTGAAATTAATTTTGCAAGGAATGATTCATCCCCCCTCTCATTCCATGGTTCTTCTAATAATTGGTATCAAAGCACAAAAATGATGAGCTAGCGAGTGGGTTCTATACCAGTAAGGCACCTTTGTTTGATGATGTGAATTATGATTTTTGGAGTTTGAGGATGAAGATTCACATTGTGTCCCTAGGTTTTGATATTTTAGAAGCTGTGGAATATGGTTATATTGCTTCTACCACTACACCAACTACTGCTGCAGAAAAGAAGGCATGTAGTGACAATTCAAATACTTTTAATGCTATCATATATGGTCTTGGAAAAACTAAGATGGGAAAGGTAATGCACTGCTTAAATCATAAAAATAAGCATAGGAGAAACTTAAAATTTTTTATGTATGAAGGTGAATAAAAGGTAATAATTTCTAAGATTAAAACATTTAGAAATCAATTTTAAAGTCTTAAGATGAATGATGATGAACGGATCACATCATATTTGCTTAGAATTGACAAGATTGTCAATAGCATGAAAGGGTTAGGAGAAGATGTGAAGGAAGAGGTAGTTGTTCAAAAGGTTTTGAGGTCCTTAACTCCTAAATTTGATTCCAAAGTTTCTTCTATTGAAGAGGCCAAAACTAATATGGGAAAGGTAATGCACTACAAGTCAGAAAATTAAGAAAAGGAAAAACTTCAATTTTTGTATGAAGATGAATCAAAGGTAATAATTTATGAGATTCAAACATTTAGAAATAAATTTGAAAGTATTAAGATGAATTATGATGAATGTATCACATCATATTTTCTTATATTTGAAAAGATTATCAATATCATGAAAGGTTTGGGAGAAGATGTGAAGGAATGGGTAGTTTTTCAAAAGGTTTTGAGGTCCTTAAATCCTAAGTTTGATTCCAAAGTATCTTCTATTGAAGAGGCCAAGGATTTTACTAAGTTGAAGATGGATGAGTTACATGGGACTTTGACTACTTATGAGATGAGGGTGGTTGACTCCAAACCAACCAAGAAAGAGATAGCTTTCAAGTTTAAGAAGATGAAAAAGGATAAGAAGAAAAAAAGTTAATGATGTTGCTCATGAGTTAGGTGATGAAGAGTTATTTGTTATGGTTAATATAAGACTTCATGTTGGAACTAGTAAGTACAAAGTCAAAATTCCTTTTAAATGCTTAATTTTTATAAAGTATGTCACTTTTCTATTAGTTTCCTCATAGAAATTAAATGAAAGATTATGATGATCATGAAAGTGGCCATGAAAAGAAAAGTCAGAAGTATAGTAAAGATAATAAGGAGTTCAAGAAATTTGATTATAAGAAGAAGGATAAGAAGAGTTTTTACACTAAAGAAGAGGCCTATTACTTTGAAGTGAGTAGTGAAGATGATGGATTTGATTCTGAGTTTGAATATGATCATAGATATGTAGGTGATGAGGTCCTATTTATAACAAAATATGTTATGATATCCACTAGTGAAGGTTTTACATTGTTGGGTGATTTCATATCAGATTCTTGCAAAGATTTTGAAGGATAAGAAGATGAAAAATGAATTGAGTTGGCATGTGTACAACTAGAAATGAAGCATGTTGAAAATAATAATAATAAATTTACATCTCAAGTCAAGGAATATGAAGAAAAGATTCAAGACCTAGAAGAGAAACATTGGGCTATTACAGAGAATCTTGATGAAACAATGAGAAAGTTAGAGATGAAAATGAGTACCATGAATTTAAACTTACAATATAAGGAG
This sequence comes from Taxus wallichiana var. yunnanensis, assembly GCA_018340775.1. Lineage (NCBI taxonomy): Eukaryota > Viridiplantae > Streptophyta > Pinopsida > Cupressales > Taxaceae > Taxus > Taxus wallichiana. Next base: position 3,543,512 of record CM031237.1, read on the forward strand.
GAAGAAGTGATTATTCTCAAGAAAGAGCTATCAGATGTAGGATGTAAGGCAATATCTTATCAAAAATTCAAGGAGAGTTACAAGTCTCTTGATGATATCTTGAGCAATCAGAAATCAACATGTGATAGAATTGGTTTGGGATTCAAATTTGAAGTCAAGAAAAATGAAATGAAGCAAGAGGATCTGGTTTCAAGAAAATAAGGTGTGGCAAACACTAAATAAGGAATGAAGAATTTTTCCATCAAGGAAAGTGAGAATAATATGCATATTAGACAACCTAATGCCTCAAGGTATAAAATATATTTCAATGGTTATTTTTATACTTGTAATGGATTTGGTCATAGGTAAAAGAGTGTAGAAGGTATAATATATATGATCATCCATGGAAAGACAGTGAGGGTGAGAAAGATAAGAATTTGGTAATCTACAATTTCAATGAGGTAGGTCATGTTGTTAGATTTTGTTTGAATGATCCAACTAGATAATTTAGGGATATAAAAGGAAGGATTAAGTGGTTTGATTCAAATGTAATGAGATTGGTCATGTTGCAAGAGAATGTGACTATGGTTTATCAAGGAAAAATAAGATTTTTCAGGGACCCAATATGCAAGAGAGAATATTTCAAGGGCCTAGGATTCATGATAATAGTCAAAGAAGAATGTTGGAGCCTAGAAGGATCAATGGTGTCTCATCAAGAACAGGTATTGATGAAAAGAAAAGCATGACTCAGAGATCATATCTGAAACAAGGTGAAGAAGGAGATTCTCAGGTGTCCAAGAAGGTTTGGGACCTTTTTAGGTCTTTCTTCTAGATCCTCCATGATTTCATATGCCTCTACTATGATTCTTAGAGGTATATCAGTTCATATGAAGCATTGAAGTGAGGGGAGTTATCTAGGTCTATGTGTGACTCATCCAAGGTGTCAAGGTAAGTTGTCTTAAGTATTTAATGATGTTTTGAGGTTCTATCTCGGTTTATCATGTTGTGTAAATGACAAGGTATTTTTTTAGATTGTCTCTTAGAAGTGTATCTGCTTTGTGATAAGTGTGTTATCAATAAATGTCATGTTATCATCTCAGGAGGTTTATCATGTCATGGTGACCAAGTGTTGAGTCATTGATTGGTCTGAGTCATTGATTAGTGTTAATGGAAAGTACAAAGTTTGTGTTACCTCATAAATTTGGTTCTCAGTCCATGTTGGTCAAGTCAAGAGATTCATATTATAGTAATTGGTGCAATGTATACTTCTTCATGATGTATAATGGAATTTAAGTTTGTGTGAGTTAATAAATGCAACCTAAAGTATCAAGGTTTTTGAGTCATGTCATGGGATATTGTCAAGTGTTTAAGAAATCCAAGTCTGGGTATGAGTCAAAAGAGTTGCTTCACTATCATTAATTAGATTAGATGTCACTGTGTCATGTGTAAAATGTTTCAAAGGATGTGTATGATTCACATAGGTGGTTTGAAGATGATATGAGTCATCAAACATGATGACTTGAAGGATTGTTGTAGAGTTTATGATGAATGATTGAAAACAAGACAAGCATATTTCAAGTAAGTAATGTGGTTTCCTACTTCAAATCCAAAATAAGTGTGCTCAGGAAATTGGAAGATGTAGCTACAATGTTAGTGTCAAAATTTGAGAGTATAAAAACATTTGTGCATCTTGAGTGGTTCTACCTTGACTGGGTCCTAGGAGATCTTAAGAAGCGGTATGAAGGAATATCAACGGTTGAAGGAGAAAATGATTGAATTGAAGGCCAAAAATTGGAATAAATTATCCAAATAGTGAGATATTTTAGATTTAAGAGGTTCCACACCATAAAAAAATTCATGGCTTCTTATAATTCATGATAGTAGTTAGATTTGATAGGGTAGAATGATAGAGACCTAATTTTCAAGAGGTAATGTTGCATATTGTGGAAGGATTATAGAGCTTACAGAGAGAGGCATCATGGGTCAAAAATATATGCTTTGGTTAATGAAAGTACTACATTAGCTTGTTGATAGTGAGACAAGTCTAAATGTTACAAATATCAAGTTTGGAAGGAAGTTGTTTGAGTCCACTGGGTGTTTTTTCTCTTCTTTCCATTTTTGCTAACATTCTACTACATTTTTTATGTGATTATACTACTTTTTAAGAGAGTACAAAAATGGGATTCTAAGTTGATGTGTAATATGTCAAGCCTGTATATGAGTATTTTAGGTCTATGTATGAGGAGATATGGTATGCTACATGTCTGATATGGCCCATCAAGGCAAAGGAGCTAGTTTTGATCTCAAACAAGTGTTTTATGTGTTAAGAAGATAGGAAGTAAGAATTATGGAGATTATAGAGTTGTATGGATAGTTGTTTTCTTGAAGTAGAGAGTGCATGATATCACTACATCAAATTAGTATTTTCCAAGTTTGTATGAGGTATCTAAGGTAGGGGAGCATGATTTTCCTCTCTAGAAAGCATTCTAGATGGCTACAAGGTATATAAGGTATGATATGATTTTTTTCAACAAGGTCAAGTAAGCTATGAATCAAATATGCATATTCACATCAAAATAAGGTTTAAATCATTGAGAAAAAGGTTTAGGAAAGTGTTAATATGGTTGAGTTACTTATAGGACAATTAATCAAAGAAAGAAGCCATGTTTTGTGTCTTTCTACTAGAGTGAGATGGTATGAGTCCAGGGTTTAGTGATGAGAGGTTGTGTCATGGTGTGTATAGTTTTCTATAACCTATCATAGTTGGTTACAATTTCACTAAAGAGATAAAACATGGATCTCATTCCTTGAGAAGGTTTGAGGTAAAAATTGGTAAAGACAAGCCTAGTTTGAGCCTTGAAAAGTCAAGAAAAGAAAATTAATGTGGAAATTTTATGTTCTTGTTCATTTTTGGCATGTTTTTGTGTTATATATGCTTTACCCATGGGGAGTATAATACTTATATTCTTGGAAAGGAAGTAAAAATTAGATTATGTGAGAAATGAAAAATATGTGAAGCTAGAATGAAGACTTTAGTTGTATATTTTAGTACAGGTATGGTTTCTTAATGAAGCTAAGAAAGGTAAAGAACATGCACGTACAAGTATGATTTTTCATTAATGTAAAAAGGGGGAGAAGTTCATGAGGTTTTCAATCAATGATAAAGGGGGAGATTATTAGCATGTTGTGATCTAGGTGTTTTCATTGATGTAAAATCTCATTAATGACAAAGAGGATGATGGAGTGGAATTATAAAATTCTTAATATGATAGTGACATGGATTTTCAGGTGTGTTCTTGGTTGCATGAGTTGATTTAGTGAGAATGGTTTGTTCTAGAAAGCCAAATCAGGTTACCTAGCTATCCTAGGTCATGGTTCATAATGGTTAGAGCTTCTTGGTATCTTGAGGAGAATGTTGAAATCATGGAGATAATTTTTGGGTGGTTTTTAAAAACTCACATGAGTTTGAGGAGCATATCTGAGTTGTATACCAAGTTTTAGGTGTTTATCTAGACCAAGTCTAGGTGTTAGGAGGTATGAGACTTAATTGTGGAGCCATATGAGATCATGGATGCATGTAGGAAGTTGTTTTATGATGTAAAATGTATTTTAAGAACTTTTGGAGAGGTTTCATGGTGAGTTACAAGTGTTGTTTCCATTTACCTAGCCTACATATTACAAAACCCTAAGGGATAGCTATGCAAATGAGATGGGATGGAAATATTAAGAACTATTTGAGATATGGTGATGAATGGATATGATGAACAGGGGTATTCTTGAGGTGTGAGAAAAAATTAGAATTGTTCTGAAATGAACTTTTCAAGTTATGATGTTTTGTGTGAAATATTGTCCAAGAAAAGGTATTTTCTAGCTCGAATTACACCTTCTGATGCTCATAGTGAATTGTGTGATTTACATGGGACCTTATGGATTTAAATTTTTTTTCTACATTTAGTCTAAAAGGTTTCAAAAAAATAATTATGTCATTTTAGCATCAGGTTTTCATGAACAAATGTTAAGAAGGTAAATAACTTTTCGTGTGCTTGAAACCCTAGCTAGAAAGGGGTATGAGATAAAATTCTCCTAATTTCCAAAAATTTATTTATATTTTAATGATTATGATTTTATTATATAGAGGAATCCTCCAGGTTTCTATAAAGGTATGGTAGAGCTTGTGGTGATGAGTGGAACCCACTCAAAAAGGCTAGTTTTTAAATAAGTTCAGTTTGGGACAATATTTTCCAAAGGACTTGCAAACTAAATGGAAATTATTTTGAGTACATGTATTTTTATTAATTTACATGGTTTATTTAGGTCATGGGGATGCATCTAAATTTCCAAGTATGCCATATTTGTGTTGACTAGTCAAAGAGCAATTTTGAGGTAGTTTCAGGAGTTTTGTTGAGATGAGATTGGTTGAAGGCCTTCTACTTATATTTGGAAGGAGTTACAATATAATATGGAAATAGGATTCAGATATATTTCCAATGCTATAATTTTATTTCATGATGATACAATTTACTAGGTCATCTAGGTCAGTTTGTGAGGAAGAAGGTTTTTGATTTCCATGATAAATTATTTTTCCTAAAAGATTGAGTTGATTGAGACATGATATGGATTATTTGATGCTTTATATCACCTAGAAAGTGAATATGGATTAATTTTGTTCCAAATTAAGGCCTTGGGATGTATTTAAAGTGAAATAAAGGGATCAAACTAGCTGATTTTGTAAAACTAGTTTTTGGGAAGTTTATTTTGGTGAAGAGGAAATTTATTGTGGATTAAACTAGTGGATGTTTCAAGAGGTATAGAATGCAAAAAGTGTTATAAAATTTTTGGGTTTCCATATATCTTTTACATTCCATATTTTAGTTCATCTTGGGTGGTCTTGAGGCCCAAAGGTAAAAATAGGGTGCTCGAAACATCTATTTTGTGAAGGATATGAACTGTGGGCCCATTGATTGATATATTTGATTGGTCTGAGTAAATTTTCTACATTTATGGTTATTATATGTTTTATTACTCATGTATGATTAATTTTAGAGCTTTACTAATCATATTTTATGTGTTGGTGAATTTTACGCATCCTAGTGATGGGGTTTTGAGTATTTTTGTTCAAGTTGGATCATTTTGGGAATGCACAACCTATATGGATCATATGTTAATATTTTAATAATTAAAATGGTATTTTATAAATTTTAATTGGTAGAACCAAATTATGGAAACTGACCTCTCTTGTGTTTGAATCAAGAGTAAGGTATAAAAGTGACGTTTTGGGTGCAAAGTTTAACTAGTTTCTTGTGTGTGAAAAGTGTGACCTAGGTAAGAGTTTTTCTAGGTATGAATGCTGATTTTTAGAGCTGGGGGAGTGCATGGAAGGTTTAATAATGTTAACAAGAGTTTTTTCAAGGATTTTAAGAAAAGATAAGTGAAGAAAGTGATAGATAGAGAGTGTTGGAGAAGTTAGGGTTTGAACAAGATTTTGAGGTGTTCGGAGCTGAATATTGTGATCACCATTAGCTGATTTATTGCAGAAAATTAGCAGTGATCCCTTCATTAAAATATTGTGTGATTATCCATATTCATTCAAAAAATTTTGTGAGTAATATCAATAATGGTTTAGGGGTTGGTATTCCTTGTGGGGTCGGCCTCACTAAATAAATATCTTGTATTGTGAAATATTCACTTGAGTATCTATTATGTGAAATATTAGAAAAGTTTTCTTTTTGTTTTCTTCCCCTTGAGGGTTTCCCACTTATATCTTGTGTTATGGTGTTGCTTATCTTATTCATGGTCGATAGAATGCTTGTTATGTAATGGTGTGCACACATTAATGGATAGATAATTGAGTAATGGTTTAAGTGAGTAAATTTTGTAAGGATTGATTCCCCGCCCCCCCTCTTAGACCATTTTGATTCCAATATTTTTTTTTATTTTCCAATGAATATTTTTAATGAAATAAATAAATAAATATAATTAAACCTCTAAATTATCTTTTTGGTTTTTCTAGTTATTGACAAATTAAATAAAATAAAATATAGGAACACGAACAAAGAAATTAATCTAAAGACCAATCTACTTCTATAATAAAATAAAACAAACAAGGAGTATTCAGATGTAGTTATTCCTCTGTTGTGGGGTGTGAAATTAAATCTAATTTAATAGAAGATGTATTCTAATTTATAATTATGGAAATCTTCTTCCTCTAACTACTTTTTCCTCACATTCACAAGAAGGAAGGAAGCTTCTTAGAAGAAATTTATTGTTTCCCTAGAAACTTCCTTATAAAATTAGTAAATAAAATGTGAATGTGTAGACATAGAATCTTCCTCCAACTAATTTCCCTTGCAAATCCACAAGGATAAGTATGGAAGAAGATATCAGTGGAAGTTTGTTTGTATGCACAAAATTCCCAAAATGAAGAAATTGTAAATTATACTTCTTAAAAAATGTGTTTATCTATTCTAAATAAAAAATTCACATGAAAGATTCAAATAAATATAAATACATCCCCAACCTAGTTATTGTTGTATTGTGGAAGCTTCCCAAGTATAATGATGGTATGTATTGTGTCCTTGGATTCCTTTTCCATTCTAGAGATGAATTTCATACAATACAACTTGTGTAAAGTTGGTGGTAGCAAGGTGAAAACATAGCTTACAATAGTTAATTGATTTGTAATAAATCAAGAAAGTGTTCGAGTTGGTTAGTTGCAAAGTAAAGCTGGTCACAAATGCAAGACTAGGAAGGAACATAGTGTTTAGTGTGGAGCTTAATTGCTTCACATAAAGTTTGTTTTTACATCTTGCTGGATCAAACACTGACCAGAATTGGTCAGTTATCAACCATCATGGATAGAAATGACTGGCATCGATCAAGCGGTGACCGACATCAATCAAGAAATAACGGACACATCACCAACCTATGTGCGATAATGCTTTGTTTTTGGCTAAGAATTAGAATAAATATTTTTCTTTAAAGATTATTATTTGTAAAATTGATTAGTTCATAATATATATATATATATATATATATATATATATATATGCATGTATGCATTATATGAGGGTATGAGAGAAGAAAATAAAATTGTTTGCATGTTAGTTTTCTTGGTGAGAAAGAAAGAGTATCTGAGTGAGGGAAAAATATTCAACATCCTCAGAGGTTTTGGAAGACAACAAATCTTCATTATATTTCCTCTCTAAACCAATGAATAATAATTTTGTCTATTTCTTGGTGGACATAGCCCACACTAGGTAACACCGCGTTAAATCTAGGTGTTATCTTTCTCTTGTTTATTTTATCTTTGGTTTATTTCTCGCATTCATTTCTTGTATGGTTTATCTATTTTTAGATTTGTGCAACACTATTAAATGGTTAAACCCCAACACATAGAAATGTATATAGTGTTTTTGTGTAATTCTCGGTATGATTTTGACAACATAATAGTGTAATCCAAATCATAAATCTCCAACCCATCATTCGGGTAAGAATTTGGTTTTAATAGAAATATGGAGAAGAAAAATTCTAGAACACATGGTAATCAAGAAGTTCTAAATCATCAAGAAAAATATTTAACATTCTAAGGATAGTAAATTGAGAAGAATACTTCAACACAAAGTCATCAAGCCAAAAATAAAGATAAATGGTCAAGAAACATGCAAGAAAATGAATCACAAATTTGAAACACACATTTAAAAAACATAGTTTAAAATCTCATATTAAAGTGGAAAGAACCACCTAGTATGTGTAAATAGGTGGCTACACAAATGTCGCGTTGGTTATGTGAATTTAGGGAAAATCATGAAGGAAAAGATGTAGATAATAGTTTACAAAGGCATGAAAAGCTAAATAACTTAGAAACAAGGATAAACAAGTCAAAGTAAACATGTAAAAGGTGAAGGGAGAGGATCTGGATCTCATCATTGTTCTAGAGAAGGATTATTTCATCATTGGAGACTTTGTTTTACTCATCAATGTAGCACATGTGTAGTTTTGGTGTGTACATATTGCCCCTTTGGAGAATCATTTTATCTAGGAATGGGAGTAAAACATGGATTCCGAGTATGGAGCTCCCAAGTGGGAGAGTTAGAAATTATACCTTATTTGTCCATGTGTTGAAACCATGCCAATCCAAACTTCTCGCCACCTATAAAAGAGAAACGAGAATCAAGTGGATATATAAAATTAAATTAGCAAAATATTTTTAAATGAAATGACAAGATTACTTACTATATTCGTGGGGTGAGAAATATACTTGCTCCAAACACACCGACCCTATATACACTCACTCAAAGTGACATTAGAAATGAAATTCAAGCTTTAAATATCACTATTTACCATTTTTAGAAATAATTTTTATGCACATACTTAGCCAAATTTAGAGCTCTAGACTTCTGTGACCATTTCTCTTACAAATATAGTGAAATCGAAGAGTACTTAGTCATGATGGCAGCGCATATAAGTAAGCGGTAGCAGAGGGTCACAATCATGTAAGTTATAAGAATTTGTTTATTTTTTTGCTAAATTGTAGCACTTATTTAAAAATAGCTATATGAGGGGAGTTTTTCAATGTTTTTGTAGTCAAAATGACTGTAGGGGGGTGCTTTTTAGCTTTTGCAACTTGTTTGGATGTTTATGGTCAATTTAATGCATTTTTTCTCATTTTTTTGTTTAAAGGAACAACCCAATTTTTGCAGGCACGACTACCACAGTGGTTACATAACTTCCACTTTGCACAAAGTGGCAGTTACAAAACTTCCATGGAGGTTACACAAACATTATGATGGTTACATAACCACCACTTTAGAAAAGTTGCGGTTACGTAACGTCACCCTTCTAAGAGTGGCGATTATGTAACCATCATGACTTTTTGTGCTTTAAAGGCTAAGTATGATATTTTTCTTGTTTTTTTCATTTGTATTATTTTTGTGAGCTTGTGATTCATTTATCAGATTCTAACTTTCTCTTTTTTTATTAATTTGATGCAAGGGAGGTACATCGGATGGAGTAGAGCTTGAGAGTAGGAATTGTTACCTTAGATCTTATAGTTATTTACACAAGTAGAGAGGTGATGTTAGAGAGGGAATGCCTATGGAGGATAACACAAACATGGCTAGTTTCCCTTGCGATTCACCTTCTCTACAACTTATTTTTTCACTGTGATGTGTACTGGAAGACATCCCAGTCTCCTAGTGTCTGAGGGGAGTCAATGGTCACTTTGGAGGATGTATATAGGATCCTTAGAGTTCCTATCACCAAAAGGAAGTTGGCACTGGTAAGTGCTAGTTCTAGATTTGAGGTGGCAGGTGGGCCACTTATCTTGGTGATGCACAAGCAGTTGAAACGTGTTTCAAGATGGTGATTAGACTTGTTATAGTGGATACTACTCTTATCCCAAATCTATATAAGGCCATCATTAGTATATTGGCCTCATGTTTTATTAGAGATAAGGGGAGAAGATAGATTCTTATTTTTTGGGCTCCTATCATTGAGAGAATTGATCTCTATGGTTGATTGTATGCATGGGGGAGTCAAAATTCTTGGTACTACATACCATAAATTATACATGATTGTTAGATGTGAGGTGAGGTGTCTTAGCCACTCCACATTGGTTATGTCGTGGGTTTATGATCAGATCATCCCCTACCGAGAGGGTGTTGGGATAAAAAAATCCAACTGAGATCAAAGAAGTTAGGTGGGTTAATATGGCTCCACTCGGGGCACACCATAGTTAGTATTTTCCCTTACTAAAAATATATGATCGCATAGCCATATCGGGATATGGATAGAATATGGGGAGAGGAGGGTATTACCTTGGCTACTTATTCCACTACCATTCAATTGGTTGACCATAGAGAAAAGTGGAGAATCATCTATTACTTTAGGTTCCCAAAGAGTTTGGGTTTCCCTATTTAGATGCCCTTCTAGTAGTAGTTACTACGTATATAGGGATACGAGAGGAGAGATATGACAAGAAGGGTCAACTCCATTAGATAGTTACAATGCCTAGTGTTCTGATTAGTTCATCACGAGCTTCACCATACCTAGTTATTGGTGTCACATCTAGACCAAGGCCTATTATTCAGATTGGTGAGGGCCCAACACAGAGTGAGGAGGAGTCGGACCCTTATTGGGAAAGGTACAAGGAGAGGACTCGGTGGTCTGCTTAGAGCTGAGATGGAGGTGAAGGAGGATTTATTTCACCCTAAGGAGATGAAGGATTCCATGTATCTATAGGAGATGGAGGAGGAGGAGAGTGCCAAGGAGGAGGATTTTATAGCGAGATCCTAAAATAGTGTTAGTTGTAGACTCGAGCTGGGTCCCGAGAGACCCAAGTAAGTGGAAACACACTTCTCTTACACTTACTTTCTAGATTAGATATTAGTAGGATTTATCTTTTTTTATTTCATTTTTTCTAACTCACCATTTATTTCTTTCTCTTTGCAACCATAGTTGATGGATGGTGGGACCTCATTCAACACATGTTCCTAGACCTATTCATGATCCCCACTAGGATGACTCGAGATTTGTTACATGTGGACCTAAGACTTCCCACACATGTTGAATGCCATACATAGATGTGTTCATACCATTGTGGCATATTGCAGCAAGGATGAGTTAGTTGAGGAAAAACATTTTGCATGCATGAGGACCGAGAGAGATGATGAGGACGCTCATGCAAATGGATCTACTACAACTAGTCTCTCACATATAAATTCTCACCGATCGACACACGGAGGTTCTCATTCTACACCCTAGTGTATCTTGACCTAGGAGTGGGAGTAGGAGTCCTCACCCTACTCCTTTCGCAGGGATCTAGGAGTGGGAGTAGGAGTCCTCGCCCTGCTCCTTTGAAGGGATCTAGGAGGGATGGATAGGCCTAGGGCCTTTATTGTTTTGGGACAATTTTTGATGTATATATTGATTTTTTAATGTATTTTTAGCTCATGGTGAGAATTTTGACCACACTTTTCCTATGATGTGATGACATTGTATACGAGATAATTTTATGACACACGTGTGCAAAAACACACAAATATTGACATATTTTTAGTTTGGCATTCCTTAGCATCATTTTATTTCATTATGGTTCATCTCATCTATGTACTCTTAGATGGTTTAGAATTTCTAATGTTTTTGTGTTTTTGAATGCATGCTATGGATGATTATGTAATGTGGTAAACAAAATGATATATATGATTATGTATATGGTAACAAATTGTAATTTGGATACTTTATTTTTCAAGTAATGTTTAGCATTTCTATTCCATTGGAAAAATGTGTTGAATATAGTATGATGATAAGATAACCTCACTTCATTCTTAACTCCATGCAACTAGTAGGATGTGAGGGATCACCATCGAGATCCAAGAAGAATGTGAGATATGTGATTTGAAGAGTGTGAATGAGAATGATGACTAAGAGACAAGAATTTTGACAAATATTTATTCAAAAACCTACAACCCAACCCCAATCAAAATTAACTAACCAATTCGAAATGAATTTTTCTTGAAATTTTTACTAGACTTAGATCCATGGATGGCCTATTGATTGATAAAATATGGTTTAAAGAATGATTATCTCTCCTAACATACACATCTAATTCATTTTCTTGGGAATTTTAGATTTTCAAGCACTTTTATTTCCTTATTTATTTAGAACTTTTGATTTATTAATGTGACCCCTACATATTTCCCATGCTACTAGTAAGAAGCATGGGCTCATCACCAAGGAAAAAATATAGGCAAGTAAGGAATCTTCCTCCTTTCCCAACCTCATGCTACCAAAGTAAGAATCATGGGCTCACCACCAAATGTTGAGAGGAAAAAAGTTTAATTATTTGCAATTAGAATATTTGTGTTTCTTTTTTATATTTTTTGTTTTATCTTTTTTTACTTTGGATTGTGATTTTTAGGAAGAAACATTTTCCCCTAATCTCAACCCCATGCAACTAGTAGGATGTGAGGGATCATCACCGAAGGTTGAGATAGGTGAACAAAGGTTTGAATGAAAATTTTAGAATGTTTTTGTCATAGAGAGATATTTTTAGGGAAAGATTCATCATCAAGAAGATTCTAGAGAAAACTATGGGAAATAAACATCTAAATTAAATAACCATGAAGAAGATTGAGGATGCAAGTCCTTATAAAACAATGTCAAAATTTGTCTCATGAATGTGATGATAAGGATTATATAATATAAATGTGTGAAAAGAGTGTAAAATAGGTATGATTAAATATTTTCCAATGTTTCAAAATTAAATATTTACTTAAACAGTAAATTTTCATTTTACAATTTCAAAAAATTATAATGCAAGTAACAAGACAATGTGATTGTGAATGAGGAAAGTGTGGAAATGTAAATGACTATATGTAGAAATGCTTGAGTGAAGCAAGTTAACAAGTTCACTAAACTCCTCACCCTTAAGAGTACACAAATGATATGCACCATTCTTGAAATATTCCATTATTTGGTAGGCCCTGACCATTTTGGTTGAATTTCCTACCTTTCTTACCTTTTTATCTATTTATCTATCAAGTCTTAGAACAAGGTCTCCTACCCAGATTTCATGCTCATATACCTTTTTTGTTATCGAAGAAACATTTTCCTACATAGACCCGATGATGTTGCTCGTTCTAAGTTGCTTTTCATCCTGGGCTCTCTAAATCTACTAACCCGTTTTAGTACTCATCTTTGTCTAAAATACCCTATAGGGATACACGAAGACTAGGTAATTCTACCTCCAAGCAGTAAGACCACATCAACACAAAAACTAGAGAAAAGTGGGTTATCCTTTTGATGTCAAACTGAAGTCTTATAAGCCCACAAGATGGGAAATATTTTTAGGTGCTAATTTCTCTTGTTATCTTAATTTTCTTAAGGATAATGGACTTCAATTTTTATTTTTACCTCAACATGTTAATTGGCTTGAGGGTAATACAAGGAGCTATGTGATGAGATATTTTAAATTAAGCACATAGCTCACATACCTCTTCATTTTTAAAAGGGATGCCATTATCTGAAATAATGACTTGTGGAACACCATACCTGTAGATGATATGGTTTAAGATGAACTTAGCAATGACAGATCTAAGTACCATAGTTAGAGGCATGGCCTCAACCCATTTTGTAAAATATTTTATGTGGCCGTGATTATAAAGTTGTGGCCATCTAATGATGAGGGAGAGAATTTCCCTATCAAATCCAAACCCCAAGTAGAGAAGGGCTAGGGTGTAACTATTGGTTGTAAATCTTGGTCCGAGATATGTATATCATGTGATAATTTTTACATTTTTGGCACTTTCACACATGCTCCACGAGTGTCATGCTCTAGCATGGTCTAGAAATATCCCACTTGATGGATCCTAAAAGTAGAATAATGATAATAGACAAGAATTTTGACAAAGATTTATTCAAAAACCTACAACTCAACCCCAATCAAAGTTAACTAACCAATTCGAGATGAATTTTTCTTGAAATTTTTTTACTAGACTTAGATCCATGGATGGACTATTAATTGATAAAATATGGTTTAAAGAATGATTATCTCTCCTAACATACACATTTAATTCATTTTCTTGGGAATTTTAGATTTTCAAGCACTTTTATTTCCTTATTTATTTAGAACTTGTGATTTATTGGTGTGACCCCTACGTCTTTCCCCATGTTACTAGTAAGAAGCATGGGCTCATCACCAAGAAAAAATATAGGCAAGTAAGGTTTCTTCCCTCCTTTCCCAACCTCATGCTACCAGTAAGAATCATGGGCTCACCACCAAATGTTGAGAGGAAAAAAAGTGTAATTATTTGTAATCAGAATGTTTGTGTTTCTTTTTTATATTTTTTTGTTTTATCTAATTTTTACTTTGGATTTTTATTTTTAGGAAGAAACATTTTCCCTTAATCTCAACCCTATGCAACTAGTATGATGTGAGGTATCATCACCGAAGGTTGAGATAGGTGAACAAAGGTTCGAATGAAAATTTTAAAATATTTTTGTCATAGAGAGATATTTTTAGGGAAAGGTTCATCATCAAGAATATTCTAGAGAAAACTACGGGAAATAAACATCTAAATTAGAAACAACCATGAAGAATATTGAGGATCACAATCCCTTATAAAAAAGTCAAAATTTATCCCATGAAAGTGATGATAAGGATTATATAATTTGAATGTGTGAAAAGAGTGTAGAATAGGTATGATTAAGATATTTTCCAATGTTTGAAAGTCAAATAATTACTTGAACAGTAAGTTTCCATTTTACAATTTCAACAAAATGATAATGCAGGTAACAAGACAATGTGAATGTAAATGAGGAAAATGTGGAAATGTAAATGACTATATGTAGAAATGCTTGAGGTGAAGCGAGTTAACGGATTCACTAAACTCCTCACCCTCAAGAGTACACAAATGATACGCACCATTCTTGAAATATTCCATTACTTGGTAGGGCTGACCATTTTGGTTGAATTTCCTACCTTTGCTAACCTTTTTATCTATTTATCTATCAAGTCTTAGAACAAGGTCTCCTACCCATATTTCATGCTCATAGACCTTTTTTATTGTCTTGAAGAAACATTTTTCCTACATAGACCCGATGATGTTGCTCAGTTCTAAGTTGTTTTTCATCTGGGCTCTCTAAATCTACTAAGCACCCGTTTTAGTACTCATCTTCATCTAAAATACCCTGTAGGGATACATGAAGACTAGGTAATTCTACCTCCAGCGGTAAGACCGCATCAACACAAAAAACTAGAGAAAAGTGGGTTACCCTTCTGATGTCCAAACTGAAGTCCTATAAGCCCACAAGATGGGAAATATTTTCAGGTGTTAATTTCTCTTGTTATCTTTAATTTTCTTAAGGATAATGGACTTCAATTTTTTATTTTTACCTCAACATGTTAATTGGCTTGAGGGTAATACAAGGAGGCTATGTGATGAGATATTTTAAATTAATCACATAGCTCACATACCTCTTCATTTTTAAAAGGGGCTCCATTATCTGAAATAATGACTTGTGGTACCCCATACCTTTAGATGATATGGTTTAAGATGAACTTAGTAATGAGAGATAAAAGTACCGTAGTAAGAGGTATGGCCTCAACCCATTTTGTAAAATATTCTATTTTCGTGATTATAAAGTTGTGGCCATCTAAAGATGAGGGAGAGAATTTCCTATCAAATCTAAACCCCAAGTAGAGAAGGGCCAGATGTAACTATTGGTTGTAAATCTTGGTCCGAGATATGTATATCATGTGATAATTTTTACATTTTGGCACTTTCACACATGCTCCACAGTGTCATGCTCTAGCATGGTATAGAAATATCCCACTTGATGGATCCTAAAAGTAGTTAAATGCCCTCCAAAGTGGCCACCATAGACTCCACTATGGGATTCAAATTGAATATTTTATGCCTCTTCATTGTTAAAACATCTTAGTAGCATGTCATCAAATGTTATTTGATATAACACTTATTTAAGAATTATGTGTTTAGTAGCTATGACACATGCAATCATTTCCTTTGTTGCGAAATGTATCCTTCAAGATATTTATGATCTATAATAAAGTTTATTATATCCATATACTAGGGGCATGAAGTAATGATAGGTTTATCTAGGAAATTCAAGTCAACTATTTCACTACAATATATGGGATTATCTACTAACCAATAAACAATGATTTTTCCTTTAACGGAATTTTAATTGATGAAAGTAAGCTCAAATTCACCCATTAATGTTATGAATCTACCTACCTTTTTAGATAAGGTTTCTTGGGTTAAGAATGTTCACAACTGATCTGATTTAATAATCACTCTTGTTTCTTGGTTAAGCATGTAATGCCTTAACCTCTTAGTTGTAAAAATAATGGCTAAACACTCTTTCTCCACTTGGGTATATTGAGTTTCGTAGTTGAGGAGCATATGACTAATGAAATAAATGGAATGTTCATGACCATCATCATCCTCTTGTGTTAACATGCTTGATTTCAAATCATATGTGGCTCGAGAGTAAAGATTATAGGATGATTGACCTTAGGAGGCATGAGTGTTGGTCGTGACATGAGGAAGTGCTTGAATGACTCAAACATATTGTGAATATTCTTTCTGAACAACTTTTTAAGTAAGTCATTAAAAGGTGAATAAAATATGTCAAGTTGAGAACAAACCCATGGATTTCCCCAAGATTTCCTATGAAAGGTCTAATACTAGATTCATCTATCGATGGAGTCATTTCAAGAATCACCCATTTTTGTAGGATCTACATCAATTCCTCAAGAGGAAATAATATAACCCAAGAAATTACCTTCTATGACTCTGAATACGTGTTAATTCTAATTTAAGGTTACACCATATTTGATCAAACATGAAATAATGATTCGAAGAACCTCAAGGTGGTCACCTCTCTTCTTATCTTTCACTAAGATATCATCAACATATGTTTCCACAATCTTGTGAATAATATCATGGAATATATAAGTCATGACACGTTGATATGTAGCACCAACATTCTTTAAACCAAAAGGCATGATGACATAAGAAAAAGGATCCCCAAAGAGTGGTAAAGGTAGTTTTTGTTTGATCTTCCTCAGAGATCCTTATTTGGTTATACCCAAAGAACCCGTCCATGAGGGATAAAAATCATAACCAGCCATTACATCAATAATGATATCAATGGATGGTAATGGGAAGTCGACCTTAGGAAAATATTTGTTTATGTCCCTAAATTCAATGCATATCCTGATTTTTCATTCTTTTTAAGGATCAGGACAATGTTAGATAACCATATGGAGTAATCCACTAGCTTTATAAACCCGATTATGGAAGTTTCATCACTTATTCTTTGACCATTAAAGTGAAACTAGGATTTATAGGTCTTAAACTTTTTTTTCATGTGTTTTGCATCGGGGTTGGTAACTAGGTTATGAACCATAGGTTTGGAGAAACACATATAATGTCTTTGTAACTAAATGAAAAATCTCAAGAATTTTCCTTAAGCACTTTCATATGTTCTTCTATTTCCTTGGCTAACAATGAAGAACCAAGATTCAGAATTCTAGGATCTTATTTTGTCTTGATGTGATATCAATTGTTCCTTGTATCAAGGATGCATTCCCCTCTTAAAACTCGGGAGGAGCTGGATGAAATTCCAAAGTATCTTCCTTAACTTCATAAATCTCAAGATCTTGTGAAGAAGAGGAATTCATTATTTTGTCTCCAAAGTATAAAGAAGGGTGAGGGATAAGGGAAAATAATTTTTATGATGCATAGGATGAAGGTCAATGTAGGCATGTAGGAATCCAAAGAACACTTCACCGTTCTCAAAAAATTATAATGTAATGGAATCATTTTCAGATTCCACATATTCTAGTATTACATTATTTGGCATCTTGTAAATCAACGGTTTGACCTGAAATAAAACTATGAATTCTCTCTTTCAATTTTTCATTAGGGAAAAATGAGAGGAAGATAATGACATGGAATCAACGAGTTGATTTTTCTCTCTTGGAATCACTTCTATGGAGATAAAGTAAAAATATTTACATTTCTCATAACCAAAGACTTATAAAGTTGGACCTACTCTTCTCTAGTCTCATAAACCTCTGATACTTGGTTTATGATGAGTTGTGAGACACCTATGACTCTAACATTACACACTCCCATCATGCTGGCCATAATAAGACCAAGAAGCAAGTCTTCTTTATAGTTTGTTTCATTATTGGTACACTCAAAATTAAACTTGAAGGAAAAAGGCATGACTCCCTTTTAGAGAGATTATAATCACCCTAGCCCCTGCACTGTAACAACACTTGGCTCCATCATAGTGGAGATTCTAATAGTTATTAGAAAAAAATGGACTCCTCATTGTTTTTAGGATCTTCTTCTTGAGCCTCATAAGCTTCCACCATACATAACTCTTCAAAACAATCTGTAAGAAGAGAGGATAGCCCCAAACCATTTCTAATACCTTGAGAATCAAATGGGAGAGAAATTGGTAAGTTGTTCTCTAATATTTTCACTATTTCTATGATTGTTTTGGTAGATACAACTTCTACTACTAGAGAAATATTACTCTCAATCTTATCTACCCCTTCGATAGCTTTAGGTGAATCTAACTCGATTGCCGAAATTAGATTTACGGTGGGAACCATTTCCTTAAAAGGTGATGGTTTATTCAATTGATTAGCTAGGAGTTCAAACTCAGAATGAACTCCAAGTTTCTTCTTAAGATTTTCTAAGTGAATATCAAAGGGCTTGGGATCACCCTAAGCTACAAAGACCTTACCTAAGTGAAATAATATCACTTCTTGAAATAATGTGGAAGGGATGGCCTTCATCCTATGGATCCATGGCCTACCAATAATCATATTATAGTTATTTTCCCTATCTATAATATAGAATTCGGTTAAAATGGTCTTAGGACTAATGGTAAATAAAAGAATAATGGTTTTGATTGACGTGGATTTCTTATTATCATAACCCTCAACATTTTTGGGTGGAGGAACAATTGGTCTCTTCATATCTTAACTTTTGCAAAAAGGGTAAAGGAACAATGTTTACAGTAGCCTCATCATCAATCATTACTCTCTTAATATAGTTATTATAGATTGAAACTTGTAAATACAATGCGGGATCGTGTCTTCGTGGCAACTCAACATCTATAGGCATCTTGTTAATGTCAAACACAAACCTAGTATCTCTTTCATGTTGACCTGGAGGATAGACGTCAAAATCTATGTGGTTAATCTGGGCCTTTGGAGGGGTGTGACATGTACTAGGTGACCAATACCTAATGCTTCCAACAAGGCGAGATCGGTTTGTTGGTGAACTTTTCAACAAATCCAAGAAGGAAATTTGAGAAAAGGTTTTGTTGATATTTGTAACAAGTCATAGGCTCCTACTAATTTGGGAACCACTAGAAAATCATCTTGTATGAGAGGATAAGAGGGAAGAGGTTATGTCATATACTCTTGAGTACATGTAGTGGTATTGACCCATTGATGTTTGTGTGTAAGAACTAGGGAAAGTGTACAAGTCCATTTGAGGGAATTTGGATCACATACGGACATATGGTGGGATGACACTAGGATATGGGATAGTTTCTATATAACTAGGGAATGCCACATTGTTTGGATGGATAACATTCGAGAATGCACTTTGATGTACAACCCTTTTATAGGATACGAATAGGAAGGATCCCGATTTGCTTTACTAAAGAAATTGTAGGATCCTGATTTGCTTTGTTGCATCAAGATTTTATAGATGGATTGTATTCTTTTGTTGGACACGCAATGAAATGCAGGGATAGTATGGGTAGGATTAGTTTGTTTGAATGAATTTTGGTGGGAGATTCTAGGCAAGACTAACCATAATTTGCCAAATTCTTTGAGGATATTTGTAATAAATTTGTAAGACCTAAACAACGAGAATGATTCAAAGGGATTAAGGTACTCCTTCAACCAAGATATGTGCATGAAATGGAGGCCCAAATCTGTACTCTTCCACACAATATTTGACAACCTGCCACAAAATCTTGAAGCAGATGAACCAACAAAGCATCCAAAAATATCTATTTTATCATGACTTAAGGTACACCTAAAGGTTTACAAATAATCTCAAAATTCAAGAAGGTAAAGTGATTTTAAATTTTTTTATCTCTTTATCAGATGAAAGCTCTTCTAAATGTGAGATTTCAAATGCCACTAAACTATCAACAAGAAATGAGACCATGTATGATCAAGAGAGATTTTAAACACAAGACTACAACAGGAGAAAGAAACACAAATTGAAAACATTCTGAAACATAAGTGTATGAAAATTTTGCCAAGAGACAACACAAAATAATATAGAATGACCAAATTTATCAGCAGGAACGGAATGTTATAAAACAATCTCAGAGCTTGTTGATGGCTTTAAAACTGAAACCAACTCAACATGATACAAATCTGATGCAAAAAGGAATTAGAAATGGTTCTCAGGTGGTTTCTCAAAAAATGGGCTTCTTCCCATATTTTCCCATGAAATTATAAGTTTCTCCAACCTCTTGCATGTCAAAAAACATGCATTATATAACATTCTATTACATTTGATCCTTCTTTCCCAAGAAAAGAATATGCCAAGCATCAAGTTTGTTATAGAATTCCAACATGATTCACAGATAGGGACATTTAACATATTTGCAACAAAATTTTCGTGTGTTTCAAAAAAGGTGAATCATTACAAAACCTTCATCATTATCCATTGTGGAGGCACATTTTTCATCCTCAAAGCATGTAGACCCCTTTCATTTCATTATTTCATCCTTATCCCTCCAAAATTTGATTACAACTTCTTGACTTGATATTTCACATTTTTCTCGAGCCTAAAAGAAACATTTCAAAACCACCCCAAATCTACAAATTGAAATTTCAAATTGATCCCATTGTTCCTTGAAGGCCAAAATGACATGAATTTGCCAAAGATTTGATAAAAATGATGTAAAATTCACATCTCCAAGCTTCCTAGAGCTCAAATGGTAAAAACCTAAAAAAATGCACAATTACCATTGTTTTTCCTTTCTCCTTTTAATCTGAGCCCTCCACATGTCAAAATGCAATTGGGAATGGATTTGGGATCACTTTTTGACTTTTTAACATTTTTGAAAAAATGTAAAATTTTGACAATTTTCTCCACCCCTCCGCCCTTGAGATTTGGTGCTGACACGTGGCAAAAGGTGGGCCCCATTGGAATCATGGCTCAATTTTACACATTTCCACCCTTTTTGAAATTTGGAAAATTTTCACTTTTTTCCCCGGAGGCCTACGCCTCCGCCTCTATCCTTGACACGTGTCACCTTCTCTATCGCTGAGGATCTGTGGGCTCATTTCACATTTTAACTCCCCTTTTTCACCGAGGAAATTTTTGAACTTTTCTTCCATGGACCCATGCCTCCGATTTCATCTCTACCACGTGTCTCCCTCTGCTTCATTGTGGGCTAGTGCTTCAAATTTTCATTCTGACTCATTTTGCAAAAAGGGAAAATTTTCCCTTTTTCCTCCAGCGGCCCGCACTCCCTTCTACACCCACCACGTGTCTCCCTTTTCTCCATTGCAGACCCATGACCCTTTCCTCAATGTTTTTCCTTTTCACCAAAAAGGAAAAAATGTTCTAAGTTCCAGCCTTCCATCCCACCTTTGAATGAGAACATGACACGTGTCCTCCTCTGGGACCTACGGGTTTGCGGGGAAAGTTGCACTTTTTTCCAAAAATCAAAAAATGCTAAGTTTTTAGAACAAACCCATGGATCCCTATCCAACCAGAAATGGCCACGTAGGAGATGATTGAGATAAAATTTGATGGGAAAAGTACGCCCGTATGACCGTAAAAAACACATAATTTTCCATAGATTCCCAAATTCATTTTTTTCTTCGTGGGTGAGGATTTTTTCATTCAAAAAGCAAATCAAAAGTGATTTTAGGTAGTTTATGACCATGAAAAAGGATTTTGAGGGGAAATATGCATGAATTGAACAACTTCAAGCTTCAAAGGTGAGAAAAGTGAAAAAATAACAAGAGGCATTGATTTGGAAGAATTAGGGCATAAAACAGGGCATGCATGTATTTTTCTTTCAAGTTGGGGCAAAATGATAAGTTTGTGAGCTTTTCAAAGCATCCAATCTGGAGGAAAAATTTTGCAGACCACCAATTTCAAAGAAAAACATTTCAAAACATGCAAACCAAAGGAAAAATTAGGTCAAAATGGTAGAGGATCAAAATGGACACCAACATCGGCTCCTGCTCGGGGATGGGCACTCCCAGTGAGTGCCAAAAGAACAATAAGTAGACCAAGTGCAAAAATAATCCATTGGGAAAATGGATTCATGAGCCAAAGCCACCAAAAACCAGCTAAGAAACTGACAAAAATGGCTACCACACACCAAGGCAAACCACAAACCAACAAAACACTAGAAAACAAAGCAAAAACTAGACACTATACACTATACAAGTTGGTGCATACCTCAAATTTGGGGATTAATCCAAGAAATGCTTCAAATTCCTACCATTAACAGTAGTTCAAGCAATTCCCCATCTAAGTCCTTGAGAAAAAGGTATTTTCACCAATTCGATATCAATCAAGTAAGGTCCCATCGATAATGTATCAAATTTACCATGTTTTCCCTTATATTCATTTCTTCTATCCCATAACAAAACTAGATCTCCAATATTGAAATCCCTAGGATTGACCTTCTTGTTAAATAACCTCTTCAACTTCTCTCTAAATATGACATGCCTTTGGTGGGATGCTCTTTCGCTCCTCATCTAACTCAACAATCTGATTAATCCTTGCTTCATATGGGTGACCTCTTGATCTTCAAGTTGTTGAACAAAATGAAAAGAAGATAATTACAAATGTAATGGTAGCAGAGCTTGAGTTCCATACACCAACTCAAATGGGCTCTTACGAGTAGCTCTCTCGGGGTAATTCTATCAGCCCAAACTACAAATTTTAGTTATTTGCCCCATTTTTCTTGTTCAACTCAAGGTTCTCCTAATGATCTTCAATAAGTTCTTATTGTTGGACTTAGCTTGTCCATTTCCTTGAGAGTTATAGTTTGAAGCATAAGTCGATTGGTTCCATAATCCTTGCACATTGCCATCAATGGTTTATCTCTGAAACACATGGCATTATCAAGAACAATTTTGACTAGCACACCAAATTTGCATATGATATGATTCAATAAGAAGTCCATAACAACTTGGTGTGTTGTTTTTTTGGTGGGGATTGCCTCTACCCACTTGGTGAATTAATTTGTGGCTATAATTATCCATTTATGTCCAGCACTAGAAGGTTCCGAGATCTCACCAATGAATTCCATCCCCCACTATTTGAAAGGAGCTTCAACCGATACATACTACAAAGGAAGGGAACTCGAAGCTTTCATTCTTCCGGAGAAACGATGACAACTTTCACATTTTTTAACTAGTAGGGTTACATCTTTGAAGAGTGTAGGCCACCAATAAATAGCTCTCAAAATTTTGTGTGTTGTAACCCTTCCAACATAGTGTCCTCCAAAACTCCCCATGTAAATCAGTAACTACTTTGGGAGCTTCATCTTTGAGTTACACATGTCAGGAGGACATCTTCAGGGTTCTTCCAAGCCAACCCAAAGTCAGTGATGATGTATTTTTGAGAAGCCAGCTTGAGGGCTCTTTTCTAATTTTTGTTTAAATGATCGGGATAGCATAAGTGTCTGAGGTAAAATATTATATCCATGTACCACTCAGAACTTACTAATTTCTCAATAACATCTACCCTCTATTACTCTACTTCATTCACTTCCATAGTCTACAAGTTGCTCTTAGCCATGAGCTTAGAAAGAGCCAAACCTCTTACCAATTTTATGGTTTGGATGTCCATGTCATACTCTTGTAGTTTGTTCACCCATCTACATCTTTTAATTAAGATCTCCATCTCTCGATAAAATGTCTTTTACCATGGTGTGGGGAACATAAGAAATAACTTTTGAACTTAAGATATAAGGCCCGAATACCTTTGTTGCTTTCAGCAAGGAAAATTCTTTTTTTTTCATGATTGTGTACTTTAACTCAGTAGCTTGTAAAGCCTTGCTAAAGAAGGCAATAGGCCTCTCAGCCTCATCTTCATCCTTCTAGAAAAATAGATGCAATAGTATTTTCAGAAGCAAAAGAGAAGATTTGGAAAGGCTTCTTGTAATTCGGAGCTGCCAAGACAGGTGCATGTTTCAATGCTTCTTTGATTCCTTCAAAATCTTTAAGGGTAGCCTCCTCCCATTTGATAACTTGGTCTTTCTTTAGCATGCATGTAATGGGAAGAGTCAATTCAGCAAAATTTGACACAAACCTCCTAATGAAGTTGATCTAGCCCAAAAAGGATTGGATACCCTTCTTTGTTCTTGGAATTGGGACCTTGTTGATTACTTCTACTCTCTCAGGGTCAATCATGACACCAACCTTTGAAACAATATGACCAAGTAGCTTGGCCTTTTGTACTCCAAAATGACACTTCTTTGGATTGAGAGAAATGCCATATTCTCTACATCTAATCAACATTTTTTCCAAGTGCTGAAAGTGATATTTTTTGATCCTTGAAAACACAGTCACATCATCTTGATAAACTGTAATGAAGTCATTTATGTAACCAGTAAAAGAAGCATCTATTGCTCTTTGGAAAGTAGCTCTAGCATTCATAAGACCAAAAGGAATTCATACATAAACATATGTTCCCCAAGGAGTGGTAAAGGCAGTTTTAAATTTTTCTAACTCCTTGACAACAACTTGATTGTAGCCAGAAAAACCATCCAAGGTAGACAACAATTCAGATCCAGTCACTAACTGCAGCATTTTTTTCCATGTTTGGAAAAGGATAATAGTCTTTCAATGAAGCGCTATTCAGGCTTTTGAAGTCTACATAAAGTCTGATATCTCCATTTTTCTTTCTGACTGGCACAAGGTTTGTAACCCAAGATGAATACCTCATGGGCTGAATGATCCCTCCCTCCTTCAATTTATTCAATTCATCTTGCATTTTCATGGAGAGGAGTGGATTAATTTTCCTCTAATTTTTTCTAAATGGTTTGGAATTTGTTTCAAGAGGTATCTCATGCTGAAATAATTCTTCTCTATATGCTTTCAGCTCTGAATAAAACCAAGCAAGATAGTCCTGGTATTTTTTCAATAGTTGGAGGTAGGACTATTTTTCCTCTTTCTTTAGATTACTTCCCAACCAAAATTTTATTGGTTTTTCCCTTTTTCCCAAGTTATTCTCTTCCACATCCCTTGAGGAAGACATGTTTCTATTAATGATGCAATCAACATTGCTAAAATTTGACTCAAGTGAAACAAGACCTTTAGAAATGGTGTTAGTTTTCAATTGGATAATATCCTTTCCAAACAAAGTCTCTCTTCCTTCGATAACACATACCATTAGTTCCCAATCAATATTTTCATCTGCAAACTCACCTTGATTTTTAAGAACCTTTGCACTTAAGTATCATCATTAAACACTTGCTAATGCTTGATGTTGTCGGGGACAATTGGCCTAGTCAACACTTCAACATTGTACTCACAATAAGGTGAAACGGTGTAATCCCCAAATTTTTACCCCAACACTACCAACTTGTAAGTATGATAGCATTAAAAAATTCTATCATGGTTCACAATATCAAGAAAGAATCAAACATCTAAATTAGATCCCAAACTGCATGCTTATACTATTTCATCCGATGATTTTTTTGTAGCATACAGTTTTCTTATTTTTTGACAACTAAATCTGAATCTCATTTTGCAATGATGTCCCCGACACCATAATTCCATGCAATTCTCAGACCTAACAACAAGGCTTAATACTCAGAAATGTTGTTAGTACATTCAAAATCAATCTTGAAGGAAAAAACAAACTCTTCCAAGCTAGGAGAAACTAGAATTATACCAACACCATTTCAAAATTTAGAGCAAGCTACATCAAATAACAAGGTCTAAGGAGAACCTACCTATTTAAGGCACTTTGATTGATCCATCTTGTGTTCTTTTCCATCAGCAAACCCAATAAAATTATCATCATCAACATCAGTAAACAACACCTCATAGGAAGTATTGTTTGGATCCTCAATTAGATGCAACATCTTATTTTATCCATAGATCTTGACAAGGATGCATTCAGTGGGAATGGTGGAAAAATACATATCCATTTGGACACTCCCTCCAACACTTGCATCCCACTTTCTTGAAAATAACATACCCCATTTAGCAGAGGCAATCAACAATCACAACATCCAATTTTAAATTCCTCTCGGTGACAGATACAAGTTGCACCACCAAACCCTTCACACAACCAACTACCAAGACTTCTATAGATTCCATGACAAAGTACACTTTCCATAGGCTATTGTCACTTTGATATTCAACTCATTCATGACTTCTAGAGGCATGACATTACATGATACACCAGAATCAAACATATAATTATGAAGTAGTCTATCCTTTATGATCAAAGTTGTGAAGAATGGATCAACATTCAATTGGGAATCAACCAAGGATGTCCCCAAGTATACCTCAGGTGTTTCTCCAATATCCTCTACTACTAGTGGTGTTTCAAGGTCTACAATGATCTGAGGAGGAGTTTCAATAACATTTACATTTCTACTCAGAGTAGTCTTCTCCTCCTTCAATCCTAAGTACTCAAATGCTCTCTTCTTATGCTCAGGAATCCTAAGCAACTCAATGATTGGAACACTCACTTTTATTTGGCTCAATACCTAGGCTATGTCATAGGGAACACTCCTTGGCAAGGTAACATTGGAAGGGAGACAAGAAGATTCATCAGATGGCATGGGATTCTTGGTAGCTTGGGCATGATGAGGAGTATAATTTTTGTTTAGGACAACAGAGCTTTTGTCGGTGTTCCCCTTTTAAGAGCTTCTTTGGGAATGCTTGTAAGCAAGGGTGTTTTAGGTTTGGCTTGAGGCCAAAATCCTTTAACAACCTTGTTCCTAGTGTTGTAGTCTTTCTCTTGAGCTATAAAAATATTCATCAATAATTTTTTATCTTCCTCTCAAGCGATACCACCAAAGATACTTCTTAATCATCAAAGTTCTTAAGTATTCAAAGTCATTGTTGGGAATTTCAAAATCTTGCACTACATCAAATTCAAGAGTATGAGAGGGAAGAAATACTTGTACCCATTTGATGCAATCCCAAAAGGTTGTAGCTATCCTTACACTTATCACTCAAAAGAGATGATTCTCCTTGTTGTGAGCTTGAAGAATAACCCACCATGTAGATGTCATCATGAGTACCATCATCATTATTAGCTTCACCATCTTGCTGGCCCACTTCACATGGAGGATGGGGCAGAAAAAACCTATCACACCATTCAATATGAGCAACTTCCTCAACAACAACAACCCTAAAGTAGTTAAGGGATCGTGTAACATTCTTCCTTCACGTGCTTTCGAGGATGTCTACTTGCAGACCCCATGGGTCCTTTCCCTCTATCATCTTCCCTTTGATCACCCCTAGGATGATTGGCAAATCTGTCATGGTTTTGTGCTTTTTGCTGACCTTGTGAAGTCTGCCCAATTCCCTTCTCTTCCTGGGCTAACTTGTATGAGATTTCTTTGATAGCCCCTACCAAATTTTTCACAACCTTGTAGGGTACTACACCATTGGAATGATGTTAAACATGCCCCAATGATGATACAAGTCTCCTTGCAAGGTGTTCAGAATCCAGAAAGGCTTGCCAAGTATACGCTTGTATCCCGCATGCCCCACTCAGCCTCCGTGTGCTTTTTTTTTTCCCTTTGCCCCCTATTTTCTTGCATTTTAGGCTTCAGTAATGAAACCACCGCCCTGGGCTTGGGTGGCGGTCCCATGACCGCCGCCAGGATAGGGTGGCGGTCCCATAACCGCCGCCACCCTACATAGGGTGGTGGTTTTGTTTGCATTTTCCAGATTCTTTCGATGATCACGTTAAATGTAAATATTCAAATTTACATGCTTTCTTCAACCACTTTGGCTTGCATTAATGTTTTTGGTTCCCTGGTAATAGTGTTTTTCCTTTGTTTATAGTAAAAGAGTTCAAATGGGAGTTACCCTCTGGTAAATGCATTGGTTATAAATAGCCAACTTGTTTTCAAGAAAATGGCCCCTCATCTTCTCAATTCTCTTATTCAGTATTTCAATTTCTTGCTTAGAATTCTACTAGCTTCATGTTTTGCATCAGTTATTAGTTTTCCTTTGTTGTTTAGAAGTCATTCAATCTTCTTGTTTCAGTCTTGTTCCATTGCTGCTCCATACAATCAGTTTAGCATAGAATAGCTTCATTTCTAGACTAGAATCCATTAAAGTTGTAGGTTTTGTTTTGTCACAAGGATAGATTCTAAAACTCTCGGTGCACTTGTGTTGTATTCCCGTAATAAATCCTACTAGGAATTACATAGTCAAGCTCTATTCACTTGCACTATCCCTCTCCTACTCACATTGTATTCGGTCTATATCCAAAGCTGTCATTGTTTGAATACCATCTTCTGTTGATACTATCATATACACACTTTCTGGATTCACGAGGACACAAAGGAATGAGGAGATCACACTGAGGGGATGAAATCACACACAACTAGATTTACCATTGTTCTGTAAATGCCAAGTTTGAGCTATCAAAGTTCTAGTTACAACATATCAAATAGAGTAGTGAATTATTTTATTTCAGTTAAAAGTTTACTCTCGATATCACCGGGGAAGCTATGGGGATTGATAGTTTCTAAGAAACTGTGATTCATTCCTCACTTCTGAGGTAGGATCGAGAGTCTTTTCAATTTAAAATATATATAGTTGCTTAGATATTTAGGATAAAATCACAACTACACAGGAAAATAGCCATACCAAGCTACTTTGCTTGTTTTTATTCTATTACTAGATTAGTTGTCCATTTTATAAATATACTAGAGTAGTTGCTCTTTAATTTCATTGAAATACATCATTGAAAATACAAAAATAGAAGAATGCTTGCATAGTGTAAATACTTCTTTCGTAATCAATTTATTAATTTAGTTAAAAGTTGAATCATTTTGTATGACAATCACAGGACCTAGAGAGCCTAGAGAATATATATTTGAACCCATAGCCTCAACCAAATCTACCCATGACATTAGCTGATATAGATCAAGACCTTAGGATATAGGTCTTTTGAGCAACAACAAACTTACAAGCAATTAGTGAGAAACTAAGAGGATTAAACATCGAAGATGACAAAGCTTACACATTTTGGTCAAATCATCCTAACTATAGACTGCCTTGATAAAATATCCGAATGACCATACAAGGATTCAAAAGAGAACAGGCATTTGGTTGTGATCCTTTAGTTCCACAGCCTGATGCAGGAGACCTCCTCATTGACATAGATACTAGCTTATGCATTCAAGTTGCTAGAACACCTGTTAGGTACTCGAGAAAATTATACAACTTCTAGTTCTAAACATAGAGGTTGAAAAGGCATATGATTATTGGATAGTTGGGAGAAGGGATTGATTCTTCACATGACCATAACAGGTCCACAACAACCATGAACTCATGGTTGTGATCCCCAAGTCCCACAACCCAATGGGCCTACAAATCAATTAAGTATTGACACCGGCTTACGAACGCTGGTATTTAGATCCTCACCACTCCCACCAGATATTATAATACAATTCTCTGTATTAAACATAGAAGCCAATCAATCTAATATTTTTTGGGCTAGACCAGAAAATCACCCATAGTTAACTACAAATCCACTAAATCACCCATCACCATTTTCATGACCTTGTCTAGAGATATATACGAAGCTCCCACAGGTCACTTCCCACATATCCAACAACAAGAAATAGGATCTCGACAGAGAGCTGAATTGATTGGAGCCTCCGAACAACCATTATATCCAAACGAACCATTACACCAATTCAGGTTAGGAGGGCCTTCTTTGCCTTAGATTCACAGATTCCATTATTGTGTATTGAGGATATAAGATTACCCGATTAGCTTATCTATATCCATTTGCATTCAACATTCACCGGCTGTCTCGACATGACCTCGGAGGTTGGGTATGAGGAAGAGGTACTTGTAGATTCCCATGCTCGCATGTCACTTTTCCATCGTACAAAATTGGTGAACCCAACGTGAACAAACTAATATTCCTCTTTTTATTTTTCATTTCTTCCATCCACTTTCACTCTTTCCCATTATTCTATGGGTATTCATATACCCCCGAATATGTCGAGATATGATGCATATGGTAGACCTCTCTCAGGTCTCGAAGTCAACTATAGTCAAACAAATAGACAACCATCACCCTCACTTTTTACATGGGCTGATAACTATTCAAGTAATTACTTGTCATCACAAACTCCCCTCAAAGAACTAGCTCAGTTCTTCTTCATTCGAATTGAGGAGTTTGATCAGTTTGCACAAACACAACAGCCAGAGCCATCAGGCTCTAACAATATGATGTTTACTAGAGAATCCACTTCATCTCCTTGGGTCTTGTTGGACCATAGATCAATAGAGACAATAAGACCCACTCTCCTTTTTGGATGAGGATACTTAGCATGCTTCGCTAAAAGTGAACAATGCTTCCAAAATATGTATCCACCTATAGGGAGTTTACAAATACAGTCTGATACCCTATTCCAGAAAACACCCCCATTCCTCCACCTATGGGAAATACCCTGGTGAAGCTTGGCAAGGTAACGATCAATTCATAACAGGTATCATACCCCTTTACAACCTCAAGCTATACAACAAATGCCCTTAAGGAAAAGCACTGTGTCTTCACCAATGGAGGTCATTTCAGCCTTAGCTGAAAAGGTTAGAGGGCTGGAACTTGCTCAAGCAAACCAAAATTCATACTTTGGGCAAGTAGGAATCCCCAACCCTCCACATCATCCTAGTCAGGTCGACCTCCTTACAGGAATAGGCACGTTAGGCATGCCTCCTCAAAATCCTTATAGTTACCCACAACAAACACCAACTAGGACCACATTTTCAAATGCCGCTCCAGTTGAAAACATGACACCTCCCGGCTTGGCACCAAACAACCCATACCAAAACAATGTTCCTCCTTACTTAAACATTTATTCAAAATCACCACAAGGAGACATGTTCTCTTCTCTCGGGATGTTCATTCAACCATGGGATTCCCTTATGTCCCTACAAATGCATATGTTATGCCATATCAACAACCCATTCCACCTCAACCCCCTCAGCAAGCCCCATCGATGGTCGAGGCCTACGTAGTAGGGACTTATTCAAAATATTTAAAAGAGCCCCTAGACTTCACCATATGAAGTGTTATGCTTCCAAGACCTCTCCCGATTTACCCAAATACAAAGGGGAAGGGGACCCAAATGCACACATTAAGGCCTATGCCATAGCCATATGGGAATTACTCCCTTGGGATCGGGGTTGTTGCTAAAATATTCCCTAAGACCTTAGAAAGGTATTGCCCTTGATTGGTATTACAAATACCTGAAGCTTTGATACACTCATTTAAACAACTCGTATTAGAATTCATCAAAGCTTTTGACATGAACAAATTGTTAAGAATGGGAATCAGGGAGTTCTTGCATATCAAACAAGAACATAATGAATCCGTTACTCATTTTATTCAAAGATGGTGTACGGTTCTCTACTCATCAGAAAGTGCTCCAAACATGGATCAAATGGAACTATGTGATTTATTCCTTAATTCTCTCAATAGAGAGATAAAGGAAGAAGTCCAGAAGTTCCCACTAAGAACTTACGATGAAGTACTCGAGAGTGCTCTCTAAATTGACCAAGCAATGATAGATAGTGGTCGTAAGACATATGGGACAAATGGGAAATTAACCACTCCCAATCAAAACACCATGGCCTATTCTAATATAGGGAATGCTAATCAAGGACCTAAGATCCTTAACAAGAACCACAGAGTTACAACAGATGGAGTAACTGACCAAGTTAAAAGGGAAAACATTGTAAACATTTCGCCACCTAATAATAATCGAAATAACAATTTTACTCCAAACAATCAACGCAAAGTGGATTTTAATCATCCACCATGGAAAAAAACAACAACAACAACAATGACAAATCCAAACACAAAGTCCAAATCGAAACTTAGCTAGATATCAGAGTCAAAACCAAAGGCAACAACCTCAAAATTTTAACTCTAACAACCAAGCAACCTTATAGAATTTTGGGCCACAACAAGTTTTAAATCAACAACCTCGAAATTATAATCCCAATTTATATTGTGGCTTCCACAAGATTCAAGGCCACGATACTAGGACTTGTCGTGAATACAATAAATTCATGCATGTAGTGTTTTATAAGATCAAAATCAACTCTTTATAGATATGTTTTTAGAAAATTATGTAGTACCCATGCCAAAAATTATATGCAGGGCAATTCCCCTCAAAATGCACCCTCAAGATCTTTAATGATCCACTCCCAAACCATTCTAACAATAATAAATGCTAGATCCTAATGGAACAAACAAGGGTGTCATAACAGGAAACAATGATCATGAAGCTTCAACTTCATTAAATCCACCAATCGCACCCCAACTAGGAACTCGACCCAAACCAAGATAGTTGGTTTGGTAGAGTTAGACACCGAGCTACCCGTAGAAACCATAACAAGAACATGGGATTATTCTTCTCAACCTACTCCAAGTTATCCATTGGGACTAGACAACAGTCAACAAACATTGGTAAAACCCATAGGTGCCTATGATTTAATTAATGATTTAACTAAAACCTTCTCTCACATCTCCTTTTTGGATTTGTTAAAGAACTCTCCCACCCACGAGCTGCCCTCTTAGAAGCATTAGGCCTTGGTCATTTAATCAACATCACTCCTCCTCTGGAAACATAGGTAAACCATGTAGACTTTGACGTTTATCCTCTAGGGCAGCCAGATAGGGATACGGAATTTATATTCGATATAAGCAAAATGCCAACAGACGCTGAAATTACACAAAGAGGTGACCCAACTTTACATTTACAAGTATGGGTCTATAATAATTATGTTAAACATGCAATGGTTGATGATGGGGCAGAAATTAATATAGTCCCCTTCACTTTTCTTCAAAAGTTAGGATATGGAGAGACAAATTGTTCCACAACGTGAAATATGCTAAGAGGTTATGATAGCCTCAAAGCCACTTCGATTGGAACCATAGTTTTACCAGTCACTTTAGGACCCAAGATGGTCCTCACCAAGTTTTATATTATAGATTGGGAAACCAATTATAATATGATCCTTGGTCATGGCCATGGATACACCGCATGAAGGCAATCCCTTCCACACTATTCCAAGAAATAAGATTTCTACACTTAGGGAAAATATTTTGGCACAAGGTGACCCAAAACCCTTCGATATACACCTAGCTGATTTGAAGAAAAGACCGGGCGTTCACTCCAAGTTTGAACTCCCAACAAATCAACTCATCAAACCAATTAATTTGAAACCAAAAGAAAATTTGATACCCACCACAGAGTTAGAAGTTACAAATCCAGCTGAGGACATTCCAACACTCAAAAATGAGACCAATGTTATAAAAATGGTGTCACTAGGGACTACCACAAAAATTTTCAAGTTGCTGAGAGAAAGACTTACCTATTCTCCTACCATTTGATTCCATGGGTATGGGACACACCCTGGGAATTGCTTCTCTTCCATCAGATGAAGTTTTTATGGTAGAGGTAACCAAAGCAAAAGAAATAGATATGACAGATATCCCAACATCCATTTTTCCAAACAAGTATTGGACTCTCCACTTCGATGGAGCTAGATGTCACTTTGGAGCTGGGGTGGGAGTGATCTTTACTTCACCTGAGGGAAAGATCCTACCTTTCACCTTTAAATTAAACTTTGAATGTACAAACAATGGGGCTGAGTATGAAGCTCTCCTCCTTGGCCTCATTCTAGCTAAAAGAATGGGTGTTGACAACATTAGAGTGCTAGGAGACTCGCAATTGGTTACAAACCAAGTCTCTGAGGTATATGAAACTAGAGCTGAGCACTTACAACTCTATAAAACAGCAAGTATTAGATCTAAGTAAGGGATTTAACTTCATATCAATTGAAGCAATCCCATGAGAGCATAACCTTCTCGTAGACTCGATAGCAACCTCAGCTTCTTCCTTTCACTCCAAACAATGAGTTGGAGGATACAAATTTCATGGTATCACTTCATACCAAACCATTAGTGTGTAAAATACCAACAAACTCACTCCTAACTCATGGAGAAGTTGAGGATGATTTTTCTATCATGGATCACTTTGACGATGATAGAGTCACTCTCAAATATCTAAACACCTATGTGGAGCTACACCTTGCTCACTATATAGTTGATCTTTCCTTAATACCACATTCCTCTTCCTATTTTGGAAATCCCATGGTAGAGTCTCCTCCACATAAGGATCTCGATATATATGAGATAGAAAATGGAGAAAGCTTGGAACTACCTCTAGCCCCACCTAAATTTGAAGAAGGTAACACTTCTTTAATAGAAGAAACCATTGACATAAACATTGGAATGGAGGAAGAACCAAAGATTTTGAAGTTGGGATCCTCGTTAACTCTGGAGGAGATAGAAATACACACCCAAATCCTCAAAGAACATCAAAAGGATTTTGCATTTAACTATAAAGAAATGATGGGCATTACACCACATGTCGCGGTGCATAATCTTGTCACTAAACCAGATGTGAAACCAATTAAACAGAAGTCAAGACCAATGAAGCCAAAAGTGGCTCTCATGGTAAAAGAGGAAGTAATAAAACTTCTCCAAGTGGGATTCATCAAGCCCATTGACTATTCACAATGGGTATCTAATATCATCCCCGTCCTAAAAAAGAATGGGAAGATACGCATTTGCATAGATTTTCAAGATATTAACAAAGCTTGTCCCAAGGATGACTTCCCATTACCATCCATCGACGTTATCATTGATGCAACAATGGATTTGAACTATTGTCCCTCATGGATGGGTTCTCAAGGTATAATCAGATTAAAATATCTGAACAAGATCAAGCCAAAACTACATTCATAACTCCCTGGGGAACTTATTGCTATGCTGTCATGCCATTTGGTCTTAAGAACGCCAAGGCGCTACGTATCAGTGGGAAATGACATATATATTCCATGATCTTATCCATAAAATTGTGGAATCATATGTGGATGACTTGTTAGCCAAGGCCAAGAAATGTTGTGATCATCCAGAAGTGCTCTATATCATCCTCTCATGATTAATTGAATATGGCATCACATTAAATCCAGAGAAGTGCGTGTTTGGTGTGACAGGAGGAAAACTTCTGGGCTACATTATATCTTCACATGAGGGATTGATGTTGATCCAACCAAAATACGGGTTGTTCTTGAAATGATCCCACCATCGAAAGTCTGGAATCAGGTCATTTCTTGGGAAACTCTGCATGCAACTGCAGTTCATCCCAGATCTAAGTTTTTCCATTCATCCAATCAACAATCTATTAAAGAAATATTATAACATTGATTGGACTGAAGAATGCAACGAGGCCTTCAAAGTAGTTAAACACTTCTTTTTGTCTCCACCCACGCTAATGCCTCCCAAACCAGACCACCCTTTGATCCTATACTCACGAGCCACCCATGTCTGCCGCCTTGCATGATGGCTCAAGAAGACAATGATAAAAGAATGTGTGGTCTATTTCATTAGCCTAAACATTGCTTGATTATGAAACATGTTACACATAGGTAGAGAGAGAATGCCTTGCCATAGTCTTTGCAACAAAATGTTTAAGACATTACATGTTAAACCAAGAAACGAGGGTCATTGTAAAGACAGATCATTTACGAATGTTTCTCACACAAGGGTCTTTATCTAAAAAGGTTGGACATTTCATAACCTTAATGGGTGAATTCAAGTTGACATTCATAAACCAAAAATCCATTAAGGGACAAATCATTATAGATTGGCTAGCTGACAATCCACTAGATGGAGGTGATCTGGTAAATCTGGACTTTCCTGATGAGTGTATATACTTCATCAAAACTAGGCCTCCCATCTCTACATGTCCCTGGTATACTGATATCATTAATTTCATCATAGACCACACATACCTAAAAGGTGCCACATCACAACAAAGAAGGTGGTTACACATTATTACCGCTAAATATGTTGTCTTAGAATAGGTACTCTATCGTAAAGCCTTCAATGGACATGCTTCTAAGATGCATCGACATAGAAGAATCCAAGAAGATTCTTCATGAATCCCACAGTGGGATATGTGGAGGCCACTTCGGTGGTCACGCCACCACTCAAAAATACATCGGATGGGCTATTTTTGGCCCACTCGAGCATGACGTAGTGGAATTTGTACGTAAGTGCCACAAATGCCAAGAATTCTCTCACGAGATTCACATGCCAGCACAATCCCTGCAACCAATAGTGACCCCATGGCCCTTCTCCACGTGGGGTTGGACTTGATAGGGAAATTCTCTCCCTCATCAACCAATGGCCATAACTTTATAATTACAGCCATGGAATATTTTACCAAATGGGTGGAGGCCATGCCTCTCACCACCGTACCAAGTTCGGTAATTGCCAAATTCATTCTGAACCAAATTATCTGTAGGTATGGTGTCCCACAAGTCATTATCTCAGATAATGGCATGTCCTTTAAAAATGATGAAGTCCATGAGTTATGTAGCAAGTTCAAGATAAACCATCACATGGCCTCTCTTTACTACCCTCAAGCCAATGGGTAGGCCAAAGCGACAAACAAAATGTTAAAAGCTATTCTCCTCAAAAATGGTCAAGGAGAACAAGTGAGATTGGCATTTAAAACTATATCCGCCTTGTGGGCCCATCGAACCTCAATAAGAACACCAACAGGAGCAACTCCTTTCTCATTGGTATTGAAGGAAGTAGTTCTCCCACTTGAGGTTGAAATACCTAGTCTCCGCATCTCATTACAAGGGATTTTGGATGAAGAAGCTTATAGGGAGGCATGCCTCTCTCAACTGGAAAGCCTTGATGAGGTCAAGCTAAACGCCGAACAAAGGCACAGAGCCTATGCGATTCGGATGTGCCGGAAGTACAACAAAAAGTCTATGAGTGAGAAATATATGAAGGAGATCTAGTTCTAAGACTAGACAACTGGATCGATAAGAAAATTGGCAAAGGAAGAAAGTTTGGCCCAAATGGTTGGGCCCATACCGAGTCATGAAAGACTATGGAAATGGTGTGTATCTCTTGTGCACACTAGAAGGTGAGGAATTCATGAAACTATCAATTCCTTGCATCTTAAATGGTTTTACATAAAACATCAAAATCACCACTTGTACATTATAGCTACCTACATTGCATTAGTCATTTAGCTATTTCATTTTGTCCACTCATTTTGTAAAAATGGTAGTCCAGGAGCTTACTCTTAAAGCAATTTGTTACAAATTTTTGAAAGTATTGGAAAAAGCATTCAAATCACATCTCTTCAAACATCATCAAGTATTTTCAAATCTTCTCATCAAGTTTGACAGACAAGTATTGATGAAAACCATACCGAGGCCCACATACTTGGTTTTGCTTGTTCTTTCTACTAGGTGAAGTTGTCCTTACCTATGGTCTATTCTAGAAGCTTCTTGGTGTCACATCTATCCCTCTTAAAATCTCTTTGAAAGAAAGGATATCCCAAAGTCATAGATCAGAAATGTCAAAATCAAATGAAATCAAAAGCACCAAGCAAAATAGAATATTTTATTTTACACACTTCTTTGCCCCATCAACCTTTGGTGATAAGCCCACATCTCTTACTAGTGGTGTGAGGTTGGGAAAGGAAAGAAGTGCCCTTACTCGCCTATATCTTGCCTTTGGTGACAAACCCATGCTTCTTACTAGTGGCATGAGGCAGGTGTGGGGGTCCAGTCACACAAATTAACAAATCTTGGTATGCTAAAAACACGAATCAAATTCTATTAAAAGAAAACAAATGTCCAAATTCCAAAGAGATCAAATCCTCAAAACCAGATTTTGTCAACCAAGTTGCCATTTATGAATCTAAGTCTAGATAAACTGGGAAGTAAGTGGCCTTCTAAGCTTGGTGGTAGCTCTAAGTAGGATAGGTGTGTAGGTCTATGTTTGGTTTTTGTTACTAGTTTGTCTGTCTCTCATCTTTCCATTCAGTCAAACTCATACAACTTGTGCCCTTCCTAACTCTTGGTGTTGAGCCCTCACATCTTACTAGTTGCGTGGAATTGGGATTGGGGCAAGTTCATCTCTTTATCACTTTACATTCATCATGTTTTTCCAACGTAAGAAGAAATTACAAATATTGCCCAAAGAGGTCAGAAGTTCAAAGCTACCATATGTTTGTATCATCTCATATCAGCATTACAAAAACATACAAAGTAAAACATTTGTTATCATTTGTCATCCATTGCATACATTCTGAAAAACATGAAAACAAGTATTCTAAAAACATCTAAGTACACATGTGGAAATGAGTCACAAAATTCTAGGCACCAAGAGTCTGGATCCAAAAAGATATATATATATATATATATATCAAGTTTCATATACAATGCCATCATGCACTAGGCATGGTCAAAACGCTCAATGAGCCCAAAAAGTACAAAAGCACTCATATAGATATCTAACAAAATGCTACAAAAATGGTCTCTCAATCCCTATGGGATCCCTCAGAGGGTGCACGACCACACCTAGGACTCTGGCTACGCCGGCACTCCGAATGCACTGAGGGCTCGTGGTCATGACTAATAGCTATCATCTCGCTATGAGAATGACTCCTCCTCATCAAGTGCTCGGCCATCCTATATCCAGCTACCTCAGCATGGAGAGAAGTCATGATCTTTCGCCACATGCTAGATAGAGGAAAAAACATCAGTATGCCTACCAGCTGCTGAAGGCTCCCCCACGTCCACAGAAAGCTCAAGGTCTTCTCCGAGGGGAGAAGCAAGGTATCAGTGCATACTCGATGAATCAAGTCTCGCCACTCATCAGCAGTCGCTGCAAGTAAAGGAGAAAACAAGTTAGAAAATGATCAAAGATAAAACCAAGAGTAAACAAAACAAAAAGAAATAACAAACTAAGACAATTCTAACTAAAACAAATGTCAAGAGAAGAGTGACAACTCACTCGGATCTCTGGGCCTCCAAGAAGGATCTCTAGGATCCACACCTGCCACTGATGCCACCACTGACTGGTGTCCCTCTCCCATGTCTGGGGAAATGTGACACTGCAAATGGACTCACCATCTCCACCTAAGTCCTGAGAGAGAAACTCCTCTGAGACTAGAGTCACCCTCTCTATGCTCCCTCTGCCCTCTCGGCCCGTAGGATCTCCTGAGTGTCATGCCACTCGGGATCACTATCATCTCCCCACCCATCTCACTGATCTCCATCTCCTCTATCTCCTCCTGTCTCTCCCCCAGTGAACTCCTCAGACTTGGAGTCCACGTCAATGGGCTCATCACTGCTATGGGTGGGACCGAATGGCAATCCAAAGTAAGGGTGCCTGAGGAGCACCGGCTCTCCCTCGAGCACGTACCACCCTCCTGGCCATAATAGGAACACCGGGGGTAACAATAGTCCAACCCTTGGCCTCTAGGACCTCCCCGAGCCTCACGGATAGATCTATACACTGGCCCCACCGGAGGAAGCATGTCACTATAGGGAGGCCAAACTGCTGTATGGTACTCTATCAAAAGGGTGGATCTCCAACTTCCCCGCCTGTCTATCAACTGGTTGGTAGTCTGACGGAAGTAATCAATGTAACAGTCTCCTCTCCCCATACCCCTGCCATGGCCTGATAAGGAGTGGCCTCCATGTCTGTAGTGGTCAAAGAGGCCACTGGCTAGTGGGGTGCTCTAAGAACTATCATCCCCATCCACCTCGCTGCCCTGACGGCCCCGGGATCCTCTACCTCTACACCTCTCCCATATGGGATAATATGCTCATACACCCAACTCATGACAAGATTCGGGTGGCTCAGTGACTATCCCTATAATTAGACTACCCTATGTATAAATCATGGTAGGTAGTCCGAGGATATCTACTCCCAAGCATAGACATGTCCATGGCCCTCAATCTGTGTAATAATGGGGGCCCAACAATATAAGAGGGTGTCCCTCCCTTGTCCCCAATCAAGTCTCGAGCAAGGATGCCCATGATGGCCTTGCATGGAGCAAGGGAATGTTTGACTCAATGATAGAGTGGATCCTCATGCCCTTCTTCGATCCCATCGATACAACTGCATCTCCCATGTAGGTGGCCCACTGAACCACCTGTGATCTCGATACTATTGTCTTAAGAGATAGCCGCCGCCAAGGATCGGAACCCCCAATATACGGTAAACATCCTCCAGGGTGATGGACCACTCACCCCTAACTCCTGGCAATCGGAAGGTGTTCCGATCCGCATCCCAAGTAAGAAAATAAGTCACATAGTATGTGACTAGCAGGTGCAACGTGAGGGACCTGTGTAATCCTCCAAATGCCAACCCTCTGAAGGGTATCTCACTCTGCCTGAGAGAGTGCCTCTAACACTGCTGGGAGCCAATCACACTCCCTCTCCTAGCTCCATCTAATATACTCCTCCTTCTTTTGCATACACCCAAAAACACAAAAAGGAGTAAGTTAGTACTAAAATCTAGTTGGAAAGACTATTAAAAACATGTAAAAATGCTAAAAGTGCAAAAATAAATAAAAGAAAGCTTTGTTTTAGCTTTTTCTATCATGGATCGTGCACCATGCAGAGTGGCAAATGGTTCCATAACCGCCACCTTTCTAAGGCGGCGTCCCCAAACCGCCCCCACATGTGGTGGCGGTCCTGTCCCGCAAACTCAAATGGGTCATATACCCTAAAAATACCCAAAAACAAACAAATACACCATTTTAACTAAAAAAGAAACCTACCCTATGGGCGCCCCCCTAGAGACACGTTTAAAACTAATATTTTCAAAAATGACCCCCAAGACAAAGATTTCATCATTTCCACATTTTAGGTTTAAAAACAATAAATCGAGAAGAACTAACCTGAGACTTCACGGGTCGATGTTCCACTCTGAGAGGCATGATCACTATCTCACCACGAACGTTTTGACTATACTCTCATCGAAAACCATCACCGTGGGTCCCAGAGCTCAAAAACTATCAAATCAATCCACAAATGAATAGTAAAATGACTTTGTTTTATATAAATAGCCCTCTTAATTTGATTTTGAATGTCTTTCAGGTAGGTCGAGCACCGACAAGAGGTAAGTTCTAAACCTCGTAGATGGTAAGTCCTCTTTTCATATCAATTCAGCCTTATTTCTCAATTTATTTTATCTATCTGCACTTGAGTCCCTTTTTTCATTTTTACAGTAGCGGGATCTTGGATGGTGACTTTCCAACACATGGGCATGTCAAGTATAACTCCTAACTCCCCATTTCAGGACCACCATACTCGGATCCACCATTTTATGCCTCTTCATGGCTAAGATGCTTCTCGAGGGGGCAATATGTACATACCCAAAATTGTAGGGTACTACACCACCGAATGATGTTACACATGCCCCAATGATGATACAGGTCTCCTTGCAAGGTGTTCAAAATCTAGAAAGGCTCACCAAGTATACGCTTGTATCCCGCATGCCCCGCTCAACCTCCACATGCTTTGTTTTTCCCCCTTTGCCCCCTATTTTCTTCCATTTTAGGCTTCAGTAATGGTCCCGTGACCACCACCTGTGACAGGGTGGCGGTCCCATGACCACCACCCAGGATAGGTGTTTCTGGTTTTTTTGCATTTTCCGATTCTTCCAATGATGCATCAAATGTAAATCTTCAAATTTACATGCTTTCTTCAACCACTTTGGCTTGCATTAATGTTTTTGGTTCCTAGTAATAGTGTTTTTCCTTTGTTTATAGTAAAAGAGTTCAAATGGGAGTTACCCTCTAGTAAATGCATTGGTTATAAATAGCCAACTTGTTTTCAAGCAAATGGCCCCTCATCTTCTCAATTCTCTTATTTAGTCTTTCAATTTCTTTCTTAGAATTCTACTAGCTTCATGTTTTGCATCAATTATTAGTTTTCCTTTGTTTTTTAGAAGTCATTCAATCTTCTTGTTTCAGTCTTGTTCCATTGTTGCTCCATACAATCAGTTTAGCATAGAATAGCTTCATTTCTAGACTAGAATCCATTAAAGTTTGTAGGTTTTTTTTGTCACAAGGATAGATTCTAAAACTCTTGGTGCACTTGTGTTGTATTCCCACAATAAATCCCACTAGGAATTGCATAGTCAAGCTCTGTTCACTTGTGTTATCCTCTCCTACTCGCATTGTATTTGGTCTATATCCAAAGCTGCCATTGTTCGAATACCATCTTTTGTTGATACTATCATATACACACTTTTTGGATTCACGAGGACACGAAGGAATGAGGAGATCACACTGAGGGGATGAAATCACACACAACTGGATTTACCACTATTCTGTAAATGCTAGGTTTGAGCTATCAAAGTTCTAGTTATGACATATCAAATAGAGTAGTGAATTATTTTATTTCAGTCAAAATTTTTCTCTCAATATCACCAGGGAAGCTATGGGGATTGATAGTTTATGAGAAACTAGTGATTCATTCCTCACTTCTGAGGTAGGATCGAGAGTCTTTTTAATTCAAAATATATAGCTACTTAGATACTTAGGATAAAATCACAACTACATAGGAAAATAGCCATACCAGGCTACTTTGCTTGTTTTTATTTTATTACTAGATTAGTTGTCCATTTTATAAATATACTAGAGTAGTTGCTCTTCAATTTCATTGAAATACATCATTGAAAATACAAAAATAGAAGAATGCTTGCATAGTGTAAATACTTCTTTCGTAATCAGTTTATTAATTTTAGTTAAAAGTTGAATCATTTTGTATGACAATCACAAGACCTAGAGAGCCTAGAGAGTATATATTTGAACCCATAGTGCCTCAGCCAAATCTACCCATGACATTAGCTGATATAGATCAAGACCTTAGGATACAGGTCTTTCGAGCAACAACAAACTTACAAGCAATTAGTGAGCAACTAAGAGGATTAAACATCGAAGATGACAAAGCTTACACATTTTGGTCAAATCATCCTAACTATAGACTGCCTTGATAAAATACCCGAATGACCGTACAAGGATTCGAAAGAGAATAGGCATTTGGTTGTGATCCTTTAGTTCACAGCCTGACGCAGAGACCTCCTCATTGACATAGATACTAGCTTACGCATTCAAGTTTCCAGAACACCTGTTAGGTACTCTATGAGAAAATTATACAACTTCTAGTTCTAAACATAGAGGCTGAAAAGGCATACGATTACTAGATAGTTGGGAGAAGGGATTGATTCTTCACATGACCATAATAGGTCCACAACAACCATGAACTCATGGTTGTGATCCCCAAGTCCCACAACCCAATGGGCCTACAAATCAATTAAGTATTGACACCGGCTTATGAACGCTGGTATTTAGATCCTCACCACTCCGCTAGATATTATAATATAGTTCTCTCGTATTAAACATAGAAGCCAATCAATCTAATATTTTCTAGGCTAGACCTAGAAAACCACCCATAGTTAACTACAAATCCACTAAATCACCTATCACCATTTTCATGACCTTTTCTAGAGATATATACGAAGCTCCCACAGGTCACTTCCCACATGTATCCAACAACCAAGAAACAGGATCTCGACAGAGCTTGACATTGATTAGAGCCTCCGAACAACCATTATATCCAAATGAACCATTACACCAATTCAGGTTAGGAGGGCCTTCTTTGCCTTAGATTCACATATTCCATTATTATGTATTGAGGATATAAGATTACCCGATTAGCTTGTCTATATCCATTCATATTCAACATTCACCGGCTGTCTCGGACATGACCTTAGGAGTCGGGTACATGAGGAAAGGGTACTTGTAGATTCCCATGCTCACATGTCACTTTTCCTTAAACAAGACTCATCACAAGGCCTCAAATTAATTAGTATCCTTCTCAAAGTTTTTTAAACCTTGTGTTGAATTCATGGACTGATTCATTGTGGTTCTTCTTAATATTTTCAAATTCAGACAAGAGAAATCTAGGATCAGTCTTGTCACCATATTATAACCTAAATGCATTCTCCATCTCACCCAAGAATCAATTGAATTATGAGGTAGAGCCTTGTACCAATCCCTAGCATCCTCTTTGAGTGTATGAATGAAAATTTGACATAAACATCTTCAAACTCTATTTCAAAATCCTCCATCATGTTAACAAAAAGTTTGAGATGCTGATCACCAGTTATAGCATTGTTACCTTGGAACTTTGGAAACCTATTTTGAAATCTTGTGGGACAAAATTTGGGTAACCATCCATTCCTCTAAAGTCTATAGGACCAAAGGTGTTAAAAAAAATGGTGGTCTAGGCTGAGCCATATTGTTTGGTGGAGGTGATCTTGGGGGTGACACAAGCTTATGAGTGCAAGGTCTTTAGGGCTCAAGAATGTGATTCACAAGACTAGTATTCTCTAAGTGCTGATTTTCTTGGAAAGTTTTATTTGAATTGAAATACAGAGGTGCATATTAAAGAAGGAACTCACTAGGTACATCGAAGGACCTTCACTAGTTGAAGTAAACAAGTTTATGAGAGAATTCCTTGAATATGAATCATTGGAAGAAGAGT
Source organism: Taxus wallichiana var. yunnanensis (assembly GCA_018340775.1). Taxonomy (NCBI): domain Eukaryota; kingdom Viridiplantae; phylum Streptophyta; class Pinopsida; order Cupressales; family Taxaceae; genus Taxus; species Taxus wallichiana. The sequence continues at coordinate 3,587,712 of CM031237.1, forward strand.
GATAATCCTCTACCAAAGCTTGATCTCTCTCACCAATGGATATATATTTTTGTGATGTCCGACATTTAACAACCTTCCAAACTCTTCTCTTCCAACTTTGAGTTCCTTGAATCTAAAAACAACTTCTTAGTAGAGTCTCTAATGAAGAGGGATCTTTTTTCTTCAAGTTTTGCAAAGATTAGAAATACCAAAAACAAATGATAGAAAGGTAAGACACGGTATTTATCAAGATTAGAATAACATGGAGTTACCAATAAGGATTTTCACCTTAGTTGTGCAAATGCACTAAAATACTCACAAATACCTATCAAAGCACCGAAAATATTACAAAACTTTATAGATCAAACCTTCATTTTCTTGAATCTATCAACCACAAATGCAAATGAAGTGTAACTACTGCTAGAAGCCGTTAAAATTGTAGACAAAACTTGAAACCTTTTCATACAACTTTCAAATATATGTATATAATGATGGCTTAAAATATATTTGTAGTCAGAACTTGTAAGAGACATTACCATGGTTTGATATGCATTCAAATATCTCAAATATGTATGCACATGGATCAAATTGAGCTAAGAATGTCCCCAAAAGTAGTGCCGAGAAAGTGTTGGTAAGCAAATTTGTTTTCCTTTTCAAACTTGAGCAACATCAAAGATGTGGCATGAAACTTAAGAGACAAATAGATCATGATGTGTGTCTTTTTGTATACAGGGATGTGATCTAACTGGCACTCAATTTTGTGGAGAGATGGATGGCACTCAAATAGGACTTGATCTTGTCCTAACTTTTTTAGGTTGTGCCTTTCAACCAAGGTAAGAGGACCTATTTTGTAACCCTCAAATGGTGAAGGAGATGAAAATATCCCTCAATTTGTGCAAATAGTATGAAGAGGCCTTGGGAAAATATGATCAACACTCCAAATATGACTTTCACAAGTTGTCACTTCAAGATTATGGAGATAATTTCAATGCAAGGAAAGGGTTACTAAAGACATTGTAGGATCCTGATTTTCTTTGTGCATTTTTGTAAATGGATTGTATTCTTTTGTTGACACAAAATGCAATGCAAGGGTAGTATGGGTAGGATTAGTTTGTTTGAATGAATTTTTATGGGAGATTCTAGACAAGACTAACCAGAATTTGCCAAATTCTTTGAGGACCTTTGCAAGAAATTTGTAAGACCTAAATAGTAGAATGCTTCAAAGGGGTTAAGGTACTCCTTCAACTAGGATATGTGCACCAAATGGAGGCCCAGATCTGCACTCTTCCACACAATATTTTGACAACCTACCATAAAATCTTGAAGTAGATGAACCAACAAAGCATCCAGAAATCTCTATTTTATCATGACCTAAGGTGCACCCAAAGGTTTACAAATAATCTCAAAATTCAAGGAAGGAAAAGTGATTTTAAATTTGTTTATCTCTTTATCGATGAAAGCTCCTCTTTTAAAATTATGAAATGCCACTAAACTATCAACAAGAAATGAGACCATGTATGATCAAGAGAGATTTTAAACACAAGACTACAACAAGAGCAAGAAACACAAATTGAAAACATTCTGAAACATAAGTGTATGCAAATTTTTCCAAGAGACAACACAAAATAATCCAAAATGACCAAATTTATCAGTAGGGGAATGTTATAAGAACAATCTTAGAGCTTGTTGATGGCTTTACAATTGAAACCAACTCAACATGATACAAATTTGATGCAAAAAGGAATTAGAAATGGTTCTTAGGTGGTTTCTCAAAAATGGGCTTCTTCCCATATTTTCCCATGAAATTATAAGTTTCTCCAACCTCTTGCATGTCAAAAAACATGCATTATATAACATTCTATTACATTTGATCCTTCTTTCCCAAGAAAATAATATGCCAAGCATCAAGTTTGTTACAGAATTCCAACATGATTCATAGATAGGGACATTAACATATTTGCAAAAAAAGTTTCCATGTGTTTCAAAAAAGGTGAATCATTACAAAACCTTCATCATTATCCATTGTGGAGGCACATTTTTCATCCTCAAAGCATGCAGACCCCTTTCATTTCATTATTCATCCTTATCCCTCCAAAATTTGATTCTGCAACTTCTTGACTTGATATTTCACATTTTTTCTCGAGCCCAAACAAAATTTCATTTCAAAAGCACCCCAAATCTACAAATTGAAATTTCAAATTGATCCCATTGTTCCTTGAAGGCCAAAATGACATGAATTTGCCAAAGATTCAATCAAAAATGATGCAAAATTCACATCTCCAAGCTTCCTGGAGCTCAAATGGCAGCCAAAATGAAAAATGCATAGTTACCATTGATTTTCCCTTTCTCCTTTTAATCTGAGCCCTCCACATGTCAAAATGTGATTGGGAATGGATTTGGGATCACTTTTTGACTTTTTAACATTTTTGAAAAATGTAAATTTTGACAATTTTCTCCACCCTCCGCCTCTTGATTTGGTGCCGACACGTGGAAAAAGTGGGCCTCATTGAAATCATGGTCTCAATTCTACACATTTCCACCCTTTTAAAATTTGAAATTTTTCACTTTTTTCCCCATGGGCCGTGCTGCCTCGCCTCTATCCTGAAACATGTCACCTTCTCTATCGCTGAGGATCTGTGGGCTCATTTCACATTTTAACTCCCCTTTTTCACCGAGGGAAATTTTCCCACTTTTCTTCCGTAGACCCACACCTCTGATTTTGTCCCTTCCACATGTCTCCCTCTACTTCATTGTGGGCCAGACTTCAAATTTTCATTCTGACTCATTTTGCAAAAAGGGAAAAATTCCCTTTTGCCTCCGTGGCCCACACTCCCTTCTACACCCGCCACGTGTCTCCCTTTTCTCCATTATGGACCCGTGGCCCTTTCCTCAATGTTTTTCCTTTTCACCAAAAAGGAAAAATTTTCTAAGTTCCCCGCCATCCTTCCATCCTACCTTTGAATGAGAACATGACACGTGTCCTCCTCTCTGGGACCCGTGGGTTTGGGAAATGTTGCACTTTTTCCAAAAAATAAAAAACAATAAGTTTTTAGAACAAACCCATGGATCCATGTCCAACATGAAACATCCATGTAGGATACGATGTTTGAGATAAAATTTGATGGGAAAAGTATGCCCGTATGACCATCAAAAACATAGAATTTTCCAGAGATGCCCGAATTTGATTTTTTCTTCGTGGGTGAGGATTTTTTTGGTCAAAAGAAAATGGAAAGTGATTTTAGGTAGTTTATGACCCTGAAAAAGGATTTTTGAGGGGAAATATGCATGAAATGAACAACTTTGAGCTCCAAAGGCCGGGAAAAGTGGAAAAAATGGTAGAGGCATTGATTTAGAAGAATTAGGGCACAAAACATGGTATGCATGTATTTTTCTTTCAAGTTGGGGAAAAATGATAAGTTTGTGAGATTTTCAAAGCATCCAATCTAGAGGAAAAATTTTAGACCACCAAATTTGAAGAAAAAAGTTTTTTTCAAAATATGCAAACCAAAGGAAAAATTAGGTCAAAACAAGAAAGGATCAAAATGGACACCAACATTTATATAGTCATCTATATAGTTTTTTAATCCTAAGCGACCTCTAATTCTTTAATCCTTCCCACTAATTTCAAAATGACATCATTGGGTGAAGGATGTGTTCTCTATGTAGTTGTGTGTTGTACATTACTCACCGAGGGAGTGTATGATACCCCCTTATGAATTGATCCTTAGTTGACTCCCCCTTTTTGGTGTTTCTTCTATATTGGGAGGGGTTGAGGCAATGTTGTTTTTCAAGAAGATATTAATGTGTGCTTACATCTTTTCTAAGGATCCATCTAAAGCTTCGAGATGGATACTTATCCGGGAAAAGCATGAAAATATTTCTTCATGTTCTTGTGAATGAAATGAAAAGGACTCAGATTTCATCTTCGATCCGGGTTCTCGATAAGACCCATGGGTAAAAATCATTCTCTCCTATAAAGTTCATGTTTTATAGTTTAAAAACTCTAGTTGAGAGAAATAATTGGGTTGTTCTATCTCCTTAATTCTTATAGTTGAACTAATTGTTTGGGGATATATCAAGTTTTGTGAAAATTTATCATCCCACCATGATAATGAGGATGAATCTTGGGAATTCAATTGATATTAATAATATTTCAAACATAAAATAGGTTTGTTATAATCCCGACCCAACATATTCGAGGGTTTATAAACACCTAGAGAATAATGGGAGAGAAGAAGGATGGAAGAGGAAATGAAAATAAATGTATACAAAAGGAATTATTCTTTCATGTCATGTTCACCAATTTTTACACCTAAAAATCATCATGTGATTCCAAATGCACATGACTTCTTGACGTTGTTCGAGATAACCGAGAATGTGATAAATGGGATGGTAATGTGATGGATAAAAACTATAAGTGGGATAGATGGGAATGTTGATAAAAATAGGATACTAGTTAAGGTAATCGTAGGTTCACAATTGGAAAATTTGGGATTTTTCTTCAAAAGTGATGAATTCTCACCTAACCTATGAGAGTGATGTTATGATCAAGGATGATTGTTGTGTGCAGATCTCAATCAATATCAATGGATCTAAGTATAGCCCAACCGGTTGACGAATGTGGGGGAATTTTCCTTCCTCCTTAATGTATTCCTTTCTAAAGAGGGTCATGTAAGTGCAAGAGGATATGGGTAAAGGAAAAATCAAGGGTTGTGAGGTATAACCCTATCTACTTGGTTGGCATAGAATTATTCAGCAATTTATACCTCATTGTTAATGGAAATGATTTTCCCAATAATCTCAAGTGGCACAATGGTTTTCCTAAAGACTAATTGGCATAATCCTTGGTCAATATATACTTTCCTTCTATCAAAATTTTCTTAGTTGATGATTAGATCAAATATTCTCACATGTGGTTGTGGTGGACCCAGAATGGTCATGTGGGCACCAAATCAATAACAATGGAAATAAAAATCAAACTAGGATCCAAAGGAATTGAAGAAAAAGTGTTGGTAGCCTAGGTTGCTAGGGAAACAAGAGGTGTGTTCTTTCCAATTCTAAATTATCCTAAATTCCTACCTTTAAATAAATAAAACAAATAAACTTGAATTAAACAAAAGATGATTTATTTCCCTATTAATTTAATTAAATTCGATTTGTAATTATTTAATCAAAGAAACATAAAGAAAACTATCTAATTGTTTTTGTATTTTCCAATGAAGCTTTTTTAATGAAATAAATAAATAAATCTAATTAAACCTCTAAACTATCTTTTTGGTTTTTTTTATTATTGACAAATAAAATAAAATAAAATATATAGACATAGATAAAAAAATAATCTAAACAACAATTAACTTCTAAAATAAAATAAAATAAACTCGTAATATCCAAATGTATCTATTACTCTATTATAGGGTGTGGAATTAAATCTAATTTAAAAGAAGATGTATTCTAAATTATAATTCTAGAAATCTACTTCCTCTAACTACTTTTTCCTCGTATTCACAGGAAGAAAGAAATATTCTCGAAGTAATTTCTTCTTTCCATAGAAAAGTATAAAATAAAACATACGTGTAATTAACAATTAAGAAATAAAATGAGGAAGCGTAGACACAAAATATTCCTCCAACTTATTTCCCTTGCAGATCCATAGGGATAATTGGAAGAATATATCAAAGTAGAATTTTTTTTGTGTGCAAATAATTACATAAATGAATAAATTTTAAATTCTACTTCTAAAAAAATGTGTTCATCTAATCTAAATAAAAATGTTCAAATAAAAGCTTCAAAGAAATGTAAATACATACCCATCCAGTTCTTGTTATCTTGTAATCGTGGAAGCTTCCCAAGTATGATGATGTTATTTATTATTTCCTCATCTTCCTTTCCCTTCCATAGATGAATTATAGATGATCCAAGGCGTATAAATATGGTTGGTAGCAAGGTGGACAAAATAACTAACTGTATTTGATTGATTTGTGAGAAATCAAGAAAATTCTAGAGTTGGTTGGTTGTAAGTAAATTGGTCACAAATGTAAGACTCGGGAAGGAATATATAAAGGTACTATATTGTGTACATGTAATTATCAAGATTATTTTTCCAACATAATAATGCAATACAAATCATAAATCTCCAACCCATCATCTGGGTAAAAATTTGGTTTTTATATAAATGTGGAGAAGAAATTTTTTGGAACACATGGAAATCAAGAAGTGTCAAATCATCAAGAAAATAGGGAGTTAACATTCTAAAGATAGTAAACTAAGAATAATACTTCAACACAAACTCATCAAGCTAAAAATCAAGTGAAATGGTCAAGAAACATGTGAGAAAATGACTCACAAATTTTAAACATACATTCAAAACACAATTTGAACTCTCAAATTAAAGAGAATAGAATCGCCGATATGCACAGAGTGGTGGTTACATGAATTAAGGGGGGAAAATGAAGGAAAAGAAGCATAAAATAGTTTACAAAGGCATGGAAAGATAAATAACTTAGAAATAAGTATACAAAAGTCAAAGTAAACAAGTAAAAGGTGAAGGGAGAGGATCTAGATCTCATCATTATTCTGGAGAAGGATTCTTTCATCATTGAATACTTTATCATACCCATCAATGTAGCACATGTGAAATTTTGGGTGCATACAGCATCCCATCTAAACTAGTTGTTGATAATGGCATGATTTTCAGAGCTATACCTCTTATGTAAATGTGTAAAGAATATGGGAAAAACCTAACTTGTTACTCCAACTATAACCCCTAATAAAATGGGCAAAATGAATCAGAAACAAAAATTAGTCAAGATACTTAAGAGGACCTTGGAGGTTAACAAGATGAAATGGGGTAAGAAATTAAAATTTTAGTATGGGCTAGTAGAATCACACTTAAAAGGTCAATTAGAAACATCCCATTTGAGATAGTCTATAGTAGTAAGCTATTTTTCCTCTTCATTTGAATTTATCAGTGTATCAATCCATGCGACATCTTAGAGAGTAAGAATTATTTAATCCTTTTACAACAAAGATCAGCCATATTATTGAAAATGATTAGGTTACGAGATAATCTCACCAAAAACACATAAAGGTAAAGAAATTAATGAATAATATATTTCACAAGAATGTCTCTTCAAGAATTTTCCAAATTGGGAATTTGTGTTATTATGGGACAATAAACATGAAGATAAGGGAAAGCATGGAAATTTTGAAGCTCTTTGGATGGGCCCTTATTCCATAGATGTTATAATTAGAGGGTATACCTTCTTATTAAGACATTTGGATGGTGAAATAATTTAGTTTCCTATCAATGGTAGGCATCTCAAAACATTCTTGGATTAGGTGTATCCCAAATCATTCCCTTTTATAGTGTATAGTCTCTCCTTTGGTTATTTTTGGTTATTTTTTTTTTTTCTTTTTCCTTTTTGTTATCCTTGGCATGATTTTGTAACTCATATGACCTAAATTTAAAAAAACCAAGTTTTTACCTATTTGACTCCATTACCTAATAGATAGGCACCTAGTCTACTTTCATGATTATTACGTGGTCCTTTAGATACCAAATTGGGGTATCATTTTATTATAGTGGTGTTTATTACCTCATTTCACATGGGTGATCCAAGTTTGGTCCCCAAAAATGGTGCTAAAAATGTTTTTGGTTCCCAACATAACACCCCACTTAGACTTGAAGATTAATGTGAATGAAATAATGGGAAGGAAGAATGATTGATCCTTTACTTTATCACTTTCAATTATGGATGGATATATATTCATCTCTTGACCTAGTCTATGGAGATGATAGGGAGGCACATAAATAATGGTGTGGTTTTTCACCTGCTACTTTATGGCTCTTTCTAAACCAAGGTGAGAGGACCTAATGTGTGGATTAAAAGGGGTGGGGGAAATACTATGTTTCAAACCGTCAAACTTGTTGTAACCTCAATCTGAGATCAAATACAATATTCATTCAAAATAATTGTCACACAAGTATTGAAATCATTTGATACATCAGAGATAAGCCACTAAAGAAGGATTTAGGGTGACAAAAACATCATTTTGAAGAAATATGTTGACAACTTGTAATGAAATGATACTCGAGATGCTAAGATTCACAAATCATGGAAAATCCACTCAAAATATGCACAACATGTTGATTTTTAGGTAGATATAATGTTGAATTTACAATAAGTAATGAAATCTGTAGGGGTATGGAAAATGGTAGTGTAAAATGAGATGAAACAAAATGGAAATAAGTGGAATGAGGACGAGTGAGAGGATGTAATTGTATTAACCATTTTATCTTGACAATTCTTCATCCATTCACACTAAGAATCAAAGAGATATATCACCCTCCAAAGTTTATTTACCCTCATGGACACCCGAGAAAGGAAAATAATGTAAAATATCTCTTTAAACCATAGCACAAACACCTGAGAATGAAGTCTTATGCACTCATCATACCAAAAATCCAACACCAAATAAAACCCTAAGAAAACATGTATGCATTTTCAGAAATTATAGAAAGGAGGTTTATAATTGAATCCAATGATGTAAGCTAACATTAGAATATAGAAAACCCTCAATACCCAATCAAAAATCAATTGCAAAATTCTTCTCTATAGTTATTTGGCATGATCAACACAAAATTATAGAGGAAAAAGGAAATTTATTGATTTCATATTTGTTTTTACAAGAAGGAACATCAAATTTATACATGGCAAAAAGGTTTTGTGTATCCATTTGCAAAGGAGGCAAGGGAAATATGTAATAATGAGTCTTAAATCCTATTAATGGTTATACAATAGAAACAACCTAAACATGAACTTGTAAATGACAAGCATAAGCAACCAATTCTCTACAAAGTTTCTCCACAAACTAAAACCCACACTTCTAATGTAGAAACCCCCTTTCCACGTGGTGAGGAGACCCCAAAATGATCTTCTTACCCACTCAAGTTGAGTAAAAAAATTTTATAAAGAAAATATCATAACTAAAATAATATCATTTGCATATGCTAATTTAAGGGTTGAGAACATGTCAATTGATGATCCATGTGCCAAGGCATGCCCATCAATGGAGAACCATATAATCAAGAGATTAACAAATGTGAAATTTCCATGTGCCTAATTCTTGATACTATGATAATCCATTCTTCCTTTGGTGGGGGAAGAAGAGGCATATTATTCTTCTATAAGAATCCTTAGGTGAAGGAGGATCATAATGAAGAATCTATAACCATTTTGATTGCTAAAATTGATGTATGAAATCCAAAACTTATGTAATTAAAACCTCATGGATTTCTTCACTATTTTCTACAAAATTTATCTCTTTGGAAATCCATCTTCAATAAATTTCTAATGCACTTGGTTTGAGGAAAAATGGATGTATGAGTAAAAATTTATGGGAAAAAATGCAAATCTAACCATTATATAAAAACTCCATTGTTCTAAAAATTTCAATATAATCCACATTTTCTTTGTGACTCTCTAAGTGTTTATTTCATTCCATAGATTTGGTTTGATATTTCAAGTATTCCTCATATTTTTTATTTTTCTATAGGGTCTCCCATGTATTGCAATATTCTCTCCCCGTGACCATTTTTCTCTATTCCACAAATTTCACAAATCTACATAACATTATACCTTGAGAGACCCTCATGACATTAATTTATTTGTTCTGTGGAATCTGCTCTTGGTTGCATTCTAACTTCCTTATTTCTAATTTGCATCTCCTCATACAAATTACTCTTAGCATTGCAGCTTCACGCTTAGTGGACTACACCCTTTGTTTTATGGAAATGAATAATAATGTGGAACACTATACTCACCAAGTCCATGAAGCACTAAGTTTTTTCATTCCTTTATTCCTTAAATTTCCTTTACAAATTTCTTCATCCCGTGGAACACTAACCTCTAACTTCCACATGCCTTCTTTTTTTTCCTTCAAAACCCTCCATAGACTATATTGTCTTAAATTTGTAGAATACTAATGTTCAAATCCATGAAACAATGTTTTTTCGATGAAGGCATTCAAGGGGGTGGAACCAAGTGCACCAAAGAATAGTTCTATGGGTATAACCAAGGAGAATCAAAGGACAATAAAAATCTTAGTTCAACATATCAATAAAAAATTGCAATTCTAAGGAACACTTAGGAAATGGAATGATCGTCGTCATAATCACTAGGGATATCTACAATGATGGTGTCAAGGATACAATAGGATTAAAATGGGCACAAGTTCCCTATTACTTTTCTATTTGCTAATACAATATTTACCAAATCAATTAAACCTTCTCAAGGGAAGTTCTCGTGATGTTTTTAATGCTAATACCTACACCCTTACCGAGGATTATGAATAAAAAATATGATTATTTAATAGAAAATCCTCAACCTATTGATGACCTTATATACATTTCTAGAGATCAAAAAAACCATACATATGTATTTAAGATATTTGATTCTACTTTACACCTTCCAATATGGCTACATCTAGTATTATTATATCCATTTTCATGTATGTATTTGGGGAAAACTATATCCCCCTTAAAAGTTTCATAACATATATTCCTATGTATAATATTATTCATGTGTCTTTTATGCACACCCATTGGTCTTTCCATTCCTCTTGTACTAGATAAAATATTAAGAATCTTGTTCATAGTTTTTAATCCCAAATGTTATGGTTTAAGTTTGGTTCCTCTACCTCTTATAATTTCATGGAATGTACTTAGTTACTTCAAAACTCATTTACATATAAAGTGGATTCCTATCAATTTCCTATTGTTTTTAAGTCTCATAATATTCCTTTCTATTATGGAAAAAGTAATACAAAATTAAACCTTTAATATTTTCATACCACTATATTATATTATTCATACAATGAATTACTACTTACTAATCTTGTTCTATATAATCCTTAACTTATATGTGTTCCAAAGGTTTTATGACCTTCCAATCCAATTTATAAGAACCTTTACTAATTTGGATAAACACTTTAATGGAACAATTTTTAATCAATATTGAGAACAAGGTATCCTATGATCAAATCTCTAACATGCCACAAGGCTAAAATGATCCATTAATGATTAAATTCTTTAATATAATACTATTCTTACTAAAATTCAAGTAATTTCTTACCCAATAATGAGCTTTAAGATTTATTCACCCAAATCATTTTGGACCACTTACGAGAATCAGTTATCCTTGATAAGTTTTGGTCATTAAATCAATTATGCCACACATTAAAAATTGTGAGGCCAATATCATTATAATGAAAAAATTTATATATTTTCCAATGATCCTAATATATTTAATTCTAAATTTAAAGGAAAACATAAATTTAAAGGAAAATCTAATGATAAAAAGACTAATGTTATAATAATTGTATATATTTTAGCTCAAGCTACCAAGATTTATCTATAAGATAGTCTTCGTAAGATATTTAAATTATATACTTCTTCACCCCTGTGGTCATTAAAAATTTTAGAGTGAAATATTGTATCCCTCACTCCTCCATTAGAGGTTGATATAAGCAACCCCGATTGTAAATGTTTTTACTCTAAGAACTATTATGATTATCATTAATGTGTTATCCATTCTAATAATTCATGTATAAATATTCTTCATGCAATATAGTACATTATTTCTACAAATTTTATTGAATTTGACTCACCTCCTAAGAAATAAAATCCTTCTTATGACAATTTTGAGATTAATATTTATAATGAGCCGCTTCCTAATCACAATACTATTGAATTTGATCAATAAGTACATTATACTTATCAGGCTTAACCTCCGCCTCCTTTGCAAAATCACCCACTAGATTCTATTATTATTATTATCATGCCTAACAATATCCTAGGCATGTTATTACCTTTCATGATAATGATATCACTCGTGATCTTGTATTTGATACACTTGATGTCCATATGTTTTTGGCCTTGTTTGCAGAAATTTATGTCATTGTGCTTGATTTTGGCAATGTAAATGAATTTCCCAATGGTATAATAATAAAACATGAAACATTAGAGAGATATCCATTAACAAAATGATATTCATCTTCTTTTAGAGGTGAATCTTCCTCTTATGATGGGGGATATTTTAGGATTTTGTTGATTGTATCTAGAAATAACTAAAGGCAATTAAAAATGGGAAAGAGAAAGGAAATAAAAGAGGAGAAATAAATAAATTCATAGAAGAATAAACATAGAGATATTTTTTTATACCTCAAAGTAACAAAAAACTAGAACCCTCTCTTGTGTGAAAAACATAATGAAATAAATACATAGAATATGAAAGTGTTTTTAATAAAACATCTTTAAAACTCATAAATTGTATACATATGGCACAAAACCCACATACCAAGATATGTCATATAAATCCTACAATATTAAGGATTCCAAATACAACAAAGGAGGGTGGGTAATTAATGGAATCATTCACTTTAGGTTCTACCTTCAATCTAGAGATGATTGATGGAGAATGGTACATGTATAGTGCCAAAAATGGAGATATTTTGGATGAAGTATGAAATGAAGTATTATACCCCCATTTTTCAAGTGGAAACCATTTCACCCATCATTATTTTTATCTAGAGTAAAAAAAGAAGATACCCATCCAAACATTTTTTACCACCTCGTTGTTTTGGAAGCACAATCAACTAATAGGGGTGAATCAGTCATGTAAATTTCTTATTTCATTTACCATTAATTTCAACATCCATTAACATCCATCCATTCACATACATTCAACAATAGCTTATTAAGTGTGCACAATACATTCAAATAACCATAACACATAAGAGAGAACTCATAGACACAATATTTAAGTGGGAAACCCTCATGGGGAAGAAAACCCACTGAAACACAAAAATTATATTTCCATGTTTCAAATTTAGTGAGGCACCAACCCCATAAGGAGCACCAACCCTACAAGGAGCACCAACCCCACTCCAAAAGGATGATAAAACCCCTAATATACTAAGAACAAACTCATCCACTTGATGATGATATATAATTTTTTTTTGCCATAACTAATGGAGATCTCTAATTCAACTCACACCATCACAATCAAACCCTCATTGCTTTAACTCGCTCTATATTTTTCCTTTTTAACTTTTCTTAGATATAAAACTTGTAAACATGATATATATCAGTATTAAACATGTAAAAACCTTCCTTAGCCTTCAAATCATGCCTTTATACTTGTTACACTCTCACATATGGGTCACACTTTTCCCTCTCACAAGACTAGTTCAAATTTGAACTCTAAACTCACTTTTATATGCATTTCATGTCGCCAAAACAAAGGATGTCATTCCTAATCCTTTATCAAGAAAAATGAAAATTAAAAACATCCCAATAAATTCATTACAATGTTCACATATGACCCATATAGGTCGTTCATGCCCAAAACCACTCAACTTGCACAAAACAAGCTCAAAACCCCATCACTAGGATGAGCTAAAACCAATAATGCCAAAACCATGATTATTAAAGCCCAAAATTCATCACACATGTGTAATATATCATAAAAACATCATCCATGGTCACAAATTTTCTTGGACCAATCAAATAATTCATAACATAAGCAAAAAGGCTCATATCCTTCACTAAACATTTATTTCAACACCTCTATTTAACTTTGGGCATAAAGTACACCCAAGATCAACTCAAGTATGGTGTGTAGCTACTATATGGAATCCTCAAAACCTATAGATCACATCCATGCATTTTATATATAATTACACATACATGCATTAAAACCACAACTACCTTCCAATTCACCAAACCAAGTTGCCTAGAAACCAATTTTTACAAACTCCAATGGTTTGTATTCTTTATTCCACTTTAAAGACCTAAAATCCTCCATCAATAGGAAACATTTCATCCATATTAACTCTAAAAATCATACCAAGCATCATATAATCCATCTCATACCTTAATCAACTCAATCTTTCAACATGAGCAAACCTATCATGAAAATCATCTTACCTTCTTCCTCACAAACTAACCTAAATGACCCATCAAATAAAATCACCAAGAAAAAAATCATACATCAATATAAATAAATTTTAATCTTATTTCCATAAAATATTATAACTCCTTCCAAATCCAAGTGGAAGGCCTTCAATCAATCCAATCTCTACAAACTACTTCTTAAGCCTTCTAGGACTCAAGAATTGACCTTGAGCTCAACTTCCTCCATCACCTTAAAACCCACTTCTACACTTGACCAAAGCATGTAATGCCTTTATACATGATGTATAAGCACTCATAAACCTTCAGCAATCATTAACAACTCAAGAAAACATCACTTAACCTCTTGAATCCATTTGACACCCTGCTAGAACAAGCATCCTCCATATTTGACCCTTAAAGAATAGGTCATAACTTCTTCATAACATATAAAAAAATAATTTTGATATACCATTAGAAATATCTATTAACCTAGATCACAAAAACTTAAATGGAGTCCTAACCCATCCTAGCTCTTGCAATTCTAATTTTATCAAAGCTTTTCCAAACTCCCACAAAATTGGGATTCATTAATAGGAACAATTTGTTATTTATAAACTTCACCATGATTTGAAAGATTCATGAACATATGGAAAAACTCAGGGATAAAAAAATGTCAATTTATTCATCACCTTCTTTGGATAAATTTTCCAAAACTCGAACTTCTTTAAAAGAAAGCAATTTCAAGTGGGGCCCGCATATGGTCACATGCTCTTTCTTACCTTTATGGAAATATGGATTATTCTTATACAACATAAAATCATCACTTTTGAAAAACCAATCAAAATAGGCTCATTATTCTTATTCTTCTCCAATTCACTCTTAGCTAGGCTTTCTTTAGGGTTTCACACCACTTTATCTTCTTATTATCGTGAAAATGTAAAACATGGAAATTTTCAAGTATTATCATTCAAAGACACCCTATGCCTATCCATTTATTCAAAGTGACCTCCCAATTAATGTTATTTCATACCCCTAGGTAATTTAGGAAAGTTCATTCATTCCCCCTAGGTGATTTTAGGAGTTATTTAAAAAAGCAAACTTTGGGCAATCACAAGAAGGGCTATCACTAGCCTTCTTAGGACTAGAGAAACTCCATGGAGCAAAGAAGAAAATCCAATACAGATTCAAAAGTGATTTAAAGGAATAGGAACATCATGAAGGTTATTTTCTAAGGTTAAAGGAAGATTTGGAGTAGTTGGGGTAGTTTCATCAAATTTGGGGAATCCAAGCCTAGTTAGTGAACATGCCAAAACAATCGTTGGGTTTGGAAGGTGATTTCAGAGATATGGATGGAGTTAAGATAAAAACAAAACATCTTCAGAAATATAATTCCAATCCCTATAATATGGTGAAATCATATTTTTTAAAACACTTTGGTGCATCGGATCAGAGGCAGGTAATGTTTCTCGTGCACAAGTGGAGTACCAAATAAAAAATACAATTTTTCAAGGATAAAATGGAAGAATCAAGACATTAATCCCTAACCATTGGATCCAAATGGCCATTTACAATCAGGATCATATACAAGTTTTCCAAAAACATCCATCGGAGCTCAAGTTATCATCGTCGTAAATTTTCCTCTTGGAGCAAGTTCGGGACTTAGCCAAATTTTTGGGGGACACGTGTCAACTCAAAGAGATCCCGGAAGGATTTTATGTCATAGATGTCCTTAGGGGTTAGGAACATCAGACCTTGAAAATGTTCCTAGACTTCTAGAAGAGATTTTTGGTCACCAATGTGACATGCTACCTTCCATCCCCTTAGTGCTTTGGAGCAAAATGATTTTGGAGCACTCACTATATTTATCATCGATGGAAACCTTGCCACATGTCACCATCTTTCAATATTTCAAATAAAAAATTGAATTGTTTGAGATACCCGTTGTCAGATCTCAAACAGTTTTGCAAAGAACACCTAATCCACCTTTGATGAACCTTGAACCAGATCAACCACGAAACCACATCCTCAAGAATATAAAACAAAAATTATCTCAAGAAATATTTATTAGAGAGGCCAAGGATCAAAGAACAGAAAGAGAGAAATGGAGAAATCATCTAAAAATCCCACCGCAGTAAAACAAAGATTTGAAGATATCTTACAAACCAAAGACATGAAATGAAGAACCATTTGTTATTGAGTTATTAACTCTCAAAGGCCATTAAAATATCATCTTCTAACCTCCCATTTTCATCAAGTAATTATCATAGTGAAGAAATTTCATTTCTAGCTCCACGAAGAATAAAGTTCAAATTCCTCACAAATCGGCAATAGGATTAAAGAGAAATTTCACTAGTGAGACAAGAAGCAAAAACCTATCACAATGGAATTTGATTCATCATGAATGGAGAAAAAAATGATACTAATTTCAAGCTCTATTAATGGCTGCCATGACACGATAAAGAAAAAAATCAGAGCTACCTCTCTACTTCTCAAGGTTCCAAAGTGGGAGAAATCTCTCGAAAATTGGAGGGAATGATCATTGAAAAATCTAGTTTCACGTGAACTATTTTTTTCACCATAAAGCCCCTATTTTATAGGGATATGAAGGTATGTGTTTTTTTCCATTATGTTTCCCTATCACATGAAGAACATCTGTGAAAAATGCTACGAGCTACCACTCAACTTCTCGTGGTTCCAAAGTGGGTGAAATAGCGTGAAAATTGAGGGAATAATCATTAAAAATATAGTTTCGTGTGAACTAGTTTTTGCGCCATGAAGCCCCTATTTTTTAGGGATATGGAGGGCTTTTTTTTGTTAGTATTCTACCCACACCATGAAAATATCATTTTTCCACTTGTTTAGATGAAGGAGTTACTCAAACGCGGAGCATGGAACCCTTGAATAAAACCCAAAGTCTCAAGACTTGTTTTGTCACATCTTGACATCCATGATGTACTTACTAAAAATAGCATGCCTTCTTACGTAAATTTTTGTTACTTCAGGTAATCCACCATTTGAAGATGATATGAAAATGAAATGAACACAGAGGGAGTATCGCAGGAAAATTCATCAAAAAGGTCATCGCAGCTCGCAATTGACACTTACTAAAAATAGTAAGTGGTTCCACAAGCCCCTGCTATAAATAACTGGTTGGTCCAAAAGGGGAGCTGAACACAGTAAGAAGAAATAATTCAAGCTACCATTTCCGAGAAAAGGTTAGGAAAGGATAACTACGACACTTACCAAAAATAGTAAGTTGTTTGAGGTGTACTTACTAAAAATAGCAAGTTGTTCTCAAAGGGAAAGTTTGGCACAATAGGACATTGAGGGAGTTTCATCACATCAAATCTTTCCATCATCATTCGAGGATCATCAAACTTTATTATTAGTAGGGGCAACATCTTCTCCTCTTCTCTCTCTTTTCCTCCCTCTCTTTTCTCTCTCCTTTCTAATTCTTCATTGAGCTTAATCATTCTATTTCATCCTATTCACTTAAGTGATCTATTTTAAATTTGTAAAAAGTATGTTCTCAAAATTATAAGAGAAATACTTAATTCATGGAAAAAAAAGGTCATGAGTGGAATATGGAAATGAAGAGTCATGTGAGGTAGGTGAGTAAAATTCATATTTTTATAAATTGTAAAGCCATTCTCTTTTCAAAGGGTTGGAAATTGATCTTGTAAACTCAAGAGTGCATTGTACTTAGAGAAAGAAAAGGAGATATCCATTTTCTTCTACTTTCCTCCACTCTCAAATTTATTCCATTCCCACACTATGTACAAATTTTGTTTAAGCAATCAATACAAGAAGAAGGATTTTATATCTTTCTTTGACTAAGGGGTTTCTTGATACTTTGTGATCAATAAATTCTATTTGGTCTTGTTGTTATTTGCAAATTTATTTCTTCTCATAAATGCATGTGATGAAATTTCTAACTAGTGTGTGTAGGAATCTAATTTTCTACCTGTAGCATTAGTTCTTATACCTCACTTCTCACTACCCTTTCCCTTTCCATAGATAAATTCTTCCCTAGAAAGAGATTGCTAGATTTTCCGCAAGGTCATTGGAGTGCCCCTGTTGGATCCCCATTCAAAAGACCACTATAGAAATCCACATTTTCTTGTGCATGCATATATGGTAGCTACACTGGTTAAGTAGAGGGACTTAGATTCCCAGAGCATTGGCAAGAAACCCACAAGTTTTTCCACCCAAAAAAATTCTCGCCAACATTTTTTTGCACCCACCATGGGGTAGATTTAGTAGCATTTGCACCCAAAATACAACCACAAGGTCTAAAAAAATAAATATTGAAAAAAATATACAAATAAAGTTCATGAAATTCTGTTGCTAAAAGATACACTATCAAATTATCGCATGTGAACTTTCATATTCCATGACATTATTTTGTATTCCCACTACAAGAATCTCCAAAAGCTAGCTGAAAGGAGATACACCAGTTTGAATAGGTCAAGAGGTGTTTAAAAATCAGCAAGAACGAATTAGAGATAATCCATTATTTTTCTCTCAAGCCTCCTCTCCATCTGGCTCTTCAAACAGTTCACCTGGCAATCCTATCCAAACTCCTATTGATACTTCCCCTTCAAATTCTCCCATTTTTCAACCACCATTGAACACCAAGTTCCCGGAAGAAGAAGAATTTGTAGAAGCAAGATCTGAAACAAAAGAAGAAAAAAATGATGGATGAAGAAAAAATACCTCAAAGCACATTGTTCCATGGGGAAGGAATACATGCCCTCTTTCTCTTGAACCCCTCTTTAGGATCTACCAATGGGTTCCGACAAGAACTTTCCAAATTTCAAAGGTGACAACACATAACATCCATAAGATCACATCACTACTTTCAAGACATCATGTTGAATTCTTGGTTTCCAATATGAATATGTTGCTTTAAGATTGATGTAGAGTCCCTCCAAGAAAAATAAATAGAATGGTTCTACCTCCTTCATGCCCGATTCATCACTTTGGTTAGGATGAAATCAAGACTGCCTTCGAGGAAATATTTAAATCAATTGAATACTGTTAGGACCTCTTGGTGAAGCTAGCTCAAATGAGGAAAGGAGAAAGCAAAACTATGAGAGACTTCATGGCTCATTTTTAATGCTTTCTTCACAGGATACAAGAAGAAGATTCACCATCTAAAACAATATCAAGAGGTTCTTAATCAATGCTCAATCATCAGAGGTATGATTTATCCTATGAATATTTCAACCAAGGAACATTGTAGAAGCACAAAAGATGGCCCTTGAAATTGATGACAATCTCATCCTCTCGAAAAGATCAAGAATCCATCGAAGGTAAAGGAAAAACATCCCTGGAGATGAGAGAACCAATCCATCACCGCAAAGGTTGGAAAATGAGATGATATCTTTGAAGAGGGAATTCTTTGAATGAGTATCTTCTTAAAAAAAATAGAAATGAGATTGCAGGAGCACCCCAAAGTCTCACCTTGGAGACCTCACCGTGAATGCAAATTGCAAGATTCAATAAAGTGAAGAAGAGTTTGAACAAGAAAATGAAGGTGGTGGGTTCCTATAAATCACTAAGCTTGAGAATGATACACAAATCATGTTTTGTGAGTATTCTCGGAGGTGATAAAGAGGTGATAAAGAAGATGAAGAAGATGCACCTATTTTCTCATGTGTGGTATTCACTCATTCTTAGTCAAAAAAGGAGCACCAAGTAATCCATCCATTCTGCTACAAATAAAAATAAGCTTAATGATCCTCAAACCATGGTAATTCCAAAAAAAAATCAGTCAAGGATCACCACTTCCTCCTTTCATAGAGTCTGCATTGTTGAAGTCTAATCTTGTAGTAAGTAAGAAGGCTCATGCTATTCCAGAGTAAGTCTTTTGATACCTCTTCCAATTATAAACCCAAATCTTCTCCTTTAAAATATAATACTTTGAAAGTTCTTAGTGTGTCAAATTCAAAATACCCTCCATTCCTCAAACATCAAATCCTGCTCCCAAGCCTATCTCAAATCCAAAATCAGTCCCTTCACCCCCCTTATCCACATCTTCTCCCTTTAACTTCATAGAATATGCGAACAAAGCCAAAGTGCATATTATCGAAACATAATATTTATAAACCCATCCACGAATAGCTCAAGAGGTTTGTTCAATACATCAAGAATAGTAGTCTAACACCAATGAGTAACTCCTCATCCTAAAGGAATACTACCAAACCCACCTGCACCTCCGATGAAGTGATATCAGAACATGCTTTCTCCGAGTGGATCAAAGACCGATAAAGTTGAACCTTTCTATGTCTCACTTCTTGTTGGAGAATATGTATTGAAAAACATGTCATGCTCGCATACATAATAGATTAGATTGCCTCGGATAATGTGATTTATGTTAAGGTTATCAAAGCTCTCAAACTCACCATGAATCCACCACGGGTGGCTCTTGTTACTCTTTGGAGTCAAAAGAGGTCCCACTTGTAGGGAAGGTCAAATATGCATAGGTGTCTCTTGCTAAATTTCCGAGATAAAAAAAGAAAATTCCAACGATGATTTTGGTGGTAGATGTCCTATCGTCATTCGTAATGTTGTTGAGTAGAAGTTTCTATCAAGACTTGGGAGGGAAGATTCAAATGAATTGGTCATTTATAACCATATATGTTAAAGGATAGATAAATAAATTTATCCAAAGAAGAATATGAGGTACAAGGTGAAAAATAAGGAAATCCTAAAGCTAACATCTTATATCAAGGTAACAAGGAAGATGAATCACTTTGTAGTAACCGAGGAGGAAGATGATATACCCATATTGATAGGACCAGATATTGATAGGACCTTGAAGAAGCTTTGAGGAGATTCAAGTTACAAGAGAGCAGCCTCAAATTTTTGGATGATGTAAAACATGAAGAAGAGGAAATAGTTCTTGATCATTTTCAAGAAGAAAAATAATAGCTTTATGTGCTTATCCATGATGAGGAGTTATTCTCATTCCCATTTGGGGATGAAGATGACCTTAGTCAAGCCATCTATGAAAAGACAAAATCAGATTCGATGAACCCGTGAAAGTTTTGAAAGAGATATTTGTACAAGAACTACTAAAAAGAGACAAGAAAACTGCGAGGACCCCAAGCTTGGTCTTGAACTCCTAATGCAAGCCATGAATATGCAAGACAAGCATGAAGCTGATTTGGAAGCCTTAACCAATGTGAAGGTTGCAGCCATACTGAGATAAGGCAAGATGAAAAATATGATGTCTCTCTTGAGATAATTGTTGATAGATGCAATAATTAAATGGAATATTTTCTTTCCCATTTGAATATGAAGACTCTTTCCATGATGAAGAAATTGAAGCAAGGATTTTGAGACTTCAAGATGAAGCTCTTTTTTGAAGGATCGGTAGAGTACTGCAATGATTCCCAAAATGATGAGGTAATCCCTTAGATAGTTTCATTGAGATTTATTCTTGAAAGGCATACAAATATGAGTTATAGGAAACAATGAAGCATAACTCCGTGTAAGAAATCTATGGATGTAGTAGGAGTTTCATATGATCCCGAGTTGATTTTTGATCTCTTAAATTGTGCCATAGACATATAAGATAAATACAAGTTTTCCCCTAGTCTCCCACCAATACTCAAATGCCTCATAGTGGAATAGAGATAAAGGATGAATCTAATTTTTCTCATGGAGAAGATGTCAATGAGTATAGAAAAGAGAAAGAAATTAACTCATAATATTCAAGAAACTTGAACAAAAATCATTTTGGGGCAGCGATCAGATTCAAAACGAAGAATCAACTATATGGATAAACACGGAAGGCAAGCGGCACTATGAAACCAATTTTGAAGAATATGAAGGTAGTGGAATTTCCAAGCAAGGACCCGAACATCAATAATCTCACATGGAATCACTCCTACGAAGTACAAAGGTAATCATGTAAGCACCTGTCTTCCATAAATAGTTAATGAGATGAGGTTAATTTCTCGAATGAGTCAATGTCTTCTCAGAACAACATCACTCAGTGTTGCCCACTCACAAATAACTTTTGAAAATGAAAAGTACTTCAGTGAAAGCAAGTTATCCCCACCTTGTACCATAGGTGATTATTATTTGTGTTTCCTTTTTGTCGTGTGCTTTTCCTTTTCATGTGCATTGTGTGTGCTTCCTTCTTCTCTCTCTCTCTTGTAAGTTGTACATGACTATGTATAGACCAATGGATAAGGCAATGATATTTTTATTGAATTATTGAGATTCTAGGATTCTTCATGCCATATCTTTGTTGCACTCATTCCATGTCATGTCCCCAAGATAGAGCAAGTTGTTGTCATGAAAATGTGCAACAAAAAGGAAATTGACAAAACAAACCGAGCATGAAAACTATACCCATTTTGTGTTAATCATTTATAACCTAATATGAAAACATGCTCCACAAACATTTTTTCAATTCTTATCATTCCAATGTCTCACTTTGCTTGAGAATATGTATTGAAAAACTGTTGTTAATGTGATTTAGGTGCCCTCGTGATAATGTGATTCATTTTAGGTTATAAAAGCCTCAAACTCACTATGAATCCACCCACTCGATCCCACTCAGAGGTTAGGTAAAATAGGTGTCTCTCAATAAACACCATGGGTATGTATGTCCAAAGGTAAGTCAAGTTACCTCCCAATTAATTTTATCTCATAACCCTAGGTGATTTAGGAAATTATATTCATTCCCCTATGTGATTTTAGGATTTCTTTAAAAGCAACTCCATGGAGCAGAGCAAAAATCCAAAATAGATGTAGAATTGATTCAAAGGAAAAGGAACATTATGAAGGTGATATTGGAAGGTTCAAGGAAGATTTGGAGCATTTGAAGGGAAGTTTCATCAAAGTTGAAAGGGATTCACTAAAAGAGCCTAGTCTTGGTATTGAACTCCACAAGCCAAAACAGATCACTAAGATTCCAATGTGAAGGTGATTCGAGATAAGGCAGGAGCTCCAAATGGAGTTAGGATAATTGAAAAAAATCTCTAAAAAGAGAATTCCAATCCCTACAATATGGTGAAATCGTATATTTTCACAACACTTTATTGCATCAAGTGTAAGAGGAATGTTTTCTCGTGCATAGGTGGAGTACCAAATAAAAAATCTACTTTTTATGATAAACACATAAGATGTTAAAATGGAAGAATCAAGACATTCGACACCCACCATTGGATTCAAAAGGTAATTTATAGTTAGGATCATATATAATTTTTCCAAAAACATCCATCGAGGAGCTCAAGTTATCATTGTCACAAGTTGTCCTCTTAGAGCAAGTTCAGGACTTAGCCAAATTTTGGGAGGACACGTGTCATGGCTCCAAGAGCCTGAAAGCAGGATTTTTTATGTCACATCAATGTCCCTAAGGATTATGGGACATCAGACCTAGGTGAGAAACGTTTCCAACCCTCTAGAGAGAGTTTTGGTCACCCATGTGACTCGCATTCCATCATGCCCCAAGATGATGCTTTGCAAAAACTGATTTTAGAGAAAAATCACTCAATTCTTATCATTCCGCCATGGGATCGTCGCCACGTGTCACTCTTATTTTTCTCATCATGGAAATTTGTGTCCCTAATGTATCTTTGAGGTGAGGTACGTTAGGGAAAAAATCTCCCAACACAAAACTCAAAAATTTGAAAAAATTTCTAACAATTTGTTACTTCTTGCTACTAGAAGAAAAAGAACACATCAGTCCACCATTAATGAACCTTTAACCAACTCAACCACAGAAACCACATCCTTAAAAACATAACAACACACATATCTCTTAAGGAATATTTATTAGATGTCCCCAAGGATCAAAGAATGGAAAGAGAGAAATGGAGAAATCATTTGAAAATCCTCACTACCGTAAAACAAAGATTTGAAGATATCTTACAAACTGGTACACAAAACAAAGAACCATTTATTGCTGAGTTATTTACTCTTAAATTCCATTAAAAACTTTCTCTTCTAATCTACCATTGTGGAAAGAGAAAAGGAATTTTCACATCAAAGGAATTTCAGTTTTGGCTCCACGAAGAACAAAGTTCAAATTTCCGTCAAATCGGCAACCATATTGAAGATAAATTTCACCAGTGAGACAAGAAGCAAAAACCTATCACAATGGAATTTATTTCATCACAAACGAGAGAAAAAACAAGACCTACCAATTTCAAGCTCCATTAATTCCTACCATGTCATAGTAATGGAAAAAATCAGTGAGCTACCTCTCCACTTCTCATGGTTCTAGTGGGTAAAATCAAGCAAAAATTGAAGGGAATGATCATTGAAAAATATAGTTTCACATGAACTAGTTTTTGTGCCATGAAGCCCCTATTTTTTATGGATATGAAGGATTGTGGTTTTTTCCAATATGCTTGCCCTATCACATGAAGAAAATATATGAAAAAGGCAGTGAGCTACCTCTCCACTTCTCAAGGTTCCAGTGGGTGAAATTATGTGAAAATTGGAGGGAATGATCATTGAAAAATCTATTTTTGCGTGAACTAGTTTTTGTGCCATGAAGCCCCTATTTTTTAGGGATATGGAGGGATGTTTTTTTGTCAGTATTCTATCCATGTAATGAAAATATCATTTTTCCACTTATTCAGATGAAGGAGTTACTCAAACACAGAGCATGGAACCCGAAATAAAACCCGAAGTCTCAAGACTTGTTTTGTCGCATCCTGACATCCACGGTGCACTTACTAAAATAGCATGCCTTCTTGCATAAGGTTATATTACTTCAAGTAATCCACCATTTTAAGAGGATACAAAAATGAAGTGAACACAGAGGGAGTATCATAGGTAAAGTCATTGAAAAGGTCATCTCGGATCGTAATTGACACTTACTAAAAATAGTTAGTGGTTCCACAAGCCCCTATTATAAATAATTTATTTGATCAAAAGGGGAGATGAAAAGTAAGAAGAAATAATTCAAGCTACCATAGCCGGTGGAGGTTGGGAAAATCTAACTATGACACTTACTAAAAATAGTAAGTTTCCCGAGTTTGGAACTTACTAAAAATAACATGTTGTTCTCAAAGGCAAAGTTTGGAATAACAAGAAATTAAAGGAGTTTCATCGAGCTTTCATCATCATTCAAGGATCATCAAACTTTATCATAGGAAACATATTTTCCTCCTCTTTCTCTTTTCCTCCCTCTCTTTTCACTCTCCTTTCTAATTCTTCATTGAGCTTTATCATTGTGATTTCATCATATTAACTTAAGTGATCTATTTTAAATTTGTAAAAAGTATTTTCTCAAAATTATAAGAGAAATACTTAATTCATGGAAAATTAAAGGTCACAAGTGGAATATGGAAATGAAGAGTCATGTGAGGGAGGTGAAAGGACAATTCAGATTTCTATAAATTGTAAAGCCATTCTATTTTCAAAGGGTTGGCAATTGATCTTGTAAACTCAAGAGTACATTGTACTTAGAGAAAGCAAAGGAGATATATATTTTCTTCTACTTTCCTCCACTCTCAAATTTATTCCATTCCCAAACTATGTACAACTTTTGTTTAAGCAAACAATACAAGAAGAAGGATTTTCTAGCTTTCTTTGACTAAGGGGTTTCTTGATACTTTGTGATTAATAAATTCTATTTGGTCTTGTTTTTATTTGTAGAGTTGTTTCTTCTCATGAATGCATCTGATGAAATTTCTAACTAGTGTGTGTAAGAATCCTATTTTCTACCTATAGCATTAGTTCTCCTACCTCACTTCTCATTTCCCTTTCCCTCTCTATAGACAAAGACTTCCCTAGCAAGAGATTTCTAGCTTTGCCACATGGTCGTGGAGTGCCCCTGTTGCATTCTCGATCGAAAGGCCACCACATAAATCCAAATTTTCTCATGCATGTATATACGGAAAGCTACAACCGATTAAGTAGAGGGACTTAGATTCCAGAGCGCATTAGCAAGAAATCCACAAGTTTTTCCACCCGATAAATTTTCTCGCCAACACTTCTTAATGATCGTTCTTAAAATAGTAATGATAAAACAACCTAATTATTTTTGAAACCTACATAAATAACCTAAGAAGATATGAAAATATCTCAGTCCCCACGAAAATAACACAGATCACAATGAGCATCGAAGGTTAATTTTTCTTCAAAATCACACTATAACTTACCCGGTTTTTTCAAAACTTGTATATCTTAAAAATATTCTTTACTTTGACCTAAAAATTTTCATGAAGCATCCTGAAATCATCATATAACTTTACATACTCACCATTTAGTTAAAATATCTCTAAAAATCTCCAACCAATCTCATTTACCCATGTTTTCTTTTTGATATCAATTGCTTACTTTAAAAGACCTCAAACATGCATTGTATCACTCAATATTGACCTAAAACGCATCATAATCCTTCTACATCATGTCACAACACTTATCCCATAATTGGATAGGACTTATCAGCTCCAAAACTCATACCTCTACCACATTGTGCATGCTCTAGGGATAGGAATAAACCTGGAGCAACCTGACTCAACCATGAAAAACCATGAACTAACCTTGTTGACCTCATGTAGACTCATGACACCTATATCATACCTGTGTACCATTAATAACCTCATGAAAAATTTGACCAACTTCAATGGAGCTCATACCATGACTTAGCTTACTCAACCATGCACCAAGACCTTATACACCTTCACCAAACTTAACACTACCAATCAAACTTCATGGTTGACACGAAAGACACTTCATGAAGGCTCATAAAACACTAAGACATCCTTTTCTATCAATGTAATTGACATCAATGAAAATACTAACACACAATGGACAAAAAAATTTCCCATCCGATTGGGGATTATAAGATGAACACTTATCCAATTGGGTATTAAAACAATAGAAAAAATCAGTTCAAAATTTCTCATAAATATCAGGTCACAATCACTTACTATAACTTTGGGTGTGTCATGCAGAATTTTAACTATATCCATAAATGAAATGGAAATCAGATTTAGCTATAACTAGATTAGATAGGGAAAAAATTTGAACATACTTGGTAAGTCTATCAACCATGACCATGATTGCACTTTTCCTTATGATTTTAGTAATCTTATGATGAAATCCATAGAGACATCTTCCCATATTTGACTAGGAATAGAAAAATTGTTATGTGATACCCAAAGTGTCTTAAGGGTCTCACCCTTACTATGTTAGAACACCAAATAGTTTTCCACAAATTTTTGAACATCACATTTCCCTCCCAAAAGAAATCTTGTTTAAATCGATGATAAGTTTTCAATAACCTAGAATGGCCACCTAGTGGAGAAGAATGAATCTATTAAATAACATTATGTTTTAAGTGTAGAGTTGTTAAAAATTATAACCTATCCTTGCACCATAATGTATTACCCATCCATCTAAATCATTCAAACATGTTTTTATCCTAATGGATATTTTGAATGATAGTTTGTGTCTTTTGTATTTTTTCATTCTTCCCTTTCCTAATCTACACAATTTTCCTTTAGTAAAGAGATGGAACACAATAATTCTTTTATGGTCTCATCCATCCTAGATAGTACATCAATGACCACATTGTCTTTCCCTTTCTTATAAATGTTCTCAAATTCATAACCCAACATCTTTGTGACCCATTTTTTTCTCTTCTAAATATATTCGTTGCTCCAAGAAGTATTATAAACTATTATAATTAATCTTTACCTTGAAGTGTCTACCCATTAAGTATGGTCTCCATTATTTGACCACATGTAATATTTCCATCATTTCCTTATCATATGTTTGCTTCAAAAAATTATTTCCTTTTTGTTGAAGGATCTCAAATGTTATAGGATATCCTTTAACAATTACATTCAACAATGAAGGTCTTAGAAAAATTTAGGTATATAACACCGAGGTGGTGCACACTACCTCCTTAATTATTTAAACACCCTGGAAGCTTCCTCATTCCAATGAAAGGAGGCTTTCTTCAATAATTTGGTGAATGGTGCTTGTATGCATGTGAAATTAAACTAAGCTATTGGAAGGGATTTTAACAACAAGTAAAACCATAACTTAGTTCATTTTAACAAATACATCAAGATTGAGATGAAAAATAAAAGCTTAATTAAAATTTCAAAAAATGTTAGAAATAAAGAATGCGAACCTCCATTTTTATGTTTAGATGTGCTCTAATATGTAGGTACTACCTTATGTGAACTAAATACAAGTGACGTACTCTCAAAAGGTTTTTACAAAGTGGAAGAGATATCATCAATATGGCTTAAGTTTCATTTTGAATCTTCTCCTACTAACTTTAGCAAATAGGTTTCTCAATTTATTAAAGCTTTATTGTGAGGGAAATTATCTCTTGAGATATCAAATGTCTTACAAGGAAAAGGTGTAAGGTTTAAAAAGGTGTACTAGGTTTCTTATATAGCTTTCTAATTTGGGAGAAGCTTGCAACCTAGTGAATGTCGGATAAAGTGAATGTAGAATTAGAAAAGGATGAGTGTAGTCATTTTTACCATTCACAACCTAAGGCACACTCACACATCACTTAGAAATACCTAAGCACTCACCTAAAGTGAAAAAGGGTACTAAGTCCCTCTTTTATGATAGATTTTTCAAGTGTTAGCATGAAATAACATATACTCCATATCCATAATCACTATTTAAAGGTAAAGCATAAACATATCTAGATCACAACCATAGTGCATAAAGAATCAAATAAGAACTAGTAATAGATTTACCATGTAACATCCATCAACATAAACATCGATAAGAATAATCCATCCACAATGATCCATTGTATTAATTTATAAAAACCCATAGCTGAATACATCATAATAGTCATCACTAAGTCAAGCGCGTAGGTACACCAACAACATAACCTTATAAAATCATTCACTACACACACACACACTCTCTCTCTCTCTCCTAAGCCATGTAAATCAATACATATATATAGGTAGTGGGGAATTTCCCTTCACTACTCTCTCACTTTTAAAAATAGGTTACATGATAATAATAGCCATGCATTGCTAAAAATAACTACAAAAGCATACGTACTTCTTGCTAATAATAGATTAGCTATAAATAACTATAGTTCTAATTCTATTATTAGCTCTTTGTGCCTGTTCAAACTACAAGTTCCAAAATAGCTTGGCATGGCTTCAAAGTCTTCTTCTCAAAATGTGTTGAGCACTTAATCCCATCTTAGTTCATGTATACAAAATAGATAAGTATTAATCTCTCGACTTCCCTGGGCATGAAACTACAAATGCAAATTTGTCCATCTTATCCGTGCCCCTACTTCCATGCCTTCAATACTTTGGTAATATCTTTAAAACCAAAGCATTACCCCACATGAGGTTCATTATCACCCTAGAAATGGGTAATCATGCCTTATCTCTCCAAGAATAAAGAATTGGAACAAAATAATGTTTGTACATAATGAATGAATCAAATGAGAATATGAGTTCCCTACTCCTCCAAGTAGAATTAACTCTGGATAGTCACTCTTGATCTCTGCCTCTAATTCATTCCAATCACTAAGTGTCTTATTCATCTTTCTAATGAAGTCCGTAAGTACTCCTTCCATCTAATACAAAGTCATGTTCTTGCCCTAATTTTGTAACACTCTAAGAACATTTTCTAGACTTGAGATCATCCCATCCATCACATCCATATGTCATGATATAAGCTTCCCAATCTCCTTTATTTTATCTTTATTTGAGTCACGGGTTCATGTGAGCACATCACACTTTTTTGCTAACAATTTCAGCCTCTCCTTTCTCCCAAGAGTCTCATCATTCTTCACATCCAATACTTCATTCTCCTTGGCCATGGTCCTTATCTTAATTATATCCTTGATATCTTCACACATATTCAACATCAAGTATTCCTTTTTCATCTCATCTTTCAGTGTATGGATAAAAGACTCATACCCCATGATCTAGCCCGTTATTATTTCATTAGTCCTTTCCTCATGTGCTACAGCATCCTTATGTCTCAGCATCCATATTATACCATTATCCAACACCATGTGAACTAACATGTTAAAGTAATTCATAGTAGATGGGAATATTTCTGCTACCTTCTCTTCATACTTTGGCCTTGCCTATAAAATTTCATCACCGATCTACTCGCCATATCAAGTACTACACACACCTTCACCTCATCTCTCTCTTTTTCCTCTTGTCAAGAACTTAATCTCTAATTATTTATCCTTCCTATCCTCAACATAATCTGAATAGTTTCCACATTATCTATATTTTCATGCAGTAACCTTCATAGATACCTTCATCAAAGCATTACTTACTTGTTCATCAGAAAATTGAGTTAGATTAATTGTTACATGTTGGGAATGTGGGGATTTCTTCATCCTCTAAGAGACACATGACTCTTCACATACATCAAAATCAGGCTCATCCATGTGACTTTACATATTCCATGACTATTGTTTATGGGTGCACATGTTTTCCATCTCGGGATCCATCATCTCCCACCCATATAATTGTTCCTTTACAATAAATACTCTGGAACCTTATGCTAATTATTTTTGTCACGTCATCAACATAGCCAAGGTTCTAGGTCTATACCATATCCTCTTCCTTGGGCTCATTTGTGTGGTCACCTACTTACTCCGTGTTCCATTTCCCATGTTTTTTTTACTTCCTCTTCTTCCTCGATCCCTTTTTGGGTGTACAACATTCTCTTCAATATCCCTATCTCTACCACCATAGATCTCCTCCTCATGTTCATGTAAGCTCATGTTGGGGACTCCTATGTCAAACTATGGGTGCTCACCACTAATCCCTTTATCCTCCCCAAGTCTAAGGTTATGTGTGGAAACTTCATCATGTGCTTCCTTACTCGATGGATTCTCCTAATCATTTTCTTTAACTGGTATGTATTTTTTCCTTTTCTTTCTTTCTTCCTCGGCTTTCTTTACCTGGTGTTACATTTGGTGACTTTCTTATCAAGGTGATGGGCTAACGCCAACATCTTTACTCTATACAAATTCTACACAATTCTCTCTTCCCATGATCGAGAGTTGTGTTTTCTTTCCGGTCCTACTCATGCTTGAGGTCATTCTACAATACTTCATGTCCTTGTTCTTCCTACATGGGGGTTTTTGTTCCACTAACATCCTTATTCCCACAGTCTATTTGCCCTTTGGAGGACCTGGTAAAGACAAGTCTTCTCTTGTGAGCACTTTTTTGTCCTTAAATCGTGGCTTAAAGTACACATACATGCGCACATGCTCAATATATCTTAGAACCATATTCTATGGAGTTATGTCAATATTATATGATTCCATTGTCTCCACATATACCTCCTTATTGGGATATACATATGTTTTGTGTAGAATATTATTTTTTGTGTCTAATTTTTAGCATCAAACTGTAATTTCATGAGTTGTGTAACCTACTCAATGATTCTTTAAAATACTAAGAAGTAAATGTGAAAGATAACTTACACCATGGGATATTCTCACCCATCTTCATGAAGAACCTTCCCATACATAAGTTTTGGTACACAACAAAATTTTCTTGTATGTTTAACACACTAGGTAGTTTTGTGGTATGTGCCACTATCCCTCAAATGCCTAATGCATCCTCCTAAACCACTTCTCTTGGCACTCCTTATAAGTGTTTGAAATTGAACCATGACAGGTATACTTGGAAAACTTCAGAGCATGTGATTTATTTTCCATGGGGTATTCCCATAATTTTTCCTTTGGCCCATCGAGCACACCGATTTCACTAAATACAATTAAGAGTAAAATGGTGCCCCAAGTTATCTTGTCACCTTCATTCAGCCCGAGGGCGTGCTTCTTCCACTAGGCTCTTCGTAATGTATCTTGCAATATTATAATATGTTTTTTCACCATCCCATGCACTATTTACATCCAACACTTATTAATTTTTTCCATCTCTAAGGCTCCCAATTTACAACTGACTAACTGCATTGCTACCCTTGTAGCTAGATCATCTATCCATGTAACATTGAAATATCGAACCCCATTTTTGTAGTGGTACATGGCTGTCATCTCCTCTACTCCCTCATCATCATAAAACTCACTGTAATTTCCAAACCAAATTTATGCAAACTTGTGACTTTTCTGACCAACTTCATTGTAATCCACATCCTTTTTCCTACAAAGTAGAATAAATCCTTGTGCATGTGTGACATCAACCACTGGTACAAGTTTTCGGGCTTGCCAAAGAATGATAGCTCATAAATTTTCATAACTCTGATGCTTTCCAATAATCCATACCAAATTATACAAAATCCTATTAGTCTTCTAAATAGTCTCTACATTTATATCTTTGAGGGTTTTCTTAGTCCTATGATTGAAGTCACTAATCTTGCATTGGGTTAACTTCAATGTCCATGGCCTTCCTTTGATCATCTCTCTGGATATTACATCTTGACTAACCACTCTTCTGATGCTTCCTCGGTCTCTCTTTCAACAACTAGAGATCACCTTGGTGTCATTTTATCTTCTCAATTAACATATACACTTTGTAAACTGCAACCTTTGCACTGCCTTACCATTACACACCTTGAACTCAAATCAAACCCTTCGACTCCTCATGCCCTAGTCGTAACTCTTCCTCAGTGAAACCCTAACTGTGTGAACCTTTCTTTCTCACCCACCTGATAAACTCAAACACATTTGCATGAGGAGTTTTGTCAATTTTTGTCATGATTTTACCTATTTCATTTTTTAATAGCTGTTCTTCACACTAAGAACTTCTCAAGCATGATATCTCAAAGGATGAAAGGTAATAATAACGTTGCAATCACCAAATTTATAGGATCCTAAAATTCCCGCATTAATTCCTACTCAACCACCATTGTACGTGGCATTAATTCTACCTCCTCTCTTCTATGCATTGTGTTTTATTTTTCCATGCCTAACTCTTTTTTGCCTTAGTCATAAGCTTCTAGTGTTCTCACTACTTTCTCGGCCACATATTCGCTTTACGCACACTCCCATAGGCTAAAGTACCTATCCAATGTGCCTCATACCAAATAGTTTCCAATGTTACAGCCTACCTCATGTTACACTATGCATTCATCCATCTACGTGTGGCATTCAATCCAAGAAAATTTCTTTGAATTTCTTCTCCAACTATATTCACTCGATCTCTGTTATTTTACAATGCACATCAATCTTTATCAAGGCACCAATCATCTATTTTCTATGAACCACCCCACACTAAAAGTATGCATAGTCCTCTATCCATGAAATCACTTTAGATAGTAATCAAACACTCTTGGCGTGTAAGCATGCTTATAATAATGGATAAAAAACCAAATTGACAAAGCATAGGACATGAAAGGGAACACATATAAGGGAATACATTAAAGGAAATATAATCTAAATGACAACACTACCTTATTACAAACACCAAGAGACTTATTTATAGCATGGATTCAGCCTACTCCCATTAAGTAACCAAGAAACCTAGTGTCATCCAACACCTATATATAACAAGTGCCTTAAACAAGTATGTAAGTTACAACATATGGCCCCAACCAATGCATTTGGAAATTTCCAAGGTGGTGCAAAAACTTGGAATCATAAAGAAGAACCATCTAGCCAACCTCAAACTATTTATTCTTAATGTGCCTATCATGTCATGCCTTCTGCCTAACCTTTTCTATCTTTTGACTCCAACATACTATAGAGAACCTTCCATCTAACTACATCGATTTATCAATGTGTTATTCAAGTTATTTCTCATCATCCAATCCACATGTCCATGTAATATGCAAGAAAGGTGACATGAATTCCACCAATAAAACAACCTCTGCACCAAACACCAATTGAAAGGGTGTGGCTTTGTTCAATCTTTTGTAAGTTTTTTATATGCCTAAAGTATAGAAAAGACTTTATCATCCCAGTATTTCCTCCCAACATCACAGATATATGTCAATGTATGTCCAAATATCTTGTTAAAATCCTTAGTATTGTCATTGGTCTGGGGGTGATAGGGTGTTGTTTTATGGTGTACCACCATAAATTCTACCAATAGTATTTGATAGTCTCATTAAGGAAATGAGTACCCATATCACTTGTCAAAATCAATGGACATACATACCATGTTGATTATGTTCTCCCATAGAAACCTTGTTGTTGTAAGCTGTCATGTAATCCTTTGTAGATGCTACTTCTTCCCACCTTGTAAGGTAGTATGTATAAGTTATAATGTAGCGTGATCCAATCGTGCAGTGGGTGGGGAAATAGACCCACAAAATCAATTTCCCCTTTCTAAAAATTTTCTACACTAGCAATAGGACTCGAAGGAATTTCATCCCTATGCTGAAGCTTTCTAAGGTGTTGACAATGGTCACAACCCTTACAATATTATATACAATCCTTATACAATGTTTCCCACCAAAGTTTTCCAACAAAATCTTACGTGTGGTATCATTTCCTATACAATGACCACTTGTAATTCCACCATGATCTTCCTCCATAATGGTAGTACACTCATGTTTGAGTACACCTAGCCCTAACCCTAAACTAACCTAATTAGGACCCATGACTTGGTCTAGACTCACATCCATAACTAATGCCTCCTTACTCGCACCCAAAGCCGACCTTCTAGCCACTTGACCAAGCCCGCAACTGATCCCTCGGGAGAAAAACAGGGAAGGTGGGCTATTTTACTAAAAATAGCCTACTTTTTCCTAACCGATGCCGGTTCCTACTCGACCGCCGTCGGTTACGCAACCGCCATCGGTTCCCTGTAAATGGGCTCCCCAAACCAAAACAACGGATCGGAATTTCATTTTGGAGATCAGTCGAAGGATTTTTGGATCAACAGAGAGCATTGCGGCGAACAGCGAGTCAGATCTTCACTTGACCAAGCAGAGGCAGTGAAAATACTGAAGCGTGTTTACAAAGAAAGGAGATCAACTTGCACCTTCGTAAAAACCAGTAAGTTACATCTTGCATGTCCTCCATTATAACATTTCTTATGCTTTTGGAATTACAGTCCTCCCAAATCCGTTTCTGAATCCATTATCCAACGTACCATTACCTCTAACTGTCATTCTTTTGCTTCTAACCATCCCATTTCCTAATACTATCCAAAAACCAGCCATTACAAACACCACAACCAGCCCAGAAGATCCTAGAACCCACCGGTATCGGTTATCAGTAACCGGCATCGGTTATAGGTAACCGGCATCGGTTCCTTTGATCAAAACCAGGAAAAACAGCCTTTCCCTACCCAGTTCAGCCAAGCAATTTAATTGATATTTTACAGTCTTTTGTGTTAATTCACGTTAGCAGGGAAACTGACCACCTTCGAAAGGAAGTTTTACATTTCCTGGGCCCAAGGCAGTTTCCTCATTTATTGTTTAATCAAATCTTGTGGTCTTGTGTTCTTATTTGCAGGTAGTCCTTCCCAGACAAAAAGGAGTTCTCGCATGATCAACCCTGATCTTTCTCTCTGGTACGCGCACATCATCTCGACATTCTACTGGGTATTCCTCCTAACCCTAACCTTATCTGCTTTTAAAAGGAATGAAGCATTTCCAGTGAAACATTTTTGGCACGCCTTCCTCTTCCAGATACGGTGACGATGGAGGTGTCTCACTGTGTAGGTGTTTCGGAAAAACCGAGACCACCGATCATTATGTTTGCATGTGGTCACGGGAATGAGTGTATGTCTGACCTTGTTCGTAAAGGCCAAAACCAAAGCCTTTCCACGCATAGCGAGTCAAGAAGGTGAGGGCGAAACGAAGATTTGTCAAGTATTGAAAATCGGATTGGAAGGGAACCACACCAAGAGGAGGTTCAGGGGTAATGGAGGATGCGTCAACACCCCCATACGTTAGGTTAGTGCGGCAATGGGGTGGTCCGTAAGAGATTACCTCCCCCACGTGACGGTCGTAGGTGGGATGCGCATGTAATTGTCCGTACTCCTGCGGGGTAGGGAAAGAACTAACATTATATAGGCGGTACTCCCCAGCGTGAGGCGATGAAAAACATCTACTAAGGGGTCGGAGGTTGGGATGTTAGCTGCGGGAAGAGAAGTGGTTTGTGCGACGGTGGTTTCATCAGTTGAAGGCGTAGGTGCAGTTGAGGTGGATGGTTGAGGTACATTTGAAGAGGATGGTTGGGTTGAATGTATGGGTGTCTTAATTGGTATAAGCACATCGTTTGGGCGGTATAACATATTGCAAGTTTTGAAGGGGGGAGGATCAGCTTTTACAGTGTAGGACTTCCCCTCGTACTCAAATTTTATGCATCGATGTAATGTTGAGGGAACGCATCCCATGGCTCGGATCCAAGGACGACCCAGCAATATATTATATTGGAACTCTCCTTCAAGGACATAGAAGAGTTCGGGTAAAGTACGTGGGCCTACGCGAATGTTGAGGATCACGGTGCCTAAGGTAGAAGTAATAGCGTCATTGAATGATCGCAACATGATGGGGTAGTGGCACATGCAACTAGAAGGGATGTTCATTTGTTGGAAGGCTTTTGAAGAGATGATGTTTAGGCTAGCGCCCCCGTCAATCATAACCCGACGTACTCGAATGTCTCGGACGTAAGCGGAAATGAAAAGGGCAGGGTCAGGGTCTTCTGCACCAAAGTCGATAATTTCATCTTCCGAGAAACTAACTGCAGCGGCTTGTTGTTTTGAGACAGAAGTGGTGGGGGAGATGGATTGTTTGGTGAGAGAGGAAACGTGATTGGGTGTTAGAATGGAGGCCACGGGCAGGGTTTCGTTGGGTAAAACCTCTATCCCTTGAAGGATCTCAACGAGAGCTTGTCGATGAGATTCAGAAGTCTGAATGAGATCATATAGTGTCATTTTTACGGGCGATTGATGAAGCTGTTTGATCATGGTTCGGTGGGCAACTCCATTAGAGATGGGATAAGTGGTTCACGAATAACCACTTTAGGTGGTGGTGTAATCGGGATGGTTGAAGGAGAAAGAGATGCCACATGGTGTGTTTTCTTTCGCTTTCCCATTGTTTTCTCGTCCTCGAGTAGCGACACTAATCATATTAATCTCGTAGATCGAGATGAGGAAGATGGTTGGGATAATTCATGGTCTTGAGGTGGGGTTGTAATAATGATAGATCTTGGTGAGGCGGGGATAGATGATATAGTAGAGGAATGACGCAGAGGTATTTCCCTTCGTAAGTTGTCTTTCTTAATCTTTCTATCAGAGAGGTGTTGTGACGAAGGATGGTTTTAGAGCTTTGCATCCTCCACATCATGTCTCGGTGTGCGGTGATAAGTACAGATTTTAGACTCATCGTAACCCATAGGTCAGGTTTAGGCGGGTCATAAGGTCTAAGTGGAGGTAGGAAATGGTCGCATTCTCCACCAACATAGCAAGGATTTTGGCGTAAGATCCTTTGAGGGGTCGAAAATCGGATGAGGGTATTGGTTGTGTGGGTTTGGTAATGTTTGGGCGTGGTTGGTTCGTGCAGGTGGTGGTTTAGCCTGAGGTGTCTTGACACATGTTTTTCACTAAACGTGGTTTCTGGACAAAGAAGCTATGCTCACGTTGAGGTGGTTAGATGATGAGGCTACGGATGGCGTGGTAGCGGAAACAACCACGGAGAAGGGGAGTGACAGAAAATAAATCCTTTGATGATGGGATTGGTTTAGGGTCGATAGGTGGACCGGATA